>CM047872.1:23075989-23096586 GCA_026212405.1 Petrea volubilis
CATAATTTATGCCACAAATGCAAAGAGTAATAAGATGTTCCTTCTAGGCAATGGGGACAGATCATGTTCATCATCAACGCATGAGCAAGACGAGAGAAGTAAAATTAGAACTTTAAAATATATCAATGCACGAGCAATCAGGAGTTTAACTTTTGATGTTTTAATTTTGGGCCAAACACGTCGCTTTTCCGGCCAAATCTCGCAATTCGAGGTAAATTATCCTAAATGTGTAAGGTATGATTAAATTCTAGTTCCAAAATTAAAACATCAAAAGTTAAAGTCCTGAAAATGAAAAAATATGCAAGATATGGTCCTAATATTACAATTTTGCCAAAAAATAAATGTCAATATGGATACAACACAATCTGAATTGTATGGTTTATACGTAGAATTCAAACGTCGAATTCATACAAAGATTTTCTTTATAATTGTTATAGTGACGTTATGATAATCTTCGAAAAGTGACATCATCACATTCACATAATTGATGCTAGTTAAAAAGTAAAAATACCAACATATTCATGTGACCCATGCATCCTCAAGGGGGTTTTTTTGTATACGAAACATTAAGGGTAATTTTAGAATTTTAGCCATTTGTTAAGTATTACATAATTTATGCAAACCTCATGAGGTAATGGTAATTTTTAATAGTTAAGAAATTTTTTTATAATTTTGCCAAACTTCAGGACGCCAAAAAAAAAATCATTAATTCTTTAATTCATAGTGCCCTCTTTACCATATCCTTCAATTACATTAATTTTAAAGTATTAAGAACCCGTTTGGATGATTTTTTTTAGAAGATAGGTACTTACTATTATTATTATTACTTTTTTTTGAAAGAAAGAGAATTTAAGAGTAAAACAATTGTGATAGGTGGGACTTTTAGAAAAAAGCAAAAGACAAAAAAAAAAAAAAAAGGGAAAAAGGGGCTTTTTTTAGGAAGCTACTCATAGTAACTTAAAATAAAATCACCTTTTCAAGCACTTATATCCCAATACAATACTTCTTGGTTTAAAGAAAAACTCTACTGTAAAAAGTATTGTTCGAAAAATAATTTTTTCAAAATCCATCCAAATGGGTCCTAAACTATCTATTACTAACTGCAATACAATTTAAAAGTTCCATGCCATAATTATATGAATGTCAATACCGAAATTGAATACATTTGATAAATAATTAATTTTTTTAATATACTTATTTAACATCCCTTCACTATAATTCGATCTTACAATTTTATGTTCTAAAAAAAAAAAAAAAAAGAAGGTAACAAATTCATTTGACAAATTTATTTTATTTTGTTAATCAACAATTACAAAAACACGCTCAAGTTGTTGAAATAATTGAAAAACGATTGTTCTTCCACCAGGTAAATGCTCTATTCAAATTTAGCTGTTGTGTTCGAAGTTACATATATCCAGTTCATAGTCTTGGACCATTTTCTGGTATTATTTCTGCTGAATTTGCTAGCCTTTTAGAATAAAATAAGTTATTGATCATCACACCAAATGGCATACGAGAATGTAGAGTTGAATAAGGAAAACTCAACTTCTCATCTTAAAACTAAAGGATATTGTGCAAAGATTTGTTTAATGAAGATCATTGAATTGCGCAACGATATTTGAAAAGAGAAAAGCTCCCTGTAATACTTAGAAGGGTAAAATAGTTTTACAAGGGAAATGTTTTAGATCTACAGGAAAAGAAAGTGCAAACTAGAGGAAATTCTTGACAAAGGCATCAGCTAGCATCTGTCCTAGTTTGACTTGCGCTGGAGTACTCAAATGTGCCTTGATGTAATCAGTTGGTTGGATCTCCAACCCCCAAGCATCCACAGTCACCACATTTGGAAGCTTAATTTTCAGTTGAGCTTCTCTAATTAAGTGTGTAAAATTCCCCCTTCCATGTGCCTGTGCCGAAGCCAATGCAACCTATACAAAAAAAAAAACATAAATAAATAAATAAACCAACAAAGCCACCAATTAGAAATGAGTTTTAATGATGATCACGATGGAGCAACAATAGTCATATACATACTTGGATCACAGGTAGCATCGGTAAGGACAAATTCATTGTCACATCAGTGAGAAATCTTTCTAGTCTGTCCTTATAATGTATGGCATTTTCGTTTTCGTTCGCATCTTCTTCCCCCTGATACCACAACATAGCTCGAAGTTGCCCTCCATCTTGTAGCGCCTTCCGAGCTCGTGCCACCAATTGGTTGAAGTTGTCGCTATCACGCTCCCATTTGCTTATGGTAGTTCCTCCAATAGCCACTACTAGAAAACAGCGATTTAGCCACGGATTATTAGCCACGGACTTAATCGGTTGCCATTAGCTACGGAAAAGGCCACGGATTTAGAAAAAAAACGAAGACATATGGCCACGGATTTTTCGGTGGCTAAACAGACGAACAATCCGTGGCCAAATAAATTTTTAAAAAAAAAACATAAATGTTTTTCCCCAGTAATAAAATAAATTTTTTTTAAAAAAAAAATTTGGGTATGGCCACGGATTTATCCGTGGCCAATAAATAAAATTATTTTTCTTTTTTTTTACGCAAATTGGCCACGGAATTATCCGTGGCCATATAATTTTTTTTTAAAAAAAAATGTAAATATTTTTATCCAGTAATAAAATTAATTTTTTCAAAAAAAAGGTTGGCCTTGGCCACGGATAAATCCGTGGCCACAAAATAAAATTATTTTTCTTTTTTTTATGGAAAATGGCCACGGATAAATCCGTGGCCATATAATTTTAAAAAAAAAAAAACATAAATATTTTTCCCCAGTAATAAAATAAATTTTTTTTAAAAAAAAAAAATTAGCCTTGGCAACGGATAAATCCGTGGCCAATAAATAAAATTAATTTTCTTTTTTATGGAAATTGGCCACGGAATTATCCGTGGCCATATGTCTTCTTTTAAAAAAAAATATAAATATTATTCTCGAATAATAAAATAAATTTTTTTTGTTAAAAATTTTTTGAATTGGCCACGGATTTATCCGTGGCCATATAAATTTTTTTAAAAAAAACAACATGTTTTTCCCAAGTAATAAAATAAATTTTTATAAAAAAGAAAATTCGAATTGGCCACGGATAAATCCGTGGCCAATAAATGAATTTCTTAAAAAAAAAATTTTTTGGCTTGTGGCCACGGATTTTTCCGTGGCCACAAAATAAAAAAAAAAATTTTTAAAAAAAGGAGTGGGGCCACGGATTTATCCGTGGCCATTAATATTAAATTTTTTTTTTTAATTTTAATTTTAAGCGGCTCGCTTAAATCGAGCCGCCCGGCATTACGGGACATTAAAACGTTTGAGTCATTTCAAAATCATCACATTATCGTCACGTATCTTGTATTCTACCTTGTTACGCGTTGAAACTTGCAGTTTGATCAACGAGAACACGTTTTCCTCCTTGAGTGATATATACGAATGACTTCGTACTCCGGTGTCAATGCGGGCTAACGTCAATTAACTCGCGTATGAATCACCAATAAAATGGACTTTAGAGCAGATTGATTACTTTTTTAGTTGTATTGCGCCAATCGTACGGTTCCGTATAACCTAATTAGCGAAAACGCACGATTCGGGAAAAGTCAACATTCTATTTTGACTATTGGCCACGGATTTATCCGTGGCCAAGTGTTATTTTCAAAAAAATTTTTAAAAAGCGGGAAATGGCCACGGATAAATCCGTGGCCAATAAATGAATATCTTAAAAAAAAAATTTTTTGGCTTGTGGCCACGGATTTTTCCGTGGCCACAAAATAAAAAAAAATTTTTTTAAAAAAAGGAGTGGGGCCACGGATTTATCCGTGGCCATTAATATTAATTTTTTTTTTTTAATTTTAATTTTAAGCGGCTCGCTTAAATCGAGCCGCCCGGCATTACGGGACATTAAAACGTTTGAGTCATTTCAAAATCATCACATTATCGTCACGTATCTTGTATTCTACCTTGTTACGCGTTGAAACTTGCAGTTTGATCAACGAGAACACGTTTTCCTCCTTGAGTGATATATACGAATGACTTCGTACTCCGGTGTCAATGCGGGCTAACGTCAATTAACTCGCGTAGGAATCACCAATAAAATGGACTTTAGAGCAGATTGATTACTTTTTTAGTTGTATTGCGCCAATCGTACGGTTCCGTATAACCTAATTAGCGAAAACGCACGATTCGGGAAAAGTCAACATTCTATTTTGACTATTGGCCACGGATTTATCCGTGGCCAAGTGTTATTTTCAAAAAAATTTTTAAAAAGCGGGAAATGGCCACGGATAAATCCGTGGCCAATAAATGAATTTCTTAAAAAAAAATTTTTTTGGCTTGTGGCCACGGATTTTTCCGTGGCCACAAAATAAAAAAAAATTTTTTTAAAAAAAGGAGTGGGGCCACGGATTTATCCGTGGCCATTAATATTAAATTTTTTTTTTTAATTTTAATTTTAAGCGGCTCGCTTAAATCGAGCCGCCCGGCATTACGGGACATTAAAACGTTTGAGTCATTTCAAAATCATCACATTATCGTCACGTATCTTGTATTCTACCTTGTTACGCGTTGAAACTTGCAGTTTGATCAACGAGAACACGTTTTCCTCCTTGAGTGATATATACGAATGACTTCGTACTCCGGTGTCAATGCGGGCTAACGTCAATTAACTCGCGTATGAATCACCAATAAAATGGACTTTAGAGCAGATTGATTACTTTTTTAGTTGTATTGCGCCAATCGTACGGTTCCGTATAACCTAATTAGCGAAAACGCACGATTCGGGAAAAGTCAACATTCTATTTTGACTATTGGCCACGGATTTATCCGTGGCCAAGTGTTATTTTCAAAAAAATTTTTAAAAAGCGGGAAATGGCCACGGATAAATCCGTGGCCAATAAATGAATTTCTTAAAAAAAAATTTTTTTGGCTTGTGGCCACGGATTTTTCCGTGGCCACAAAATAAAAAAAAAATTTTTTAAAAAAAGGAGTGGGGCCACGGATTTATCCGTGGCCATTAATATTAAATTTTTTTTTTTAATTTTAATTTTAAGCGGCTCGCTTAAATCGAGCCGCCCGGCATTACGGGACATTAAAACGTTTGAGTCATTTCAAAATCATCACATTATCGTCACGTATCTTGTATTCTACCTTGTTACGCGTTGAAACTTGCAGTTTGATCAACGAGAACACGTTTTCCTCCTTGAGTGATATATACGAATGACTTCGTACTCCGGTGTCAATGCGGGCTAACGTCAATTAACTCGCGTATGAATCACCAATAAAATGGACTTTAGAGCAGATTGATTACTTTTTTAGTTGTATTGCGCCAATCGTACGGTTCCGTATAACCTAATTAGCGAAAACGCACGATTCGGGAAAAGTCAACATTCTATTTTGACTATTGGCCACGGATTTATCCGTGGCCAAGTGTTATTTTCAAAAAAAATTTTAAAAAGCGGGAAATGGCCACGGATAAATCCGTGGCCAATAAATGAATATCTTAAAAAAAAAATTTTTTGGCTTGTGGCCACGGATTTTTCCGTGGCCACAAAATAAAAAAAAATTTTTTTAAAAAAAGGAGTGGGGCCACGGATTTATCCGTGGCCATTAATATTAATTTTTTTTTTTAATTTTAATTTTAAGCGGCTCGCTTAAATCGAGCCGCCCGGCATTACGGGACATTAAAACGTTTGAGTCATTTCAAAATCATCACATTATCGTCACGTATCTTGTATTCTACCTTGTTACGCGTTGAAACTTGCAGTTTGATCAACGAGAACACGTTTTCCTCCTTGAGTGATATATACGAATGACTTCGTACTCCGGTGTCAATGCGGGCTAACGTCAATTAACTCGCGTAGGAATCACCAATAAAATGGACTTTAGAGCAGATTGATTACTTTTTTAGTTGTATTGCGCCAATCGTACGGTTCCGTATAACCTAATTAGCGAAAACGCACGATTCGGGAAAAGTCAACATTCTATTTTGACTATTGGCCACGGATTTATCCGTGGCCAAGTGTTATTTTCAAAAAAATTTTTAAAAAGCGGGAAATGGCCACGGATAAATCCGTGGCCAATAAATGAATTTCTTAAAAAAAAATTTTTTTGGCTTGTGGCCACGGATTTTTCCGTGGCCACAAAATAAAAAAAAATTTTTTTAAAAAAAGGAGTGGGGCCACGGATTTATCCGTGGCCATTAATATTAAATTTTTTTTTTTAATTTTAATTTTAAGCGGCTCGCTTAAATCGAGCCGCCCGGCATTACGGGACATTAAAACGTTTGAGTCATTTCAAAATCATCACATTATCGTCACGTATCTTGTATTCTACCTTGTTACGCGTTGAAACTTGCAGTTTGATCAACGAGAACACGTTTTCCTCCTTGAGTGATATATACGAATGACTTCGTACTCCGGTGTCAATGCGGGCTAACGTCAATTAACTCGCGTATGAATCACCAATAAAATGGACTTTAGAGCAGATTGATTACTTTTTTAGTTGTATTGCGCCAATCGTACGGTTCCGTATAACCTAATTAGCGAAAACGCACGATTCGGGAAAAGTCAACATTCTATTTTGACTATTGGCCACGGATTTATCCGTGGCCAAGTGTTATTTTCAAAAAAATTTTTAAAAAGCGGGAAATGGCCACGGATAAATCCGTGGCCAATAAATGAATTTCTTAAAAAAAAATTTTTTTGGCTTGTGGCCACGGATTTTTCCGTGGCCACAAAATAAAAAAAAATTTTTTAAAAAAAGGAGTGGGGCCACGGATTTATCCGTGGCCATTAATATTAAATTTTTTTTTTTAATTTTAATTTTAAGCGGCTCGCTTAAATCGAGCCGCCCGGCATTACGGGACATTAAAACGTTTGAGTCATTTCAAAATCATCACATTATCGTCACGTATCTTGTATTCTACCTTGTTACGCGTTGAAACTTGCAGTTTGATCAACGAGAACACGTTTTCCTCCTTGAGTGATATATACGAATGACTTCGTACTCCGGTGTCAATGCGGGCTAACGTCAATTAACTCGCGTATGAATCACCAATAAAATGGACTTTAGAGCAGATTGATTACTTTTTTAGTTGTATTGCGCCAATCGTACGGTTCCGTATAACCTAATTAGCGAAAACGCACGATTCGGGAAAAGTCAACATTCTATTTTGACTATTGGCCACGGATTTATCCGTGGCCAAGTGTTATTTTCAAAAAAATTTTTAAAAAGCGGGAAATGGCCACGGATAAATCCGTGGCCAATAAATGAATATCTTAAAAAAAAATTTTTTTGGCTTGTGGCCACGGATTTTTCCGTGGCCACAAAATAAAAAAAAATTTTTTTAAAAAAAGGAGTGGGGCCACGGATTTATCCGTGGCCATTAATATTAATTTTTTTTTTTTAATTTTAATTTTAAGCGGCTCGCTTAAATCGAGCCGCCCGGCATTACGGGACATTAAAACGTTTGAGTCATTTCAAAATCATCACATTATCGTCACGTATCTTGTATTCTACCTTGTTACGCGTTGAAACTTGCAGTTTGATCAACGAGAACACGTTTTCCTCCTTGAGTGATATATACGAATGACTTCGTACTCCGGTGTCAATGCGGGCTAACGTCAATTAACTCGCGTAGGAATCACCAATAAAATGGACTTTAGAGCAGATTGATTACTTTTTTAGTTGTATTGCGCCAATCGTACGGTTCCGTATAACCTAATTAGCGAAAACGCACGATTCGGGAAAAGTCAACATTCTATTTTGACTATTGGCCACGGATTTATCCGTGGCCAAGTGTTATTTTCAAAAAAATTTTTAAAAAGCGGGAAATGGCCACGGATAAATCCGTGGCCAATAAATGAATTTCTTAAAAAAAAATTTTTTTGGCTTGTGGCCACGGATTTTTCCGTGGCCACAAAATAAAAAAAAATTTTTTTAAAAAAAGGAGTGGGGCCACGGATTTATCCGTGGCCATTAATATTAAATTTTTTTTTTTAATTTTAATTTTAAGCGGCTCGCTTAAATCGAGCCGCCCGGCATTACGGGACATTAAAACGTTTGAGTCATTTCAAAATCATCACATTATCGTCACGTATCTTGTATTCTACCTTGTTACGCGTTGAAACTTGCAGTTTGATCAACGAGAACACGTTTTCCTCCTTGAGTGATATATACGAATGACTTCGTACTCCGGTGTCAATGCGGGCTAACGTCAATTAACTCGCGTATGAATCACCAATAAAATGGACTTTAGAGCAGATTGATTACTTTTTTAGTTGTATTGCGCCAATCGTACGGTTCCGTATAACCTAATTAGCGAAAACGCACGATTCGGGAAAAGTCAACATTCTATTTTGACTATTGGCCACGGATTTATCCGTGGCCAAGTGTTATTTTCAAAAAAATTTTTAAAAAGCGGGAAATGGCCACGGATAAATCCGTGGCCAATAAATGAATTTCTTAAAAAAAAAATTTTTTGGCTTGTGGCCACGGATTTTTCCGTGGCCACAAAATAAAAAAAAATTTTTTTAAAAAAAGGACTGGGGCCACGGATTTATCCGTGGCCATTAATATTAAATTTTTTTTTTTAATTTTAATTTTAAGCGGCTCGCTTAAATCGAGCCGCCCGGCATTACGGGACATTAAAACGTTTGAGTCATTTCAAAATCATCACATTATCGTCACGTATCTTGTATTCTACCTTGTTACGCGTTGAAACTTGCAGTTTGATCAACGAGAACACGTTTTCCTCCTTGAGTGATATATACGAATGACTTCGTACTCCGGTGTCAATGCGGGCTAACGTCAATTAACTCGCGTAGGAATCACCAATAAAATGGACTTTAGAGCAGATTGATTACTTTTTTAGTTGTATTGCGCCAATCGTACGGTTCCGTATAACCTAATTAGCGAAAACGCACGATTCGGGAAAAGTCAACATTCTATTTTGACTATTGGCCACGGATTTATCCGTGGCCAAGTGTTATTTTCAAAAAAATTTTTAAAAAGCGGGAAATGGCCACGGATAAATCCGTGGCCAATAAATGAATTTCTTAAAAAAAAATTTTTTTGGCTTGTGGCCACGGATTTTTCCGTGGCCACAAAATAAAAAAAAATTTTTTTAAAAAAAGGAGTGGGGCCACGGATTTATCCGTGGCCATTAATATTAAATTTTTTTTTTTAATTTTAATTTTAAGCGGCTCGCTTAAATCGAGCCGCCCGGCATTACGGGACATTAAAACGTTTGAGTCATTTCAAAATCATCACATTATCGTCACGTATCTTGTATTCTACCTTGTTACGCGTTGAAACTTGCAGTTTGATCAACGAGAACACGTTTTCCTCCTTGAGTGATATATACGAATGACTTCGTACTCCGGTGTCAATGCGGGCTAACGTCAATTAACTCGCGTAGGAATCACCAATAAAATGGACTTTAGAGCAGATTGATTACTTTTTTAGTTGTATTGCGCCAATCGTACGGTTCCGTATAACCTAATTAGCGAAAACGCACGATTCGGGAAAAGTCAACATTCTATTTTGACTATTGGCCACGGATTTATCCGTGGCCAAGTGTTATTTTCAAAAAAATTTTTAAAAAGCGGGAAATGGCCACGGATAAATCCGTGGCCAATAAATGAATTTCTTAAAAAAAAATTTTTTGGCTTGTGGCCACGGATTTTTCCGTGGCCACAAAATAAAAAAAATTTTTTTAAAAAAAGGAGTGGGGCCACGGATTTATCCGTGGCCATTAATATTAAATTTTTTTTTTTAATTTTAATTTTAAGCGGCTCGCTTAAATCGAGCCGCCCGGCATTACGGGACATTAAAACGTTTGAGTCATTTCAAAATCATCACATTATCGTCACGTATCTTGTATTCTACCTTGTTACGCGTTGAAACTTGCAGTTTGATCAACGAGAACACGTTTTCCTCCTTGAGTGATATATACGAATGACTTCGTACTCCGGTGTCAATGCGGGCTAACGTCAATTAACTCGCGTATGAATCACCAATAAAATGGACTTTAGAGCAGATTGATTACTTTTTAGTTGTATTGCGCCAATCGTACGGTTCCGTATAACCTAATTAGCGAAAACGCACGATTCGGGAAAAGTCAACATTCTATTTTGACTATTGGCCACGGATTTATCCGTGGCCAAGTGTTATTTTCAAAAAAATTTTTAAAAAGCGGGAAATGGCCACGGATAAATCCGTGGCCAATAAATGAATTTCTTAAAAAAAAAATTTTTTGGCTTGTGGCCACGGATTTTTCCGTGGCCACAAAATAAAAAAAATTTTTTTAAAAAAAGGACTGGGGCCACGGATTTATCCGTGGCCATTAATATTAAATTTTTTTTTTTAATTTTAATTTTAAGCGGCTCGCTTAAATCGAGCCGCCCGGCATTACGGGACATTAAAACGTTTGAGTCATTTCAAAATCATCACATTATCGTCACGTATCTTGTATTCTACCTTGTTACGCGTTGAAACTTGCAGTTTGATCAACGAGAACACGTTTTCCTCCTTGAGTGATATATACGAATGACTTCGTACTCCGGTGTCAATGCGGGCTAACGTCAATTAACTCGCGTAGGAATCACCAATAAAATGGACTTTAGAGCAGATTGATTACTTTTTTAGTTGTATTGCGCCAATCGTACGGTTCCGTATAACCTAATTAGCGAAAACGCACGATTCGGGAAAAGTCAACATTCTATTTTGACTATTGGCCACGGATTTATCCGTGGCCAAGTGTTATTTTCAAAAAAATTTTTAAAAAGCGGGAAATGGCCACGGATAAATCCGTGGCCAATAAATGAATTTCTTAAAAAAAAATTTTTTTGGCTTGTGGCCACGGATTTTTCCGTGGCCACAAAATAAAAAAAAATTTTTTTAAAAAAAGGAGTGGGGCCACGGATTTATCCGTGGCCATTAATATTAATTTTTTTTTTTTAATTTTAATTTTAAGCGGCTCGCTTAAATCGAGCCGCCCGGCATTACGGGACATTAAAACGTTTGAGTCATTTCAAAATCATCACATTATCGTCACGTATCTTGTATTCTACCTTGTTACGCGTTGAAACTTGCAGTTTGATCAACGAGAACACGTTTTCCTCCTTGAGTGATATATACGAATGACTTCGTACTCCGGTGTCAATGCGGGCTAACGTCAATTAACTCGCGTAGGAATCACCAATAAAATGGACTTTAGAGCAGATTGATTACTTTTTTAGTTGTATTGCGCCAATCGTACGGTTCCGTATAACCTAATTAGCGAAAACGCACGATTCGGGAAAAGTCAACATTCTATTTTGACTATTGGCCACGGATTTATCCGTGGCCAAGTGTTATTTTCAAAAAAATTTTTAAAAAGCGGGAAATGGCCACGGATAAATCCGTGGCCAATAAATGAATTTCTTAAAAAAAAATTTTTTTTGGCTTGTGGCCACGGATTTTTCCGTGGCCACAAAATAAAAAAAAATTTTTTTAAAAAAAGGACTGGGGCCACGGATTTATCCGTGGCCATTAATATTAAATTTTTTTTTTTAATTTTAATTTTAAGCGGCTCGCTTAAATCGAGCCGCCCGGCATTACGGGACATTAAAACGTTTGAGTCATTTCAAAATCATCACATTATCGTCACGTATCTTGTATTCTACCTTGTACGCGTTTGAAACTTGCAGTTTGATCAACGAGAACACGTTTTCCTCCTTGAGTGATATATACGAATGACTTCGTACTCCGGTGTCAATGCGGGCTAACGTCAATTAACTCGCGTATGAATCACCAATAAAATGGACTTTAGAGCAGATTGATTACTTTTTAGTTGTATTGCGCCAATCGTACGGTTCCGTATAACCTAATTAGCGAAAACGCACGATTCGGGAAAAGTCAACATTCTATTTTGACTATTGGCCACGGATTTATCCGTGGCCAAGTGTTATTTTCAAAAAAATTTTTAAAAAGCGGGAAATGGCCACGGATAAATCCGTGGCCAATAAATGAATTTCTTAAAAAAAAATTTTTTGGCTTGTGGCCACGGATTTTTCCGTGGCCACAAAATAAAAAAAAATTTTTTTAAAAAAGGAGTGGGGCCACGGATTTATCCGTGGCCATTAATATTAATTTTTTTTTTTTAATTTTAATTTTAAGCGGCTCGCTTAAATCGAGCCGCCCGGCATTACGGGACATTAAAACGTTTGAGTCATTTCAAAATCATCACATTATCGTCACGTATCTTGTATTCTACCTTGTTACGCGTTGAAACTTGCAGTTTGATCAACGAGAACACGTTTTCCTCCTTGAGTGATATATACGAATGACTTCGTACTCCGGTGTCAATGCGGGCTAACGTCAATTAACTCGCGTAGGAATCACCAATAAAATGGACTTTAGAGCAGATTGATTACTTTTTTAGTTGTATTGCGCCAATCGTACGGTTCCGTATAACCTAATTAGCGAAAACGCACGATTCGGGAAAAGTCAACATTCTATTTTGACTATTGGCCACGGATTTATCCGTGGCCAAGTGTTATTTTCAAAAAAATTTTTAAAAAGCGGGAAATGGCCACGGATAAATCCGTGGCCAATAAATGAATTTCTTAAAAAAAAATTTTTTGGCTTGTGGCCACGGATTTTTCCGTGGCCACAAAATAAAAAAAATTTTTTTAAAAAAAGGAGTGGGGCCACGGATTTATCCGTGGCCATTAATATTAATTTTTTTTTTTTAATTTTAATTTTAAGCGGCTCGCTTAAATCGAGCCGCCCGGCATTACGGGACATTAAAACGTTTGAGTCATTTCAAAATCATCACATTATCGTCACGTATCTTGTATTCTACCTTGTTACGCGTTGAAACTTGCAGTTTGATCAACGAGAACACGTTTTCCTCCTTGAGTGATATATACGAATGACTTCGTACTCCGGTGTCAATGCGGGCTAACGTCAATTAACTCGCGTAGGAATCACCAATAAAATGGACTTTAGAGCAGATTGATTACTTTTTTAGTTGTATTGCGCCAATCGTACGGTTCCGTATAACCTAATTAGCGAAAACGCACGATTCGGGAAAAGTCAACATTCTATTTTGACTATTGGCCACGGATTTATCCGTGGCCAAGTGTTATTTTCAAAAAAATTTTTAAAAAGCGGGAAATGGCCACGGATAAATCCGTGGCCAATAAATGAATTTCTTAAAAAAAATTTTTTTGGCTTGTGGCCACGGATTTTTCCGTGGCCACAAATAAAAAAAAATTTTTTTAAAAAAAGGACTGGGGGCCACGGATTTATCCGTGGCCATTAATATTAAATTTTTTTTTTTAATTTTAATTTTAAGCGGCTCGCTTAAATCGAGCCGCCCGGCATTACGGGACATTAAAACGTTTGAGTCATTTCAAAATCATCACATTATCGTCACGTATCTTGTATTCTACCTTGTTACGCGTTGAAACTTGCAGTTTGATCAACGAGAACACGTTTTCCTCCTTGAGTGATATATACGAATGACTTCGTACTCCGGTGTCAATGCGGGCTAACGTCAATTAACTCGCGTATGAATCACCAATAAAATGGACTTTAGAGCAGATTGATTACTTTTTTAGTTGTATTGCGCCAATCGTACGGTTCCGTATAACCTAATTAGCGAAAACGCACGATTCGGGAAAAGTCAACATTCTATTTTGACTATTGGCCACGGATTTATCCGTGGCCAAGTGTTATTTTCAAAAAAATTTTTAAAAAGCGGGAAATGGCCACGGATAAATCCGTGGCCAATAAATGAATATCTTAAAAAAAATTTTTTTGGCTTGTGGCCACGGATTTTTCCGTGGCCACAAAATAAAAAAAAATTTTTTTAAAAAAAGGAGTGGGGCCACGGATTTATCCGTGGCCATAATATTAATTTTTTTTTTTTTAATTTTAATTTTAAGCGGCTCGCTTAAATCGAGCCGCCCGGCATTACGGGACATTAAAACGTTTGAGTCATTTCAAAATCATCACATTATCGTCACGTATCTTGTATTCTACCTTGTTACGCGTTGAAACTTGCAGTTTGATCAACGAGAACACGTTTTCCTCCTTGAGTGATATATACGAATGACTTCGTACTCCGGTGTCAATGCGGGCTAACGTCAATTAACTCGCGTAGGAATCACCAATAAAATGGACTTTAGAGCAGATTGATTACTTTTTTAGTTGTATTGCGCCAATCGTACGGTTCCGTATAACCTAATTAGCGAAAACGCACGATTCGGGAAAAGTCAACATTCTATTTTGACTATTGGCCACGGATTTATCCGTGGCCAAGTGTTATTTTCAAAAAAATTTTTAAAAAGCGGGAAATGGCCACGGATAAATCCGTGGCCAATAAATGAATTTCTTAAAAAAAAATTTTTTTTGGCTTGTGGCCACGGATTTTTCCGTGGCCACAAAATAAAAAAAATTTTTTTAAAAAAAGGAGTGGGGCCACGGATTTATCCGTGGCCATTAATATTAATTTTTTTTTTTAATTTTAATTTTAAGCGGCTCGCTTAAATCGAGCCGCCCGGCATTACGGGACATTAAAACGTTTGAGTCATTTCAAAATCATCACATTATCGTCACGTATCTTGTATTCTACCTTGTTACGCGTTGAAACTTGCAGTTTGATCAACGAGAACACGTTTTCCTCCTTGAGTGATATATACGAATGACTTCGTACTCCGGTGTCAATGCGGGCTAACGTCAATTAACTCGCGTAGGAATCACCAATAAAATGGACTTTAGAGCAGATTGATTACTTTTTTAGTTGTATTGCGCCAATCGTACGGTTCCGTATAACCTAATTAGCGAAAACGCACGATTCGGGAAAAGTCAACATTCTATTTTGACTATTGGCCACGGATTTATCCGTGGCCAAGTGTTATTTTCAAAAAATTTTTAAAAAGCGGGAAATGGCCACGGATAAATCCGTGGCCAATAAATGAATTCTTAAAAAAAATTTTTTGGCTTGTGGCCACGGATTTTTCCGTGGCCACAAAATAAAAAAAAATTTTTTTAAAAAAGGACTGGGGCCACGGATTTATCCGTGGCCATTAATATTAAATTTTTTTTTTTAATTTTAATTTAAGCGGCTCGCTTAAATCGAGCCGCCCGGCATTACGGGACATTAAAACGTTTGAGTCATTTCAAAATCATCACATTATCGTCACGTATCTTGTATTCTACCTTGTTACGCGTTGAAACTTGCAGTTTGATCAACGAGAACACGTTTTCCTCCTTGAGTGATATATACGAATGACTTCGTACTCCGGTGTCAATGCGGGGCTAACGTCAATTAACTCGCGTATGAATCACCAATAAAATGGACTTTAGAGCAGATTGATTACTTTTTTAGTTGTATTGCGCCAATCGTACGGTTCCGTATAACCTAATTAGCGAAAACGCACGATTCGGAAAAGTCAACATTCTATTTTGACTATTGGCCACGGATTTATCCGTGGCCAAGTGTTATTTTCAAAAAAATTTTTAAAAAAGCGGGAAATGGCCACGGATAAATCCGTGGCCAATAAATGAATATCTTAAAAAAAATTTTTTTGGCTTGTGGCCACGGATTTTTCCGTGGCCACAAAATAAAAAAAAATTTTTTTAAAAAAAGGAGTGGGGCCACGGATTTATCCGTGGCCATTAATATTAAATTTTTTTTTTTTAATTTTAATTTTAAGCGGCTCGCTTAAATCGAGCCGCCCGGCATTACGGGACATTAAACGTTTGAGTCATTTCAAAATCATCACATTATCGTCACGTATCTTGTATTCTACCTTGTTACGCGTTGAACTTGCAGTTTGATCAACGAGAACACGTTTTCCTCCTTGAGTGATATATACGAATGACTTCGTACTCCGGTGTCAATGCGGGCTAACGTCAATTAACTCGCGTAGGAATCACCAATAAAATGGACTTTAGAGCAGATTGATTACTTTTTTAGTTGTATTGCGCCAATCGTACGGTTCCGTATAACCTAATTAGCGAAAACGCACGATTCGGGAAAAGTCAACATTCTATTTTGACTATTGGCCACGGATTTATCCGTGGCCAAGTGTTATTTTCAAAAAAATTTTTAAAAAGCGGGAAATGGCCACGGATAAATCCGTGGCCAATAAATGAATTTCTTAAAAAAAAATTTTTTTGGCTTGTGGCCACGGATTTTTCCGTGGCCACAAAATAAAAAAAAATTTTTTTAAAAAAAGGAGTGGGGCCACGGATTTATCCGTGGCCATTAATATTAAATTTTTTTTTTTTAATTTTAATTTTAAGCGGCTCGCTTAAATCGAGCCGCCCGGCATTACGGGACATTAAAACGTTTGAGTCATTTCAAAATCATCACATTATCGTCACGTATCTTGTATTCTACCTTGTTACGCGTTGAAACTTGCAGTTTGATCAACGAGAACACGTTTTCCTCCTTGAGTGATATATACGAATGACTTCGTACTCCGGTGTCAATGCGGGCTAACGTCAATTAACTCGCGTAGGAATCACCAATAAAATGGACTTTAGAGCAGATTGATTACTTTTTTAGTTGTATTGCGCCAATCGTACGGTTCCGTATAACCTAATTAGCGAAAACGCACGATTCGGGAAAAGTCAACATTCTATTTTGACTATTGGCCACGGATTTATCCGTGGCCAAGTGTTATTTTCAAAAAAATTTTTAAAAAGCGGGAAATGGCCACGGATAAATCCGTGGCCAATAAATGAATTTCTTAAAAAAAAATTTTTTTGGCTTGTGGCCACGGATTTTTCCGTGGCCACAAAATAAAAAAAAATTTTTTTAAAAAAAGGAGTGGGGCCACGGATTTATCCGTGGCCATTAATATTAAATTTTTTTTTTTAATTTTAATTTTAAGCGGCTCGCTTAAATCGAGCCGCCCGGCATTACGGGACATTAAAACGTTTGAGTCATTTCAAAATCATCACATTATCGTCACGTATCTTGTATTCTACCTTGTTACGCGTTGAAACTTGCAGTTTGATCAACGAGAACACGTTTTCCTCCTTGAGTGATATATACGAATGACTCGTACTCCGGTGTCAATGCGGGCTAACGTCAATTAACTCGCGTATGAATCACCAATAAAATGGACTTTAGAGCAGATTGATTACTTTTTTAGTTGTATTGCGCCAATCGTACGGTTCCGTATAACCTAATTAGCGAAAACGCACGATTCGGAAAAGTCAACATTCTATTTTGACTATTGGCCACGGATTTATCCGTGGCCAAGTGTTATTTTCAAAAAAATTTTTAAAAAGCGGGAAATGCACGGATAAATCCGTGGCCAATAAATGAATATCTTAAAAAAAAATTTTTTGGCTTGTGGCCACGGATTTTCCGTGGCCACAAAATAAAAAAAAATTTTTTTAAAAAAAGGAGTGGGGGCCACGATTTATCCGTGGCCATTAATATTAATTTTTTTTTTTAATTTTAATTTTAAGCGGCTCGCTTAAATCGAGCCGCCCGGCATTACGGGACATTAAAACGTTTGAGGTCATTTCAAAATCATCACATTATCGTCACGTATCTTGTATTCTACCTTGTTACGCGTTGAAACTTGCAGTTTGATCAACGAGAACACGTTTTCCTCCTTGAGTGATATATACGAATGACTTCGTACTCCGGTGTCAATGCGGGCTAACGTCAATTAACTCGCGTAGGAATCACCAATAAAATGGACTTTAGAGCAGATTGATTACTTTTTTAGTTGTATTGCGCCAATCGTACGGTTCCGTATAACCTAATTAGCGAAAACGCACGATTCGGGGAAAAGTCAACATTCTATTTTGACTATTGGCCACGGATTTATCCGTGGCCAAGTGTTATTTTCAAAAAAATTTTAAAAAGCGGGAAATGGCCACGGATAAATCCGTGGCCAATAAATGAATTTCTTAAAAAAAAATTTTTTTGGCTTGTGGCCACGGATTTTTCCGTGGCCACCAAAATAAAAAAAAATTTTTTTAAAAAAAGGAGTGGGCCACGGATTATCCGTGGCCATTAATATTAAATTTTTTTTTTAATTTAATTTTAAGCGGCTCGCTTAAATCGAGCCGCCCGGCATTACGGGACATTAAACGTTTGAGTCATTTCAAAATCATCACATTATCGTCACGTATCTTGTATTCTACCTTGTTACGCGTTGAAACTTGCAGTTTGATCAACGAGAACACGTTTTCCTCCTTGAGTGATATATACGAATGACTTCGTACTCCGGTGTCAATGCGGGCTAACGTCACTTAACTCGCGTATGAATCACCAATAAAATGGACTTTAGAGCAGATTGATTACTTTTTTAGTTGTATTGCGCCAATCGTACCGGTTCCGTATAACCTAATTAGCGAAAACGCACGATTCGGGAAAAGTCAACATTCTATTTTGACTATTGGCCACGGATTTATCCGTGGCCAAGTGTTATTTTCAAAAAAATTTTTAAAAAGCGGGAAATGGCCACGGATAAATCCGTGGCCAATAAATGAATATCTTAAAAAAAATTTTTTTGGCTTGTGGCCACGGATTTTTCCGTGGCCACAAAATAAAAAAAAATTTTTTTAAAAAAAAGGAGTGGGGCCACGATTTATCCGTGGCCATTAATATTAATTTTTTTTTTTAATTTTAATTTTAAGCGGCTCGCTTAAATCGAGCCGCCCGGCATTACGGGACATTAAAACGTTTGAGTCATTTCAAAATCATCACATTATCGTCACGTATCTTGTATTCTACCTTGTTACGCGTTGAAACTTGCAGTTTGATCAACGAGACACGTTTTCCCTCCTTGAGTGATATATACGAATGACTTCGTACTCCGGTGTCAATGCGGGCTAACGTCAATTAACTCGCGTATGAATCACCAATAAAATGGACTTTAGAGCAGATTGATTACTTTTTTAGTTGTATTGCGCCAATCGTACGGTTCCGTATAAACCTAATTAGCGAAAACGCACGATTCGGGAAAAGTCAACATTCTATTTTGACTATTGGCCACGGATTTACCGTGGCCAAGTGTTATTTTCAAAAAAATTTTTTAAAAAGCGGAAATGGCCACGGATAAATCCGTGGCCAATAAATGAATATCTTAAAAAAAAAATTTTTTTGGCTTTGTGGCCACGGATTTTTCCGTGGCCACAAAATAAAAAAAAATTTTTTTAAAAAAAGGAGTGGGGCCACGGATTTATCCGTGGCCATTAATATTAATTTTTTTTTTTATTTTAATTTAAGCGCTCGCTTAAATCGAGCCGCCCGCATTACGGGACATTAAACGTTTCAAAATCATCACATTATCGTCACGTATCTGTATTCTACCTTGTTACGCGTTGAAACTTGCAGTTTGATCAACGAGAACACGTTTCCTCCTTGAGTGATATTATACGAAGGACTTCGTACTCGGTTGTCAATGCGGGCTAACGTCAATTAACTCGCGTAGGAATCACCAATAAAATGGACTTTAGAGCAGATGATACTTTTTTAGTTGTATTGCGCCAATCGTACGGTTCCGTATAACCTAATTAGCGAAAACGCACGATTCGGGGAAAAGTCAAACATTCTATTTTGCCTATTGGCCACGGATTTATCCGTGGCCAAGTGTTATTTTCAAAAAAATTTTTAAAAAGCGGGAAATGGCCACGGATAAATCCGTGGCCAATAAAGAATTTCTTAAAAAAAATTTTTTTGGCTTGTGGCCACGGATTTTTCCGTGGCCACAAAATAAAAAAAAATTTTTTTAATAAAAACGGAGTGGGGGCCACGGATTTATCCGTGGCCATATTAAATTTTTTTTTTTTAATTTTAATTTTAAGCGGCTCGCTTAATCGAGCCGCCCGGCATTACGGGACATTAAAACGTTTGAGTCATTTCAAAAATCATCACATTATCGTCACGTATCTTGTATTCTACCTTGTTACGCGTTGAAACTTGCAGTTTGATCAACGGAGAACACGTTTTCCTCCTTGAGTGATATATACGAATGACTTCGTACTCCGGTGTCAATGCGGGCTAACGTCAATTAACTCGCGTAGGATCACCAATAAAATGGACTTTTAGAGCAGATTGATTACTTTTTTGTTGTATTTGCGCCAATCGTACGGTTCCGTATAACCTAATTAGCGAAAACGCACGATTCGGGAAAAGTCAACATTCTATTTTTGACTATTGGCCACGGATTTATCCGTGGCCAAGTGTTATTTCAAAAAAATTTTTAAAAAGCGGGAAATGGCCACCGGATAAAATCCGTGGCCAATAAATGAATTTCTTAAAAAAAATTTTTTTTGGCTTGTGGCCACGGATTTTTCCGTGGCCACAAAATAAAAAAAAATTTTTTAAAAAAAGGAGTGGGCCACGGATTTATCCGTGTGGCCATTAATATTAATTTTTTTTTTTAATTTTAATTTAAGCGGCTCGCTTAAATCGAGCCGCCCGGCATTACGGGACATTAAACGTTTGAGTCATGTCAAAATCATCACATTATCGTCCACGATCTGTATTCTACCTTGTTACGCGTTGAAACTTGCAGTTTGATCAACGAGAACACGTTTTCCTCCTTGAGTGATATATACGAATGACTTCGTACTCCG
>CM047872.1:23097086-23356070 GCA_026212405.1 Petrea volubilis
CTGACTTGGATTATTTCATCAAACATAACATGCTTAAAAAGCCACCTATTTTAATTAAAAAAAATCAAAAAGCCACCTATTTTATTTCTCTCTCTCTCTCTCTGTCTCTCTCCACTTTCTCTCTTTCTCTCACCTCACTGGAAATCTCCACAAATCCTCCATTAGCGCCACCATGTCCACCGACATTTGAAAAATTATTGCCCAGATCTGACTTGGCCAATATCAATCAAGTAAGTGTTAATTCATTTTTCATATGATTGGTTACTATTTTTAAATTGTATATTAATTACATGACAAGTGTAAAATACTCGTCATATAATTAATCTCGATGTAGCCGAACCTGATGCGGGTAAAAATTTTCCCCGGCATCTTCCTCCTACAGCTTGCCAACATCCCCCTCACAATATATCGTCGCCGACCCACATCCCGAAGTAACACAAACACTGCATATACGCCTCAACATTTGCGCTAGAGATGGGTTTTTTTTTTTTTTTTTTTTTTTTTTTCCGTTTCCATTTGAAGCATAGAGCAATAGAGGGAACAAAAAAGGGGGTGAAATCAGGGTTGCCAATTTTTCTTCCATAAAAATGGTGGAATAATCCGCAAAATCGGAGGTGCAAGGACCCACCACCATCAACAACCAAAACCCTACAAACTTCGTTGAGGCGATTGGACTTTGCAAGGTATTTTCCTTCAATCATGTCTAAATCTCACCACCCCAAACCATTATTTGAGTCAATTATTGTCTGAATTTAAACAAATTTTACAGAAATTGGTAAGAATCCCACCCCCCAAAAAACACCCTTATTTGAGTCCATTATTGTTGCAATTTAAACAAATTTCAAATAAATTAGTAAGAAAATCTATACCCATTTTTATTTCTTCTTTTTCCCCATCTCCTTCTTCTTCACCATTGTCTTTTTTCATCTCCATCCTTCTGTGTGCATGTGTTTCTGTATGTGCGCCTGTGTGTGAGGTGTGTGTGTGACTATGTGTGGAGGGTGTATTGTGTATGTATATGGTGGTAATGGAGGATTTTTTCTCTTGAAGATGCATGTTGACATGGTCTGCAAATGGAGGATTTTTGTTTTTCGGCAGGTAAGAACGACAGAGAGAAAGATGGATGGTGGGGAGAGAGAATTAAAATAATGACGTGGTTTTTATTACTCTTACAATTTTAAAATTCCATCCCGCAATATATGCCACGTGTGTTTGAATTGTACATGTCACGATTTTCAGACGGGCACATGCAATATTCCGACGACTCAGCCTAACTCCGGTACTAAAAGGTCTAATTTCCCAAAAAATTTAAATTATAGAACTACATTGAGAAAGAAAAAAAAAATTGATTAGGACTAATTTTGCTAAAATCAAATAGTTACATGACAAAATACGCAATTTTACCATAATAATATCATTAAGTTATTTAAAAGATTCTGTAGCTTTAATTTAATTTTATTTTGGCCACTTCAAGCTGACAAGAGCGTGACTTATAATTGAGAAAAAAAATATATATTATCCATCTACGGTTTAATTAATATTTTATTCTGAATACATCACTTGCAGCTGTTAAATTTGTTTTTGTGTGTGTGTGTGTGTGTGTGTGTGTTTATCTATATAACGCATCCCAATGTGGTACATGGTCAATTTTTATTTTTATTTTTCAAAATTTTTTGTCTTAATTAATTTCCAGGATGTCAAATTTTGTCTCTGCAATCGAGAGCTTAACATTCATCTTATTTTATTATTATTATCATTATTATTATTATTATTTTATAAGCTACATTGATCTTATTTTATTATTATTATTATTATTATTATTATTATTATTTTATAAGCTACATTCACCTTAATTATCAAAACGCTTCAAAAGTTTATCTTTAAAAATAAGACCCTACATTGTCTAAGTTTCTAAATGTAGGAATTTATGAAATGTTTCAACACCGTTAGAAAAATGGTCGATTAAGACACTATAAAGTGTCACTATAAATAGATATTATGGCACTTTTATTTTGTGACACTACATAAAAGTGTCGTGTGTTTGGTTGTCCTAAAAGCTTTAGGCGACATTTCATGGCGTCTCTACAATATATGTTTTAGTACACAAAATTTTTTGATAAAAATTATTTATAATGACACTTTTTATATGAGAGTGCCTTAATTCCTATACTGAGATGTTTTTGAAAAAGTATCGCTTTAATTAGAAGTTTGTTTTAGTATTGAAAAAAGTTTAGCAAAACACCTTCTAAAATAGTTATCTTAAATTAATATATGTCATTATTTCTTCAAGAATATGCATTTTTTTATTTATATTTTAGACTTAATAGACGTTAAAGCAATGTTTTTTTGTTATAAAATTGACAACCACATGAAATGCACCTTCAATATACAAACGTATGTGCAGCCCAAGTGCTTATTTGTATGGGCTCATTTTGCATTATACTGGGCTCAAATATAAGCCTAATAAGATTATAGGTCTAAACCAAATCATCTCTGGCGATTTAAGGGTGTCCACAAATACTTCTACTTTTAAAAAAGTTGAACCGGAAAGGTGGTAGTGTTTGAAAAGAAAAAATAAAAAACAGGCGGTTGGATTTTGAAAAATAACTACAAATTTGAAAATAGAACCCCTAAAATCTACTTCCGACTTTTAATTTATTTTAACCCAATAGAAGTAGAAAAACAAAGCATTGCATTACTGCTTTTTTTCCAGAAAAAAAGCAGGAAAAGCACTTTTCTTTTTTCCACTTCCAAACACGACCTTTATTTGATTATCAATTAATGAATGAAAATTCTATCAGCTTGAAAATAATTATTTAGATATTACATGTACTGTTTTATTTTTCTCATTACTATGACAACGATACTGTAGAGAAGATCACGCGAAAAAAAGTAAATTGATAAAAGACACTTTTTCAATGAACAAACGAAAAAGAACCAGAAAATCGAAATTTTATTACTTTTTATTGTTTTTTTACTTGTACAAAATAAAAATATTTACACAAGGAAACAAGTGTAGCTTCTACTAAATCAACGAAGAAGAAGTTTTTCCCACAACACATGTTTTTGGGAGCATATTTCTTTGCGAAACATCATATGGACAAATTACGTCTGCATTTCTTGAAATATAATGTAATTATAAATTAGTCTCTTTTTTTTTAAAAATTATAAAAAATCCCCTTGAGATTTAGGACATTATTGTAAATATTAATATAGGTGTCCAAAAGATAACTTTTCTACAAATATAGTAGCCAACCTCACTATATAGAAATGCACCTCATTGAACTTGACAAAACCTCTCAATCAATTTTATTATCCCATCAACATTTGCAAAGTAATTTAATCTGAACCACCGCAAGACATTATTATCTATAATCTGATACCGCCACTTCATTTTGTTTTTAATTGGCTGCATATATAATTTATACGTCTTGAATTTGTCTAAATCATGCGAATTCCATCTCAAAACCCCCATGTAAAACAACAAAAATATATTGTAAGTCGCAATTATGCCCTGCCTCCATTAAGAATGAATTTGTCAAGTTCATATGTATCTCGTGAGGTAATTTGTCATTTTTACAATAAGAGGAGTTAATTTATAACTACACCATAACTGAATGTGTGTGAGCGTAATATTGTATACATGTATGTATATTTGTAGTAACGTAGTAATCATTGTTTTAGAAAAACCATAACTTGTAATGGCAAACAAGGAATTCTGTAGCTGATGACTTTGATGGTATAACCAATTATGCTTCTTATGTGGGTCCCACATTAAGTATTATTCTAATTTTATCCTAAGGTAAATATAATAATCTGATTCTGTCCCAATTTGTTGTTGACATTAGTACACAAAGCCCATTATGTCGACTTATTTTCAATTTAAATGAAACGTGTCACACATTCTGGTTACATGGCGATAAGAGCTAACGGAACTAACGAAATTGAGACCTCAAAATTATTTGACCCTTTTCAAAATATGCGGATTTTTATTCTATTTTAATAATAATTTTTTGTTTTATTTTTATAATATATATTGGGCTATGAAATTATGATCATGTAATAATTTGATTTGTAATATATAAACTATTAAATGAAATGTTTTCAAATTACTTGTTTGAATACGACAAGGTTGAATAATCTGATGGGAGTTGATGTGGCCAAATCCGTCCTGGCCACGTACGCGTCTCCTCAGCTTACACGTCGGATCCAGGTCAGCACATGCCGCCATCCCCCTATCGCCGCGTGTCAGGCCTATCCCGATCAGGCCCATGGTCTTTTTCTTGACGGCCTTGTTCGGCCAGAGTTCACCACACCCCCTCGATGAAACGACATGTTCGATGTCCACAATACCCCATCCTCGGAGTCAATGCTTTGAGATCCTCCTCGAACAAGGAACGCACCCCACGCGCCCACAGCGCGTCATGGCGAATGCCCGTTACCAGCAACGGGATTGGGCCAACCTAATTCTGGTCCGGCCCACCTATTTTTTATTATTATAAATAGTACGGCGACACTAGTCATTGGGTAAGACATCTTTTATCTATCACTCCGCTAATTACTACTTACTGTTTCACCTGCCCGAATTCTGACTTGAGCGTCGGAGGGTATTCGCCGGAGACACTTCCTGCTAGTCTCACGTGTGCTCCATCCTTGCAGAATAGAGCCCGACCAGCATTCAGACACCCTTACTCGGATATACCTGACCGGATTCGGACACTTAATCTTAGATCGAAGCGACGTGTACCGCAGGACAAAATCCGAGCACATCATTTTGGCGCTAGAGGAAGGGGCCCTATTCGAGCAAGTGAGGGAATGGTAAACACACGAAGGACCGGAACAGAGTCAGGGGCCCCGCAAACCAACGCCCATCCTGTTCCCGAAACTCACGTCGTCCTACCTCACGCTGTCCCGCAAGCCATCGGGCCAGCACCTACGCCTCCCGCCGGGCAAAACCTCGTCGTTCTGACGACTGATCAGTTCAATACGCTCCTACACGAGATCAGGCGGATGAACCCAGTCCCCGCCCCGGCTGCCACTGCTGAAGACCCTCATCCGACGAGGGAGGGAAATTCGCCCCCCGCGAGGTGTTCGGGAAACCGACGCCGAGCGGGATGACGCGCGGGTGCGCGAACGGATCCCCACAACAAGGGAGGTCCGCAGAGAGAGACGGCCCCCGCCTCCTCGATCGGCGGAGGAAGTTGACGAATCCTCTGTGGGGGCGTCCTCAGGTCATCCTGCACGGAATCACAGAGAACGGTTGGAGGAAATCTCCTACCAGGCCACGGAGATCCAGCGGAGGATCGATGAGGTCCGCCGCGGAGAAAGATCCCGTGATGATGTTGGGGAACTTTCGCATCGGATGGAAGACCTTAACCGGAAGCTCGAGGAGGTATCTCACCGCTCCGGACAGGGATCGGCTCAGCGATACTTTGTGCCGGACGAGGCGGACCCACTCAGCGCAGACCTTCAATGAGCCCGAGCACCCAGAGGGGTCCGAATCCCGACCGACCTGCCCCGATACAATGGAGAAGCGGATCCTAAAGAACACCTAATACAATTCAAACACGCCATGCGCGTGCACATGATCGACGATGACTTTGCGGCGAAGTTGCTGGTTACGACTTTTCAGGGAATAGCCTCGCAGTGGTACGTCCGCCAAGCCCCAGGTTCGGTCAGAAGCTTCGCCGATTTGGCGATAAAGTTAGTCAACCATTTCCAGACGAAAAGCCTAGCGAAGCTGCCCCCAACCCATTTGCATAAGATTCGACAAAAGGAGGGTGAGTCTCTGAGGGACTTCTTTAACCGATTCAACACCGAGCTGCTCAAGGTCGAAAGCGTCCAAATGGACTTCCTCCTCGACGTAATCATGAGGGCCATCCGAAACCAAGCGTGCTCGGACCACTTGGCTAGAAAGCGCCCCGCCACCATGGAGAAAGTCATGTCCATCGCTCAACAGTACATGAATGTCGAGGACATGAGGTTTAAAAGGAGGCCAGAGGTCAGGGAAAGGAAGGACCGTCGCCGTGACAATGAGCTCACCCCGTTGGTCATGTCGAGGAAAGAGATCTTCGCCACGATCAACGCCAGTGACCCGAAGGTTTTCCGAAGACCAAGGAAGATCCAGGACGCGGATGGAGCTCCCCCGAGAGGAAATAAATATTGTGCGTTCCATAAGCAAGTGGGAAACCTATGACACCGAGGGCTGCTATGCCCTCAAGAAAGAAATACAACACCTCATCGACCTGGGCCGTCCGGAGATCAAAAAATACATAAAGAAGCAATGACAGGGTCACCAGAGTGAGGGAAGCCGCCGACGTAACTCCCCGTCCTCTATGGATGATGAACACGAACCGTCGAAGAGGGCTCGGTCTCGCTCTCCTCGACGAGGATACACGCCATCCGGTCGGGATGACAAACAACCTGCCTCACAGGACAACCTCCCGGTCAGGGGGATGATCCACACCATTGCGGGAGGCTCTAGTGGAGGAGACACTAAAAGTAGAAGAAGACAGGTGGAAAGGCGTCTCGACCAAGCCCGATACCGTATCGAGGAGCGCTACCACCACGAGAGACTCTACGTCAACACCATATCAGAGGGAGCGACGCCGGCGTCAGAGTTACTCGAATTCTCCGACCGTGATCTTACGCACATCCCAAAGACGGAAGGCCTCGAGGATACGCCGGATTACCCAATGGTCATTAATCTGGATGTCGCCAACTATTCCGTGGCAAAGACCCTGATCGACAATGGGAGCTCCGCCAACATCATTTTCGCCAGCACCTTCGCCAAAATGGATCTGGGAGGATACACGCTCTCTCCGGTGCAGACCCCACTTGTCGGGTTCGGGGGGTCCGAGGTGGTCCCACTCGGAATGATTCAACTTCCCACCTCGTTGGGGGAGGCACCGAGAAGAAAAACTATTATGATCCAGTACTTGATAGTTGATGCCCCATTTGCCTACAACATCATCCTCGGGCGACCCGCTCTCAATGCGTTTCGGGCGGTTGTGTCCACGTATCACCTGAAGATGAAGTTCCCCACGCCTGCGGGGGTCGGGCAAGTCACATGTCGTATCTTAGACGCCTGGAAGTGTTACTCGGCCTCCGTCGAAGGGAAGAAGACTCCTTGAGGCGGGCTACATTGTGGAGGTCCAGTTCACCGAATGGATATGCAACGTGGTCGTCGTTGCCAAGGGCGATGGCCGATGGCGGATGTGCAACGACTTCACCGATCTCAACAAAGCCTGCCCCAAGGATCACTATCCCCTTCCTCGGATAGACCAACTCGTTGACTCAACGGCGGGGTGCGAGTTGATGAGCATGATGGACGCCTTCCAAGGCTACTACCAGATCTACATGGCCGAGGAGGATCGCGGGAAGACGTCGTTCGTCATCTCTACGGGGACGTATTGCTTCCTCGTGATGCCCTTCGGGCTAAAAAACGCCGGGGCCACGTATCAGAGACTCGTGAATCTCATGTTCAAGGAAGAGATCGGGAGAACCGTCGAAGTTTACGTCGATGACATGATAGTCCGCAGTGAGCGGGGGTCCGACCATCTCGGGCACCTTGCTCGAACATTTGAGATTCTAAGAAAATATGGCCTAAAACTCAATCCTAACAAATGCACGTTCGGCGTCCGAGGAGGTAAGTTCCTCGGGTACATTGTCAGCCATAGGGGAATCGAGGCCAACCCCTCGAAGATTCGCGCCATCCTCGACATTAATCCGCCTAGATCAGTGAAGGAAGTACAGAGGTTAGTAGGGCGCATAATCGCCCTCAATCGGTTTATATCCCGCTCAGCAGACCGGAACCTCCCATTCTTTAAAGCGCTAAGGAAGGTGCAGGATTGGAAATGGACGGAGGAATGCCAGCACGCGCTCCTCGAATTAAAAAGATACCTGACCGAGCCCCCTCTGCTGTCGAAACCAGTTTCGGGGAGACCCATTTATGCCTACTTGGCGGTATCCCCAAATGCGGTCAGCTCAGTCCTAGTGCACGTGGAGGGTCGGGTACATCGCCCGGTGTATTACCTCAGCAAGCTCCTCCAAGGTCCTGAACGGAACTACTTGGCCATCGAGAAGCTTGCTCTCGCTTTGGTCCACTCCGCCCGGAAGTTGAGGCAATACTTTCAGGCCCATACCATAGTGGTCCTGACCAGTGAGCCACTAAAGCAGGTATTGGCCAAACCCGATGTCTCCGGTCGGCTCGTTAAGTGGGCCGTCGAACTTGGCGAGTTCGATATCCAGTTCCAACCACGGACCGCGATTCATGCCCAGGTCCTGGCGGACTTCTTAGCTGAAGTGGCCCCGAGGGCGGAAACGGAGCCAAAAACGCCGTGGACCCTCATGGTCGATGGATCCTCCACGAACTCAGGTGGGGGAGCCGGGGTTTATCTGTAGGATGAGTTGGGCAACGAGCTCGACTTCGCCATTCGCCTTGAATTTCCGGTTTCCAACAACGAAGCCGAGTACGAAGCGCTCGCCGTGGGAATGAAGATTGCCCTGGACAAGGGCGTGGACGAACTCGTCGCCTTGATCGATTCGCAATTGGTGGCCGAGCAGGTCAATGGCAATTACGACACCCGTGAAGCATCGATGACGAGGTACCTAGAGGAGGTCAACAAGTTGAAGGAAAGATTCGCCAAGTTCTCTCTCGAGCAAATCCCCCGGACAGAAAATGGGAGGGCGGATCAATTGTCGAAGCTAGCCAGCTCGGTGAGAGGGACCAAAGAAAGGAGGATAACCGTGCTGAGCTCGTCAACACCCTTGACCGGGTCTGCGGCCCAACAGTGTGTCCTCACCATCGAGTCCCCCGAGGATTGGATAGCAGAATTAGTCACCTACCTGAAGGATGGAACTCTCCCCGAGGGACCCATCGAAGCCAAAAGACTCCGACGGCAGGCCTCTTGATACGCCCTCGACGGGCAGGGACGCCTGTTTAGGAAAAGCTTCGATGGACCTCCTCGACGATGCTTGAGCAAGCAACAGGCCAAGGAAGTCATCGAAGAAATACACCAAGGGTGTTGTGGAAACCATACTGGACCACGATCCTTGGCCAAAAAGGTGTCACGGGCGGGGTTCTTCTGGCTTGACCTCGTTCGAGACTGCTTCGACTATGTCCGACGATGCCGAACATGCCAAATGCACGCTAACCTTGTTCATCAACCTGCCGCCCCAATGGTAAACGTTGAAATATCTTGGCCATTCGATCAGTGGGGGATTGATATCCTCGGGCCATTCCCTCAGGCCTCCGGGCAGAGAAAGTTCGTCATCGTCGCCGTCGAGTATTTCACCAAGTGGGCCGAAGCGGAGGCCTGTTGCGAAGATCACCGACTCGGTCATCAAAATCTTCATCTGGAAAAACATCATCTGCCACTTCGGACTTCCTAGGGTCGTCATTTCCGACAATGGAACCCAGTCCCAAAGTCGTCAGGGTGAAAGAATGGTGCTCCAGCCTCAAAATCAAGCAGCGTTTCACCTCAGTAGTGAATCCTCAGGAAAACGGCCAAGTTGAAGTCACCAACCGAACGATTCTCCACGGGCTTAAGACCGCCTTGGCCGACGCTCAGGGCAATTGGGCCGACGAGCTCCCAGGCGTGCTTTGGGCATACCGGACCACTCCTCGGACTGCAACGGGCGACACCCCGTACGCCTTAGTTTATGGTTCAGACGCCGCTATACCTGCCGAAGTGCTGCACCCATCTGCTCGGGTTGCACATTTCGATGAGATCGCCAACGTCGACGCTCGCCTGACCAAGCTCGACTTCGCCGACGTGAGGAGGCATGCCGCCTTGCGGAGGTTGGATAACTTCCGGGCATCAACTGCACGTGCTTACAATCGCCACGTCCATCCCCGGACATTCCAGATCGGGGATCTGGTCACCAAGAAGGTCGGGGTTTCTCGTCCTGTGGGGAAGTTGGACCCCAAATGGGAAGGTCCGTTCAAAGTGACCAAGATTTGCAAAAACAATGCCTATCGCCTCGAGGACATGTCGAGGAGGGAAATGCCCCGTCCTTGGAACGCCACGAACCTCAAACGGTTCTATGTATGATTAGATCGATCTCAAATGGTCATAAGTTATTCGCCCACAAAATATTCGTTATCCTCGGAGTCTGTCATTTCTTTCTCTTTGAATAAATCGCAGTTTATTATTGAATACTTTACGTATCAAGATTGATTCCCGTTTACCAAATTGTCCAAAGTTCAGTCCTAAATTATTATTCGAGCTTAAAATGAAAATTGTGTTTCGATGAGAAACTTGCATAAATGAAAATAAAGTTCATATTCCGATAAGAAACTGTTCGTTGATAATAGAGGTTTACATCAGACTGCAAAAAATAATAATAACAAACAAACAAACAAAAATACATGTTCTCGGGCATCCAGCCCGGCCTAAGATCCTATGGCTTAAGCGCCATCTATCTCCTTGGCCACCTCCTCGATGGCCGCCTCCACGGCTTGATCGGCCCCAACGCCAGCCGCACCTGCATCCGACGGGGCACTTGTCGCCCCCAAAGATGACCCTCCTTGGTCCAGGACGATGGGATCAGTCGGGCTCCACATCCGGTGAGTGAGGCTCCCCTAAGCGTTTATGCTCCTCATTGCGGACCTGTCTCTCCACAATGGAAATAACTCGGGCAAACTCTGCACCCTCATATGCCGGCAGCGCCTCATCATCCTCATCGTCCTTCTCCCCGGCATCGTTCAGATCGAGGCCATACCCCTCCATGGAAAAATCTTGCGGGATGACACCGCGCGCCTTCAGCTGCTTGAAGGCTCTTTCAAATCCGAGGGAGGCATCGTTCGCCCCGCGAAGGATGGTAGCATACTCGAACACCGGTCCTCGAACGAACCGCTTCACGGCTTCTCTCTCCCAGTTGGGGACCGAGGCCATCAACTCGGTCCTCATCGAGCGGCGGCCCCTCTCTTCGCCCTGCACGAGGGCCTCCTTGGCCTTCTCCCTCAGGAGTCTAACTTCTTGCTCCAACGAGGACTCCCTGGTCTTGAAGTCCAGCTCGAGCTTCTCGAGTCGCTCTTCCAGGGCCTGAGTCTTCCCCCAGGCTGCGGCAATCTCCCGTTGAGCGACTTGGTTTTTCTGCCGCTCTTCATCCAAATCCGCCTGGAGGCTGCTTCCTCGAGCCTCCCGCTCGGCCTTATCACAACGCGCCCGGCTGACCTCCAGCCGGCGAAGACCGTGGAACACCCTTTGCTGGAGAGTGTTCATGTCCTGGGCAATGCTCAGGGCCAGCTCGGCATCGTCGAGCTCGGAGAGGCTGACCTAATCGGCTTTAAAAACGGCGTTTTGGAAACTCCTCATCGCCAACCTTTTGCTCGTCCCTCCGAAGATGCTACGGTCAAAGAGGTCACCATATTTGGGGCCGAAGCGAGGTTCCGGGGCGTCTGGATAGTTCAACACCTCCAGCTCTTCCGATGAATACCCGGAGCCATCAGCCGGCCGCTTGCCTTTGGCCGACTTCGAGACGGGCTTCTTTGGGGCGGGCCCCGTTGGTCTCGTCGGTGGCGTGGAGTCTGGGGCTTTCCTTTTCCGGCCAAGAGGCGTCTCCTCCACATCGACGGCATCCTCCCGACGAGGGCCTCGGGCCGGTTGAACTAGTGCCTGCGCCTGGGCCGATCCCCTCGGAGCACCAGTGGCGGCCGCTATGGCTCGGGCCTCCTCCGAGGGGGGAGATGGCCTCCTCCTTCCACCGGCTACTTTGGAAATCAAGTTCATGTGTCCCATTTCTAATACGCTGAGGTCTGCAAAATTGAAAACCAACCGATTAGGAGATAATCGAGCATAAAGACTTGAATATTCGAGTAAAAACATGCAATAAATAATACCAAAAGTAACATGATCGATATCAAGCTCGCCGGCCTTTACTAGGAAGCGTTCCTGGGTGAGGAAGGTGGGGCTCAATAAGCTCAGGGCCTTCTGGCTGAGCACCCACTCCCTTGTCCAACTACTTGATCCCAGCCCGGCCAGGGAGAGCTTCCTCGCTTCCGGGTTATGCACCCTCCTCACCGGCCATGGATCATCGGATTGTATGTAGCACCATTTCTGCTTCCAGTCCGCCCCGTAGGACGAGGAAGCTGTTTCGATCAGCTTTCTTCCATTCTTGGCACTAACGAAAAAGCAGTTAAATTCATCATCCAGGGAGGACCTGCTCGAGTGATTAACTTGGTATAGATCTGAAAAGTTGGCCACGGTGGGAGTGTGCCCGGTGCAGCGACAAAAAACAACGAAAGCACACATCGAGGCGTATGAGTTCGGGGTCAGTTGAATCGGGCTTATGTTCAACCGATTTAAGATGGTGGAAATGAAGGCCGGGATCGAAAATCTAAGCCCGTTTTCGATGTGAGCGTAGTGAATGGGGAGGCACCCCTCGGGGGGGTTCGTAATGGAATCCTCCCTGCTCGGCCAGATGACTCCAAACTTGCCTCGGATGTAATGGTTCATTATCTTCTTTACGTCCCGATCGGTATTATTCGCTATGATGTTTCCCCAACTCACTGTGGTCTGGTTCCCGGCGATGGCCTTTCTCCTCCCCCGAAGAGGCTCTTGACCGGATCGGCCCGCCTCTTCGGAAACGGACCTCCACGAGGGGACCATCACGTCGGGTACCTCGCCCATCGGAAGAAGTGCCTCTCCCCTCTCCGCCTCCATGCGTAGCCTCATTTCTTCTATCCTGCTCGGGCTCTTACCGCCCCCTCGGGGCCGACTAGTGCTCGTCTCGCCCGGGCAACGAGACAAGGCCCCCTCTAAAGAGGTTTCTGCCTCGAGGGAGACCGACAGGTTTATATCGCTTAACCCCCCTTCAATCGGGGACTCTACCATCCTATTCTGGCTATCCGAGCTATTCGGGGATTGGCTCATATCTAAGGGTTGATTTGTATAACGAAAATGAAGAGCAAGAAAGAAACAGTTCGGAAAAAGGGGAGTACCTAGATTTGGCTGGTCGAAAGGAGAATTTGTCTGCTCGGAATGATTCCCGTGTGCTCGGTGCTCTCAGATTATGCTCGGAATGGAACTTCAGCTCGATTGCAAAATGACGCGCCTGTAGCCTCGCCCGGAGCCCCTATTTATAGGACGGTAAAAATATTCCTCGGGAAGTCCAACAGTCGCCAGCATTTATTACCAACGGTCACATCCCAACGGTCAATTTTCGAAGTTACCGCCAACGCCTGATCGGTAATTCCTGAGCGATGTCGTAGGCGCTACCTCCTCGAACAGTCCCCGGTCTGCCCGTATCACGAGGATTGGTCAGACCAAGAACTGGGGGGGCTAATGATGTGGCCAAATCCGCCCTGGCCACGTACGCGCCTCCTCAGCTTACACGTCGGATCCAGGTCAGCACATGCCGCCATCCCCCTATCGCCGCGTGTCAGGCCTATCCCGATCAAGCCCACGGTCTTTTTCTTGACGGCCTTGTTCGGCCAGAGTTCACCACACCCCCTCGATGAAACGACATGTTCGATGTCCACAATACCCCATCCTCGGAGTCAATGCTCTGAGATCCTCCTCGAACAAGGAACGCACCCCACGCGCCCACAGCGCGTCATGGCGAATGTCCGTTACCAGCAACGGGATTGGGCCAACCTAATTCTGGTCCGGCCCACCTATTTTTTATTATTATAAATAGTACGGCGACACTAGTCATTGGGTAAAACATCTTTTATCTATCACTCCGCTAATTACTACTTACTGTTTCACCTGCCCGAATTCTGACTTGAGCGTCGGAGGGTATTCGCCGGAGACACTTCCGGCTAGTCTCACGTGTGCTCCATCCTTGCAGAATAGAGCCCGACCAGCATTCAGACACCCTTACTCGGATATACCTGACCGGATTCGGACACTTACTCTTAGATCGAAGCAACGTGTACCGCAGGACAAAATCCGAGCACATCAGGAGTATTTTTTTTTTCTGTTTTATATGTTCAAATTATCAATAGCTTTTGTTTTGCTACTAACAATGTGATTGAATAATTAGAATTTTAATTTTATAATTAAATGGATTAAAGATGACATGATTTAGTATTTTAAATTATTAGTTTTTATAATTATTACATTCTTACAGTGATAATTAAGTGGCAAAAGAAAAGACTACTATGATACATGAAGATTTCCCTCGTCCCTAATTTTTCACGATAAAGGTGTCGGGGTGTCGTTAGTTATTAACAATGACAACTTAGCACTTGATAAAAAAATGACAGCTTAGTACTATTTTTTTTTATCTATTATTGACTTTATAAAAATTATTTTCTGATGAAATAAACTTTTTTAGCATCTCATATTTATAACTCATGACAATTTTCCTATTATTAATTAATATATTGTCACCATCTATTTTTCCCTCTTATGATGAATATAAAATTACTGTAGAGGACGTGGGCTATGTCCACTTTCGAAGTTAGTGTTTATTTTTTTTTTTCATTTACGCAATTTTATTTAAACATTCTTTTTTCTTTTCTTTTTTTTTTTGGATGGCATCATGTGCCTCTCACTTAACACTTGGATTAAGTACACTTTTTTAATCGTGGTGCTTACTTTTTACAAACTTGTAATAGATATTGTTAAACGTAGGAGATGAATTAATACAAAAAAGAAAAAAAAAGAAGCAAACAAGGAATTTTATTCAATTATTGAAAATTTGAGACAATGATCAATGGTAACTACCAAACACAAGATGGTTATGTAATGATAAACCATTGACATTAATCAACCAATCACAAATCAAAAACTATGTGCATTAATAGCTCTGAAACTAATTATGGTGGAGGCCCTTTCTGATCTTTTGATAATTAACTAAGCCTTAATTATAGCTTAACCAGTTTCCTCTAATTTTTCAATAATGAATTAGTGTAAAAGCTCCTGAGGCCAAGTAGAGTCCACAACTGTTATTGGGGATGTAGTTCAGTATTTTGAGTTTGAACTCTTGCTCTCTCTCCTTTCTCTTTAAGTGTGTGTATGTATGATGTTTTGATTGACATTTATAAGGTGTTTTGAATTTATTGTATCAAAAAACTAGAGTCCACAACTAATAGGTTTGTGTTTAAACTTTAAGTATACACAATAAATATTATGACCAAAAAGAAAAAAAGAATACACTACTGAAAAAAATGATTATATTTGGGAAATTCTATCATTAGTCACTTTTAATTTTAGTTGTTAGATGAGCAATATTTAATCTAAACCGTTAATTTTAAATGATCTACAACCTGTTGTACGGGTAAATTAGAACGGTTACCTACTATACATGTTGCCAACGGATTTTTTATACAAAAATTATTGTAGTAGACCATTTATGGCCCACTAAATATTAACCAATTAAATTTTTGTTTTTAACATAAAAAAGAAAAGATAAAAGTTTAATGATGTTGGATTCATTAGATCATTACCACTCATTCTTTTTAATTTATTGGAAAAGTATAATATTATTATTTGTTTAAAAAAATTATCATGGTCTCATTATAATTTTTTACTTTTTAATACCATGGAACCATTATAATACGGCGGTACCATTATAATCTGTTAATTTTTTATGTTTTAATACCATGGTACCATTTTTTTTAATTATAAATACCATGGTACTCATTATAGTTTTTTTATTTTTTAATTTAAGAAATGTACATTAACAAGGATAATTAATTGAAAAACAAGATAAAAAAATTAAAATACTAAACTGATACAAAAATAAATAGTATTTATAACTCAAAAATTCGAATAGATGTTAATAGTTGATAAAAATTTACATTTAATTTAATTTTTAACATATTTCAAAAAATTTATCACATTCATTACGAATTATTTTAAAAATATACATAGAATATAAACATCTGTTTTTAAAAAAGAAAAACAAATTTTATAAAATATGGATGTCATTATTAAGTAAACTATTTATAATAGCCGTAAATTTACTCCAAAATGATTGATTTGTAGTGATATTGAATAATGTTTTAAAATCAATTTGGATGTATAAAACACAAAGAGAGGAGTGCAACAAGCATTAGTTGGTAAAGAAAATTGTGTTTTGATTATTAATGGAGATATGCTATGAAACACAATAATAATAATAATAATAATATATTATTATTATTATTATTTATTGATTTGAATAGTTACGGTTAATATGTATAATGAAATATTATTTTTCACATAGTTTGTTTGACTTATTTAAAATAAAAAAATAAAGACAAATAGTTTATTTGAATTTATTTTTTTTACTAGAATTTGTATTTTATTTGTACGTCTATGAATTCATATAATATTTTTTATATTAGCGATTTAATATTTTTAATGATAACATGGAGAAGATATATATACTGATATGATTGAGTGTCGAATATTATTCACCTTTTGTAGTAGTAGTAGTAGTAGTAGTACTAGTACTACTACTACTACTACTACTACTACTAATAATAATAATAATTTTAGTTAAATTCATCCATGAGAACACTTAAAAGAAAATAATAATATTATTGTCTGTAAGTAATGAAATAAAATATGACGCAACTTTTATTTGATTGAAGCTAAATATTTAAATTGTAGTAGAAATAATTTATCCTGCAAAGTCTTAATAATTAAGGGATTTTTTTATATAAGGTTAATAATTAAAAATGAATGATTTGAGAGAGATACAGAGAGAGTATGGAATGTTAGAGAGAGGCAAAGATAGAGACAAAAATTAGGAAACATGGAGAGAGAGGGGGAGGGGAAAGAAAATTTTGACTTATGATAATGGGTTGCTCAAAAATTAAAAAAATTGCAACTTATTAAAATATTTTAAAATCGTACACGTGGCATTTTTTTAGTGGATGACAAGGTTAGTCACCTACGACTATAACTAATCACATAACTCTTCATATTTATATACTTATTGTGATATCTTGTAAAAAGGATTTCAATAAGTTATTCTAAATTTGAATTATAACGTATTTATTGTGAATTTGTGATACTATAAAATGTCAAAATAGGCTATCGCTACACTTAAATGCATCACACTTTTAACTAATGTCACTAAAAGCAAATTTGGTTCCGTGACACTAGTTAAAATATCATGTATTTGAGTGTTACAATAACTTATTTTGACATTTTGTAGTGTCATAAAAGATACATTTTAGTTTAAAGTTGGTATAATTTATTAAGATACTTTTATGAAGTATCACAATAGGTGCACAATTAAGACACTATTTAAAAGTGTCACATTATATGTTTTAAATTAGATTTTAATAATAATAATAGTAATAATAATCATAATAATAATAATAATAGTAATGACAACACAATATGAACATTGATATATTTTATATACTTATGTTTAGTTTGACATATCATAATTAATTATGAATCATCGATCACCTATACATCTATGGCTTATTTGGTAGGAAGAAAAATGGAAGGAGGGAGAGGTGAAGGAAGAAGAATGAGAGGAAATAAATTATTTTTCTTTATTTGGTTGTGAGTGAAAATGTAAGAGGGAAAAAAACAAGATTGTGTGGGGCCTATCAATTTTTTTTTTCCTCCCAAAATTGGGCAGAAATTGACTAACATTGTTCCTAACATTTTCCTTCATTTGGTAGTGCGTCATATCTTCCCTAACATTTTTCTTTAGCGTTTTTCTTAAGAACTGAAAAATAAAAAATTATTCATTTGCATTTTTTTTTTCACAAAAAATTTCTTTTACAAAACATAGTGTTATAAACACAAACTAAAATAAACCTAATTTTACACATTATATTACACATTTAAATAGCATTTTAATAAGTTATTAATTATGACACTTCATACAAAGTGTCCGATAAACAACCCTAACGTTTTTATTAAGATGTATTTTACTGAGACTAGTTACATGACATTGTTCGTTAATGTCATAAAATTGAACATATCACAATAACCATCCATGTTTTTTGGTTTTAACCTTGAGACATGGAATGAATAGGAAAAGACCCTATATAATTTTTTTAAATTAAAATGCATTAGATGACTTGGTCTACAAATTTAATTCTCAACAAATTCCTACAATTTTAGGCGGGATGGGGATTGTAATTCTTTCTACTTCTCGAGCTCGACTAGAAAGAATCGCGGGAGAAATTTAATGTGATATATGGTAATCTTTTTACTATCCAAATGGGATCCGAAACCTTCTCCTATTTGTAAAAAAGGGGGCGATATTTTGTTATGTCTCCAATAAGCATATTTATTTTAGAAGTGGAATTAAGAACCATATAAACTTCAATGGTAATGAATAAAACGATAATTATATGTCATAGTAAAGTGTATTTGATGCAAAGACCCAAAGGTAAGTCCATATCTTAACTTCCATGTCACAACTTTAATAATTTTATCTTAGCACAAATCGCATCTGTACGTTGATTTGCTAGAGTGTGAAAAATCATAACTTCGTTGCATACTTTTCGTTCTCAAAATGAGTATAATTGACATATGTGGTATCATTATATGCTATTCATGATTTTGACACACACACACACACACACACACACACATACACATATAAGTGTCATATAAAGTTTCAATGTATACCGTGAGGGGATTTGTTGATATTTATGGCCATGATGGTTTTCGCCGAAATTGTGAACAGGGGATTGTTGACCTATGTGTTAATTTTTCCTGTGGTGATAAACTAAAATTGCAACGTGGTGCTTAAATTATTGTATACTTTTAAAAGTTTTAAGTAATACAGGGCACGATTTGATATATTTGCCAATAAAAAAAAAATCATTTCCTTCGAAATTATGTTTCAACACAATTGATGTGCTATATGACACAAATCAGATTCTCAAATAATAGCTCGGTACATTTGTCCCTTATAACGATACTCGACCTCAGAATTTGATCCTTCCCCACTTGATATTTTGGGCAACAACCACTGAAGCTTACGGAGTGATTTTAGCCCATACCGACGTCCTATCACTACAAAAAAAATGAGAAAATTGGTGATAATTTAAAAATGATAATAAAAAAATTGTCACTAATTATATACATTTAGTGACAAAAAAAATTATCTGATCACAAAATAATATTAAGAAAAAATTATACTGACCACCCTTGAGGTTTGACTAATTTATAAAAATTCCTCTATTTTTTCAAAAATTACCAAAAACTTCCTGAGGTTATACCAATATTAAAAACTTATTTTAATTTTTGAAAATATCCCTTCACTTTTTTTGGGTGATTTACACTGACCACCCCTGATGTTAGATTAATTTACGAGAAACCCCCTATAGTTTCAAAAATTATCAAAAACTCCTTGAGGTTATACCAATATTACAACTAGCACCTACTTAGCTGACTAATCAATAATATTAATTCTTTTTTTTTCACTCTGTAAAATTGTTATCATAAAATTTTCATGTAGTAGATTTGAAAAAAAAATGTGATTATTTATTCAAATAAATATTCTGAATTTAGGGTTATGGATTTATACTAAATTAGCCTAACCTCAGATGTGGTCAGTATAATTTCCATACGTAATATGTGCTAAATTTATATTTGAGAAAAATATATATAATTATATTCGTCGTATATATCCATAATGTGAAATGAAAAATATAAACATTGATTGAAATTAAAAATTGAAATTAAATAATGCACTTGAAAACTTTATTTAGCTTGAGGACTTTAACTCATTTCTCTTAAAATTTACTCCGTATTAGCGATAATATGTCATACTTGATGTGTTGGTAGATACTTTTAATGCATTAAATTTAGAATATTTATTTGAATAAATAATTCAATTTTTTTTTCAAATCTATTACGTGAAAATTTTATGATAACAATATTCCAGAGGAATTTATACTAAATTACCCTAACCTCAGAGGTGGTCAGTGTAATTTTCCCTACATAATATTTGCTAAATTTATATTTGAGAAAAATATATATAATTATATGCATCGTATATATCCATAATGTGAAATGAAAAATATAAATATTGATTGAAATTAAAAATTGAAATTAAATAATGCACTTGAAAACTTTATTTATCTTGAGGACTCTAACTCATTTCTCTTAAAATTTATTCCGTATTAGCGATAATATGTCATACTTGATGTGTTGGTAGATACTTTTAATGCATTAAATTCAAAATATTTATTTGAATAAATAATCAATTTTTTTAAAATCTACTACATGAAAATTTTATGATAACAATATTACAGAGGGAAAAAAAAAAGAATTAATATTGTTGATAAGTCAGCCTAAGTAGGTGCTAGTTATAATATTGGTATAACCTCAGGAGATTTTTGATAATTTTTGAAACTATAGGGGGTTTCTCATAAATTAGTCTAACCTCAGGGGTGATCAATGTAAATCACCCAAAAAAGGGAAGGGGTATTTTCAAAAATTGAAATAAGTTTGTAATATTTGTATAACCTCAGGGAATTTTTGGTAATTTTTAAAAAAGTAGGAGGTTTTTTGTAAATTAATCAAACCTCAGAGGTGGTTAGTGTAATTCGTCCTAATGTTAATTAGTGACAATATAATATCTAAATTGTCACTAATGATTGACAACATATTTACAATGGAGTCTTATCATAAAATCAAAATGATATATTTTTTTTGTCACTAATTGTCAGTGGTGAAAATGAAAACATTAATTGTTGTTGCCATTGAGTGATTTTATGATAGTGAAAATTGTTGTCACTAAATAAATTGACAAAATAGAAAATATTATTACTTAATATAAATATTGGAAATAATTTTTATATTATTATTTTTATATTTTGTTACTAATATTATTATTATTATTATTATTATTATTATTATTATTTAATAGTGTATATGACCCACAAAAGGCCCTCATTGGTCAACATAGCCAATTACTCAACCTCGGTGAAGTGTTCCTCACCTGTTGCACAGTGCATTAATTTGTGCAATTAAATTTGATATTTATCCGGTCTATGTAAATATCCCCAACTGTCAAAAATATGCCGCTCATCACATATTTTGCATTACAAAAAAAAAATAAATAAAATAATACTAATGACAAGGTATGAAAATGATATTTTAAAAATTATTATCAATTATTGTATTAAATAACAATAAATTTTATTTTATCACTAATTAATTTTATTTTTTTTGTGACAACAACTTTTATGTTGTCATAATATAACTCAATGGTGACAATAATTAATATTTTAATTGTCACTATTTACAAGTAGTGATATAACTATATCGACAACTTGGTGACCAAAAAATTGTCATTAGAATTTTATGACAATATTCGATTATCACCAAAGTGTCACCATATGATTGTTATTAATTATCAATGGTGTACTGTGTTGTCACATTTTTACACTATATTGTCGCTAGAGGTGGCAATAGGGCGAGTTGAGTTGGGTTTGGGTTGGGTCATAGTGGGTTGGGTTGAAAATGGGTTTGGTTGAAGATGAGTTTCAAAAAGTGGATTGAAGATGAGTTGGAGGTGGGTTGTAAATGACTTTGATAAAGTTTTTAAGCGGTTTAATGTATGATTATTGTATGTTTAATTAATGAAAAAAAAATAATCTAAATCATTAGTTCCTATGCTCTTTAAATGGTTTAAAATACTAAAATAAATTGAAATTAAATAAAATATATATATATATATATATTTGTTTATGGGATAATCCATTTACAAACCGTAATCAACCCACCATCAACCCATCTACCACCTATTATCAAACTAAATGAGACTCAATTCAACCCAATCCAACCCATTTTAGAATATGTTAGACCCAATCCAATCAAAAACCATGTGGGTTGGATTGAACCCGCGATTTCTATCTCATTTTACCACCACTAATTGTCACCATTAATATTGTGTAAGCTATGCTTTGTGACAATATAATTTTGTTGTCACAAATGTATATAACTAATAACAACTTTTTCATTATTACTTATTATGTAGTCATCAGTTTACTAATTTTCTTGTAATATTGTTTCACGCTTAAACAACTTTATGACTTAAATATCGAAGAGCCTAAAATTGTCTTTACTCCTTATTAATTATCTAAACATAAGTTGATTGGAGTAAAATATTCAAAAATAAAATAATAATCTTATTCGGGTGAACAAATGAAATCATTTTACAAAAATCTCCAACTTTCACTTTGTAGTTTGTTGTCACTTTTTCATAATTTCCCCTAAAAGTACTATTAAAAAAAAAAACCCTAAATGAAATCAGAATATAAAATCAAACAGGCATGATGGCACATAGCGAGGCGCAACAGAGACAAAAAATGAAATGATGCATGTTTGCCAACACTAATGGCTGCTAAGTACTATTTATTTAATAGATGATACGAAAGCAGTGACATCATGCAAACGCAAGTGCATTGTTAATTAAGCCAAAATTTTGAATCTATTTTAATAACATGCCATGTCCTTTAACAACGTCAGCTTATATATATATATATATATCAATTGCTAAATAAGGTTATTTAATTAATTAAATCAATTCATTTTTATAAAATATACTTATGGCCGTGACAGGCCGTCTTTTTGTTTTAAAAAAAAATGAATTAATCATTTGTATACTTTTGGGACTATTCAATTACAGTTTCTACACGTAGGGCCTGATTTTTCTCAAATAGTCACTAACTTATTTAATTTATAAAAAAGTTCAAGTTTTTCTTGTTCAAATAAATCATAATTGAGAGGTGCTTTTCAAGATCATAAGAAGCTTTATTTTATTACTTTTTTGTCCCCCTTTTTGATGGTTAGTTTGGAGTTCTACGCTATGTTGAGGAATCATAGTGGTTTTTTTTTTTCAAAAAAATATTTTAAAATAAAAAAAATTGTGTTTGAATTAACTTTAGAAAAAAATAGAATTTAAAAAAAAATTAAAAAATATTTTTTTTCAGAAACCACTCAAAGTAGTTTTAAATAAAAATACTTAATGTATTCAAATATAAAACTGCTTGATTTAAAAATAAAAATAAAAAAACTCTATTGTAAAAAGTGCCGCTCGAGAAGCTTTTTTTTTTTTTTTTCAAGCCTATCTAAATGGACCCTTAATCTAAACATAGCATTATTACAAAATTATAGAAGAGGAAATTTTACTCTAACAAACGAATAATAACTAAAATTTACTCTATCAGACTTAGAGGGTACGTATTTGGGTGAGATAATTATACATTTTTTAAAATAATTTACAAAATGTTGGAGAACATTACCGTGCATTTTTCAAAGAACAACTTCTAAAAACTTAAGCATTACAATTTATAAACTCGTTAAAAAAAAAAAAAAAAGAATAGGGGTAAGATTTTAACAATTTCACTAGTTATGGTAATATTAATTAAAATATTGTCAGCGCTATCAATTATTTTTCCATTCTCTTTTCCTTGTATTTCAAAATTAACAAAAAAAAATTTAATTTTATATTTAACATTTTATAAACTTTAAAACATCTCATAACAAATAAAAAAATTATAAAAATTTGTATATAGAGGTTAGCTAACCCCTCCCCCCCCCCCCCCCCCCCCCCCCCGCCCAATGCAAATTAATTAGTCCTATCAATTGTTTAGTGCGCTTTCTCAATACAATCTTCACTAGAAAATAGAAATTGTACAATGTAGTGGTGGAATCAGGATTCTAAAATTACTAGTGTACTTAATCAGCTATAAAGCTATCGACAATATAAATAATTAAATTAAAACAATTAAAGGTGTATTGAACAATAATTAGAGGGTGAATTAAAAGACAATTATGGAATGTACATATACTTTTTGAATTATATATATGTGTCTCCGCTGCTGATACATTATACAAATCTATAATTTTTCTTATTTCTAAACAATCATCTAATATCTATGTTGTAGGATTAATCAAGTGAATCATGGGGCACCACAAAATCTTTTGAGCTTTAATTGTTAATTACATATGGAATTTGTTCTTAGCCACTATTCCTAGCTACTTCGTAATATATATATATATATATATATATATATATAGATTTTATTCTCCATTTTAAAAAGGGATGAATGATAAAAACATAGATGGATCTGGGAATTTTAATTTTGGCAAATGAAATTCATTTTTATAAATACAGAAACAATAATTTTGTTAATTTTATGGATAAAAAATATTAACTTTCAAATAAAATTAACCCCCATCAGTTTTTCTTTGTCTCAATTCTTTGAGTAATGTTCTATAATAAATTCATGTTATTCCTTATTATAAATATTATCTTTTCTACTTAATGATGAAGAAGAAATTATAATACCACAATGGGAGGCAAGAAAATAAATAATTTTCCAATGATAAAATTTCGCTTCATTAGTGGCTAATGTCATGGAATTTAAGCAATGATTACCAATGCATCCCCTCCTACCCTACCCCCACCCCCACCTTCCCCTCAACTCCAAATTAAATGAAGCAAAAGAGGGGGAAAAAAATAGAAAAAACAGAAGTGTTCTGCCATATAAAGTTTAACGCGCACACTACAACGAAATTGGGAATCAATTGCAATGTATCAAGTAACACTATTAAAATTATCGCTCGTATTGTAGTTCAGTGGTGGGGTTTGAAGTGACATAATTGAGATTTTGGGTTTGAATCTTCTTGTCCTTTCATCTTTTTCTTTAGGTGAGTGTGTGTGTGTGTGACATTTCGATTAATATCTATAAAATGTATCGAGTTGATTGTATAAAAAAAACAATACTATTAAAATCATCATTGATAATATATATATATATATATATATTAAATGAAAAAAAATATTGTTTCACATAATAATTTTCATAAGGTCAATGTGACAAACATTATACTATTAAGTTGTTGCTATAAACAATTAGTAATACTCTTATATGATGACAACAGAGTGAAGGAGTTTCTTCAATTTTCAATGTTAATAACTTGAACACTAATTCTTGTTACAATTAAATTATATTGTGACAACATATGAAAGTTCCGCTGTCATTTAACAAGTATATATCATAATGATAAACTAACAAGTATAATTATAATTATTACATATTGTTGGTGATATATAATTCATAGATAATTAATCACTTAATTATTTTGTCATTGGTAATTTAATTTCTTGTATTAACACACACACACGCACACATATTTTGATAATTAAATCATTTAAGGTTTTAATAACCACCTTGGTGTCGTGATATTTCATCTCTCTCATTTATATTTTCTCTTACCTCTTGTCTCCTCAGTAACTAACGTGTTTTTACTCTCTCTCCTATTACTTTCTTTCTCCTCTATCGATATTTCTTCCTAGTTTCTTTCGTCTCTCTTTTATCAAAATTTTAATTTTTTCTTTCTTATTTATTTTTATCATATAATTTATTTTTTTATTTTAATTTTTGTATAATCATTTTGGATAGAGACATTATACATAATTAAAAACTATTTATATATTCATGCACAAAATACAATAAATATTTATAATTTTATATTCAAAATTTGAATATAATTAAAGAAATATTTTTATTTTATATATATCGAATATACCAACAGTGCCTTACCTATAGTATAAATTATTAATATGTGCGCTCGAAGAGATCATAACGACATCATAGGGCGGGTTTGGAACTTGGGAAAGGGTTGGTGGAAGTGGGATTAAAGGGGGTAGAGAAAAGGCAACTAGCTTTTTCGATTCTAAAAAGTCAAATAAGCCATCAATTATAACAATGATATCTTCACCGCATATGCTGAGAAGATTTGCAACCAAGATTCATCATCATTGCCCCATTTGGTAATTTTTATTTTGTTTTTGTCTGGGGCCAAAAAGAAACCCTAGCTAGAAATTGATCCAATGAAAACCCTAGATTCATATGCACCTTTCTTTTGACATTTAGGGAAAAAGAAGGACACATTATGTTTGATGTTATCAATGTTTTGGAAGAAATATTTTAGAGGAATATATATACATATATATATATACTCTAGATATATTGAAAATTAATGTTGGAAACAAAAAATAAAAAAGTTAATATTATGCGATGTGGCACACTTTCACTTTCACTTTCACCTAACACATCATCAATGTAGGACACTAGAGACGTTTAAAACAATAGCCACGTGGATTGTGACCCCTTGATCTGAATAGTTACCTCAAGAAATTTATTTTAGGGACCTTATTTTGATAAAACTCAGTCCCACCTCAGGCTCTGACAAATACTCAAGGAGTGCCCTTGAGTATTCCACCCGGAAACCCCTCAGCCATTCAGGGTCTACAAGAGCGTCGCTTGAGGACTGCCATTAGGTACAACAAACCCCTCAAGGATCTATAGGGTTTGCGGAATAATTGGTTCCGATTAATTGAAGAATATCCTCATTGGAATAAAATTTACTACAAGTCACTTGATGGGCTAATGACCCCACGTCATCATCAGCCTCAGGTGCAATTAATACCCCAATATAGTAATTATTTTGAGCTTTTAATGCAAGAGATATTCATTTAATATAAAGATACATTATGTTAAATGGCAAGCATGGCTACTTTCATTTTTCAATGGTTCATAAGGATTGACTTAAGTGTTAGAGAGCCAATGTCGGGGCAAAATCTAGCCACCTCATGTGCTTTAACTTTCGTTTTGTAGGAGGACAACCAGCATCTCTCGAGAAAAGCTCCTCGAGCTCTGGCCATTTCAAGGTAGCACCATTATGTATTATTATTGAAGAAAATTAATGTATTTGGATCTATACTATTTAATTTGAAATAAAATAAATATACACGTATGTATATTGCCGAGTATTTTATTCGATTAGCAGTTACATTACATTGTATAATAGTTTATGTTTTTGTACTAACAGTCATTGAAATATATATATATATATATATATATATATATATGTGTGTGTGTGTGTGTGTGTGTGTGTGTAATAATTGAAAAATATTAAACATATACTTCAATCGATATAATAATTGAAACATTTACAAATACGAGAGAGAGTTTTAGAGATTAGAATTTCATTTTAGAAAAATGCTTTAACGGAATGCAAATATTATTATTTGTTGAATTAAAAAAGACTACAAGATAAATCTTAAATTTAAAAAAAAATAGAGAAACCAGATCTTTAATTACCTAACCATAAAAGAAATAAAAAAAAAATCTTTCATTTCCATATCTCCTATTAAAAAATGTCTTTCATTGTTGTCCTTACTTATTATTGACATGGGATCCATGAAAGATCACAAATGAGTGCAATTAGCACAAATTTGTCAACCCATTTGCACAACCAAACAAAATAAAACAATTTAGCCTTGAAAACTAGCCCCACTCCTATGACATTCCTTTAGTTTTGTCTCTCAGTTTTTTGATGTGATATTTTATGAATTATTACATTTTCAATTTCTTTGTATAATAGTAATAATAAAATGATAATAAGTTCTATATTTTACTCAATTGATCATTGCTGATCGTTATCATATATACTCTATATATATATATATGTATTCTTTTCGATCCAATAAAAAGATAAATGACGATAGTACGACCCATATGCGATTCATTGAAAGAAATTTAGTTTTGATTTGATACAATTCGTTAATTTAAAAAAAAATACGAAGAGAGTGTATCATTGCAAAAACATCTTATTTTCAAATGACACGGGGCCATCTGAATGCGGTATTTTAGAAAAAAAATACTTATTTTATTTTTGAAAAAAAGTTATTTTAATGTACAAGTTTGTGTTCAATTTTGCTTTTGTTGAAAATCAAAAACTAGATCAAAAGTACAAAAATGAGTTTTCTTTTAATTTGAAGCTCTTAAAAGTATTATTATTATTAAAAGAAAGTTTTAAAACAACTTACCTTTTTTTTTAAAAAAAAAATCTCTAAAGTGAAAAAAAGGATCCGAGAAATATTTTTGCAAACCTGAACAAACGGTCTCAAATTGCCAACTTATTGTGGAGCTAGCTGGTCTTATATTGCTTTGCTACAAATTAATATATTTTGATGACCGTAGAATTAATGAAGTGTGCAAACATTGTAGGAAGTAGCCAAGAAAGCGAATGTTGGTGGCTTGCTCAATATGTTTGTGTGTGTGTGTGTGTGTGTGTGTGTGTCTGTATATATACCTCAGAATGACAGAATCAAACTCACCCTTCCCATTAGTTCTCTCTCTCTCTCTCGGTCTCTCTCTCTCACACACACGCACACATACAATTTCACTTACACGACTGCTAAAGATATGTCTTCTGAAATATCCCAATCCATGGTGATGAACCAGAACTTGTTAGAGGACCAAGATATATTACTAACGTCCTCGCAACTTGGGATTAATATAAATTTCCCTAATTTCCACACAAACTTTACATCTCTTTTCCCTCAATTACCCCTTAAAACCCTTGCAACAATAACTCCTTCAATTGCAGCACATCATGATTATTTGCCTCTCATGATGGGTACACTTTCTGATAATAATCACTCTATTTCAACGAAGCAAAGGGAGGAAGATTTCACAGCTCTCTTCGCAGATTCCCAGATTCTTTCTTTGCAAAATTCAACTCCAAATTACTGGTAAGATCTCTCTCTTTCCTCTATCTCCCTCCCTTCCTCCCTCCCTCCCTCTCTCTCTCTCTCTCTCTCTATATATATATATATATATAATCGACAAATATCGTGCATGCATAAATGTTTACATATTCTTGAAATATATATTTGTCATGCAAAACTCCCACTATACATATATCATGATATGTCTAATTAATAATTATATCCTGGGAGCATCTTTATTTAGATGTAGTCACTGCATTGCTTTAATTTTGTAGTTCTAATTACTATGCTTAATTAATTGGTCACGTCGTCCAATTTGACCGAACAACAGTACATATGTTATTGCATGTGAGAGAGAATTGTGGAGACAATATTTATATCTTGTCACTAATATTATTTTTTTTTATTGTGACATCCAATGGATGCGCACTCGAGTTGTTTGGCCTAACCTTATAAACAACTCATTTTTTTTCCTTTAAAAATCCCATGTGGGGTAGGGATGTTGCAGGCTGCGTCCTTGATTGCATATTATATATATATATATATACACACACACATTGGTTTTATTTTTGTATTGATCTTAATAATAATTTGAGATCATTTGTGCATTACTCAATATATAGGGCATGTGGGGAATTGAGTGATTGCATGAGCACGAGGAGAAGAAGCAGAGGGGATAATAACAATGATATTGATGAACATCTAAGGGTGAAGATGAAGAAGGTTTACAAGGGAGGTGGGAGAAGGTTGAGAGAGCCCAGGTTTTGCTTCAAGACAATGAGTGATGTGGATGTGCTTGATGATGGTTATAAATGGAGAAAGTATGGACAAAAACTTGTCAAGGAAACCTTACATCCTAGGTAAGATTTTCTTATTTTTTAAAATTATTATTATTATTATTATTATTTCTTGATAATGCTCTAATTTATTGCTAGGTTGGTTAATTGTACTTTCATCACACCATCATATTTTCAGTTTTGAATTCTCCATTCAATTATTGCAGAAATATTAAGGGTTTGAGTTTTAACTCAACTTTAAAAACGAACTCATGAAATGAGGATTGCCCAAAATATCATTATTATGCAAAACGCATCTTATATTTAATCAATGCGGGATAGTTAACAATTATTTGCTTTCATCCTACGCCACTTTAATACAACTTAGAGAATGTTTGGCTAAGCTTATTTTAAAAAGTTTAAAAGTTCGTAGAACTTATAAGATGTTTTTGGAGCTTATAAACTCCCACATCGTACTTTAAAATTAAGTTCTGAAAATGTTTGGATAAAATAAGACCTTGTACCTTATGAGATGTTTTTAGAGTTTGTAAGTTGCAATTCTATTTGGTAAAAATGAGAGCTTATAAGTTTTTTTTAAGTGTAATGATGGCCAAAAAATTAAAATAAAATTAATTTCATGTAAATAAATATTTTTTTGAGATAGTAGAAATGTGATATTGGAAAAGGATAAATATATTTATGTTATTTTATCTTTTAGCATTATACAATTTATAAACCGTTTAAAAAAAATGAGGGGAACTTAATTTTTTATTTGAAATTTATAAGCCTCTAAAAATGTATTTTCAGAGCTTATAAGCTCTTTTACTGAAAAAATTATCCAGAGGTCAAATGTTTGAATTTCATCAATAGTTGGATATTGATTTACTGATTATCAATTTACATTAATTTACCATGTAATAATTTTTTTCGCTCTTTCATTTTCACAACTAACGTATCTTGCAAATCGACTGTAAATATTTGGAAAATTCTGAATGTTACAATTTGGTTCCCAAATCGATTTTTTGCTCTTTCATTTTCTACAAGAAGATTTTGGAAGGGAATGGGAGAAAATGTAATGTTATTGTCCAAATTATTAATAAGGGGTAAATTTGACACTTAATGCAAAAATTTTCGAAAAATAGGCTCCAGGGGATGATGTACTAATTTTAAAAAATATACGGGTTTTAAGACAAATTTTTATAACACATGGGTTTGATGCTAATTAGGCTTAATGCAGGGGTTTTATGAATTTAACTCATTCTTGAGAATCACTATTAATTAATATTTCTAATTAAACATCAACCGCAAAGTAATTAATGCTAAATAGAAAGGAAAAAAAACTTAATCCATAATTAATGCTAATTGAAATATCTACCAATCAGATGATAATCATAGCTGGCACGTATAGTAACTTCCATGTGCGTTGAAAAAACTTCTAGTAAAAAAGAGATGATAAAGGAAAATATTATTACAATTCATGTTTGCTTAATTTTTGACACGAGGATCTTTATATATATGTGGGATACCTTTCGGTTTTCTTGATAATTGGCTTCAGATCAAAAGGTCGGAATTTTTGTATCGTTGAAATGATTAGCATCTATGTTTTTCTTTTTGTCATCTTTTCGCGAGCCATTTTGATTTCTTGTCATTTCTTGACCTTTTAATATATTGTGATAAGTTAACTATGTATAGTCTATACTCGTGGCAGAATTACATATAGTTCAGAGATTGTATATGCATTCCCCGATATTAAAATTGTCCCACACGTATGTGTTAAATTTATGTGATTGTCATAATTATTTCTTTAGTGCAATCCCTAATGGTCTTTCAATACATTCCTCGATATTTTTTTAAATTTAATTATTTTTTATATTATTGATAGGCTATAATTGAAAATGCATTCTCAGACCCTATTGCACTAGCTATTGTTGAACTCTCTCCACAGTGGCTTACCACATGTGAGTTATAATTTCATTTTCAACTACTTCAATCATAGAAAACTTTTATTTTAGCCCGTTAGTAATTAAATTATTTCTAACTGTTTCAACAGCTACCCTATAATTCCCACATTATCACACTTACAATTCACAAATTACTTTGGAATATTTTACATAAAATAGACACTTGGACTTACAAAATCACTCCAAAATCATTAAAATATGTAAAATAGTTTCTTCAAAACACAAAAAAAAAAAAAAAAACCAAAATTAGTTCTCACGCAATAATCCTAAGGTATTTTGATTCCCAAACAAATACCAAGTGCATGCATGCAACTTTATCAAAATTTAATATATATATATATATATATATCGATTCGTTTGTTTTTTCTTAGGACGCGATAATAAAATTCGGATTTTCGAATTTGTCGAACAAAGCAATAATTCGTATTTGAGTTCAGATTGGTATTCTGATTCAAGTCAACAATGACTAAGAGGGTGTTTGGCTAAGCTTATTTAAAACATCTTATAAGCTCCTACATCTTATAAGATGTTTTAGGAGCTTATAAGATGTTGGATCTTATTTTAAAAATAAGTTATTAAAGTGTTTGGATAAATAAGAAGGGGTATAGCTTATAAGATATTAGTAATGACAATATTGTAATTAATTTGGTTGAAAATAAAGGAGTTTGGTAGATCTTAAAAAATAAGTTGCTACCTCCTTACTTTTTTAAAAAGAGCTTATAAGCTCTTAAACATCTTATTTGAGGAGCTTATAAGCTCCACCTCCAAAATTTTTGCCAAACACTTTGCATCATCTTATAAACTCTCAAACATCTTATAAGATGTTTTGAGGAGCTTATAAGCTTAGCCAAACACCCTCTAAGTCTATTTATTTTTGGTTCTAAGACCAGTTGTTTTAGCGATCGACTCGGTTCTTTTGAATCGTTTATCATTATTGAGAAAAAGGTAGCAAAGATAAAAATACGAGCTTGTTCTATAGGAGTAGTAGTAATTCATCGTTGTTGTTTATACACACACACATATATATATATATATATATATATATATATATAACAAATCACATGATATTGTGCAGGAGCTATTACAGATGCACGCAAGATAATTGTCGTGTAAAGAAACGTGTGGAACGATTAGCAGAGGATCCAAGAATGGTGATAACTACATACGAGGGCAGGCACATTCATTCTCCATCTCGTGATCATCACGATCAGGATGATTCTCAATCCTCCGATCAACTTTATAATTTCTTCTGGTAATATAACACATAGGGATAATTATCCCCACCTCCTTTGAATTTAGACAAAATTACAACTTGAAAATTATCAATACCCCCTAACATATATCAACTTTCGCAAAAAATATCCTGCCGTTAGTGAAGTGCCAAAAATGCCATCAATCAATTTCTCCATCATTTTTTGAGAACCTAAATACCCTTGTCTAGTTTAAGGTTGTGAAACTTAAAGGGTGTGTATTGTAAGTTTTCGAATTATATAAGGGTCTGTATGTAACATTTTTGCAAAAAAATACACACAATGATGGCCGGCCCCGCTCTCCAACGGTTTGTCCAGCGGAAGTCGTAAGGATCTTGAGTTAATTGCAGTGAGCAATGCATTGGTGAAGTCCATTTTGGGATAAGGTCAATAATGGAGGAGGAATTGAGTGGAGGAGATGTAGTGGTGGTTTAGGGTTAGATGTAATTTTTGTTCAATTAACTCCAAAGGAATGGAGTGTTGACAAAATTTATTAAGGGATTTTAACGGTTGTGGAGAGACAAAACAATTAGTGTGTAGCTTGACCATCTAGGTGGTCGCAATATGGCAGCAACACATGTTATTATTCATTTTCAAAATAAGAGGGGGTTATTTGTAATTTCGCTTAAACTTAGGGAAGGTGATATATATAATTCTCCCTTACAGAGATTTGGGGTTCAAAAGCACAAAAGGACCTTATAGACTTTTTGTCTGATTTGGCAATAAGGGGACAAAATTTAGGGGGTATTGGTAATTTTCGAAACAAGAAGAGATTATTTGTAATTTCGTCTAAACTTAAGGGAGGTAAGGGATATATATATATATATATATATATATGTGTGTGTGTGTGTATGTATACATATTATGAATGTTTGTAAGATGTAGTACTTAATTTGTATCATAACTTTCAAGTGTTGTAATTGCCCTTTCAAAGTAAAAAAAATAAAATAAAAGTGTTCTATTTGCCAAAAATTGTGGTTCAAATCTGATCTAGTCGAACATCTTTAATCACATTTGTTGCAAGTTAATTTTGTTGCAATTTTAAGTGGATCAAAAATATTCTTGCAATATATCGAGTCACTACAAGAAAATGCGCTATTTAAGGTGCAATTTTTCTTCGGAATTTTGGTGGAAAATAAAACATAATAATAATAATATTATTAAACCTTTCGGTGGAAAATTCCGCCAAAAAATAAAAAAAATTAAAAAAAATAATTTTTATATTTTTCGGCAGATTTTGGGCGGAAAATTCTACTGAAAATTTTAAAAATAAAAAAATAAATAATAATTTTAAATAAATAATAATAATTTTTGAATTTTTCGGTGGATTTTCGACGTAAAGTTCTGCAGAAAATTTAAAAAAATAATAATTTTTGAATTTTTAGCGGATTTTCGGAGGAAAATTCCACCAAAAATTAAAAAAAAGTAATAAATAATAAATAATAATTTTTAAATAAATAATAATAATTTTGTAAAATTTAAAAATATATTAAAATTTAAAATCTTTGATTTTTATTTTAATTATTATTATAAAATTATTATTATTATTATTAATATTTTAATTAGAATTAATTGAATTTTGGTATGTTATATATATATATAATATTATGTATTATATATATAATTTTTTAAAAAAATTAAAAAATATTAAATTTTCAATAAATAAAAAACTTATTATTGTTATTAGTTGAATTGTTGTATGCTATAAATATATAATATAATGAATTATGACAACACAGTAAGAAAGTTATTTGGCAACCAAGAGGGCAAAGTTTTCACTCCTAGCGGTTCCAAAGTTGGTGCAATTTTCGAGCGCGTAAGTGCACGCGTGCTTGAGTTGGGTTGAGGTCCCGTGTTTAACTCCTAGGTTAGGCAATTGGAATTTAATTTTAAAAAATATAAAAAAAAAATTGGGCGGATTGTTCGATGAAAAAATTTTGGTTGGGCAATTGGGATTTTGACCCCTCACGAAGGAAAAAATTGTGACGAATAAATTTTATCACAAATTTAAGATATCCATGATTTGTGTAGGATTTGTGATATAATTCAATAAAACAAAATTAAAAAAATAATCAATGACAATATATTTAGTAACAAAATTATTGTAAATGAAATTCATTTAGTAACTGATGGATTCGAATCCCATAGAATCTCGGATCAGATTCAGTTATCGGATATCATTGCCCGAATTTTCCAAACCCGCTTTGAATCCGACCGTTGACGGACCTTTAATTAATGGGTTCTGATGTATGCCAAGCTCGGCCCAGACATAGGTGGCCCGCGTATTAGTCTAGCTCGATCGGAACTTGGCAAGCCCAATTGTGCCCGAAATACAACATTATAGAAATTTAATATTTTGAGCTAGCTAGAATTTAATTAGAACCATAAATTAAGATAAATAACTTTTTTTATTAATTAGAAATACCTCCGTGGACACGAATACTTTGTCAATTTGATTATAATTTTTTCAACACAATATCGAAAAATTTGTGTAATTTTTTCAAAAATAAAAAATTGATGCATTTTAGTAATGTTAAAACCAAATATTAAATACTTTAATTCAAAATCAACATACTTTATTTTTATTTTAAATGTTGGGTTCACATTGTAAAGGCCATTATGTAAGGCAATATAATTTTGGGCCTATTACTGGGCCACGCGTTTTTAAAAGGGTTGGATAATTGAAACTTAAAACAAGTGAACTTATGAGCCCATTTTTATCTTATCAAAGAGACCCCACAAAAAACTAAATAAATAAATAAATTTGACACATGTAACGTGATAATTTTAGAAAAGTAATTCAATTGTGTAAACTTCGCGACATTGAATGGAAAATATCGTTCTAAATTAAATTAAATTATGTTTTTTTTATTAAAATGTATTTTTTGTGACACTGTGAATGTAAAATAGGTTATTGGTGCACTAACTCGTGGCTAGTGTTACAAAATTAGAAATACCACTAGTTCATTTATAATGACAATTTTGCAGTTTCTAAATAAATATTTTTTTTTAGTGGGACAGATATGACAGGATATTAAATCATTTGAAATGATTATTTTTAATATACGTTGTTTAGAGCCCGTTTGGATGAAATTCTTTTAAAAGAAAAAAATATTTATTTTTTGAAAAAAAAACACTTCAAAATAAAAAAAATTAAAAAAAAAAAGCCTTTGGATGAACTTAATTTAGAAAAGCAGAAACCAGACAAAAAAAAAAGCAAAAAATGGGCTTTTTTTTAAAAAATTACTTCAGATAAAAGCACTTTTTATTATTGCATTCAAACATAAAACTGATTAACTTAAAAAAAAATTTAATTATAAGAAGCACCACGGAAAAAAGAACTTTTTTTAAAAGCATTGAAACGGACCTATAGTAGGACAAACATGATAGAATACTAAATCATTTGAAATTATTCTTTATATATATACATGCATATATATATATATATATATTCTACACTAATATCCAAGATTAAAACATAATACATAAAAAATGTTCCACTGAAAAGGTAAAAACGATGCAGAATAATGTCTAAACACCTTTGCAATTTAAAATCATATTAAAATGCTAGCTATCTTAACCCTATAGTACTTAGAGTTGATTCTAAAATTTCAATTAATAATTTAAAGTGTTCCATAATATTTTAATAAATATAGGACTTTTCGAAACATATAAACAATGAAAAGACTGTAATCTATTATAAAAAAAAAAAAAGGAGACGGAGCAGACACTGACAAAGCAATATTTGGCACTTATGCAAAAGCCTGAGTTTACATGCACGAGAGAATCATCACTATAAGATTTCTTATCCAATATATATATATATATATATATATGTGTGTGTATGTGTGCGCCCGCGCACCCGCGTGCGTGTACACTACAATTCTATATAAATTAGAAGAGTGTAACTGCAAGAATGCATCAGTCCTTTCAGTGATAAAAAAAAATGCATTATAAATTAGTTTGTGTGATGAATTTCGTGTATAATGATTCTGTCAATAAATGTCTTGTTACTAATTATTTGTTCAATTCTACTTGCATCGAATTTTGTCACTAATCCATTACAAATATGTTAAATGTGTGATAGATTTCTTCGTTACAAATTTTTCACTATTGAACGGTGTTATTTTTTTTTTGGTAGTGTTTGACTACTTATATCAACTCTTACCTATGTGTGCATGTGTGTATGTGTTTTTTTTTATTTTATCCACAATCTATTGGCTAACTAATCTGAATTGGATATTGTAAAGGCATATTATAAGGGTGGTCCTCCCAACCCAATTGTTCTATTCACAATATTATGATTCGAACTCTGAACGTTATTTAAGAGATCTAGCATCTCATCCCGTTAGCCCAGTTGGTAATTGGTTGTATGTGTGTTTTGTGGTAGTACGATGAAGTGCATGGTTTTTGAATATTTGAATTCATTTATATTTGTTGATATATATATATATATATATAAACATCATTATGACTATATATGGGTGTATGTGTCATAACTAAATACACATTTTTTTCTTTTTTTATATTTTATTTTAAACCAAAGAAAATCTAAACGTCCTTTATTCTTGTCTTGAAGAGTTTGGAGCACTGTACATTAGGGACATTGGAATAACAGAAAGTTGCAAGAAATTTAATTAAAACACAAAAAATTTCAAAAATATAATAATAGCCAATAAAAGCTACACTTATGGGAAATAGGGTTTAATTTGAAAGTCAAAATTTGTCCATGCATGAACTCTAACAAATTTGTTATAGACGGAATTTATCATAAAAATTAAATTTTTAATGTATTAATTTATCATTGAAAGAGATATATTCTTTTAGTAATATATATATATATATATGTATATATAGATATACATACATATATATATATATATATATATATCACAATTATCCTATATTTATTATATACTTGAGCAGCGTGGTTCTCAACTACAAAAATATTGTGTGTGTGTGTGTACCCAAGCACAAGAGTTTACGTGCCTCAAGATTTTTTCCGGAAACACATGAATTTGGTCTCTTAAAGAGGCATTTTGTGGAGCCCAAAAGTAGTGAGTTATATAGGCAAGTAAAAGCATGACTTTTGAGTAATACTATGCAATGAAAACAAGGTGTAAAGACAAAGTCTCAAAAGTTATTTATGGCGATTAACTAGAAACTAAGCAATATTTTGAATTGTACCATGAGCTTAATTTGTAGTATTATTTGTATTTTACAGTATTACACATAGTAGAACAATGCTTTTTTAATCAAGAGTGCTACTTGCATGGCCTCGTGTCTACAAGTTATTAAATTAAACTTAGGTCATTACTTGTATTTTTCCGAGAAATATTTACTTACTGTAGGAGATCCTCGCACGTGACTCGGGTAATGTATTAAAAGACTTGTATATTGATTAGGATAATGTGCCTTAAAATGTCATATATACACGCAATATATCTATTACTTTTTTCTTTGTTATATATATATATATATATATATATCTTTTTTTTTCTATATATATTACATGCACAAAATGAATTGAAGTTTCAAGAATAAAAAAAAAAGGTTGATGGCACTAATAATGCCCAATATTTTTATGTTAAATCGGTACCTTTTGTTCATAATGCTCGAATGGTCCTTAATATTAATATTATTTAGTATCAAAGAAATTCCTCAAAATAATAACCCAAAATTCAATGGAAAAGCAAACATATACAACTTGAAGAGTCACCCCCAGTTCGGATCCTCTGCTACAAAATGATGCTATATTTTCTCCTCCACTCATCAATACGCGTCATGTGTATTGGTGGATGGCCGAAATAAGGAAATGAAATATTTAAAAAAAATTCAATATTATAAAGTTTTCTCTTTTCTTATCTCGATCGTCCATCAATACACATGACATTTATTGATAAGTAAAGGAGAAGATGTAGCACCATTTTATAATAGAGGATCAAGATTGCCCCCACCCCTGTTGTCAAGTTGTACCTTTTTAGCCTATTTTTGGTGATTCTCTTTTTTTTTTTTTTTTTCTCTACTCCCCTCCATGCGCTAAAGCACAATTATAACTTGAAATTGCAAAATACCGTGCATGTTTTTGTCTTCTCGATGAGTTTTGACAGGACTAATTTGATACTCCCTCTGTCCCAACTTATTAGTCATTTTAGAAAGTTTTTTTGTCCCATAATATTTATCATTTAAGGATTTCAAGAGAACATTTATTTTTCTTTTTCAAATTTACCCTTATTTTTTTAACTAAAACTCATTAATTATAATTATACTATCAACTAAAAAGAATGGCATTTTTGTCAATTTCTTATAAATTTAGCTAAAAATGGAGCAATTAATTGACTTAATTGGTATGTGTGAAAAAATCTATGACGACTAATAAAATAGGACTGGGGGAGTACTAAACTACAACATAATCAACAACATTTATGCAAACCAAACTTCAAAAGCAATAAAAATCTCTAATTCAATTTACCTGCAGAAGTTTAAAATTAATCAAAATTGTGAAGTAACATGCTCGTCTTATTAATAAGTTTTGTGTAGAACTCTTAACTTATCATATGTCATCTAGATTAACAAAATTAAGTCATAAAGGGTGAAAAACACTATACCTATAGCACTTGATCTATTATAAAATGATCCATATGCGTACAAGCAAGTTTGCAAAATTTGATATAGAATGTTGTTTGTGTGTATATACATATATATATATATATATATGTGTGTTTGTGTGTGTGTGTGTATTATACATTAAGAAAAATAGGGTACATGAGGCCTTTATTTTCAAGATTGTTTTGACTGATTTGAAAATTATAATTCAAACTCAATTCGATTAAATCAGTGTTGATTACGTTGGTCTTCGATTGAGTTGCTTTGATTAAAGTATGGATTTCTCCACAAACTTCCAAGAAAACAGCTTGGATTATTACTTTCAAATCCAAATATTTCAAGTAAAAGAGTTTTTTTTTTTTAATTTTGTTTTTATTTATTTTTTCGAGAATTGTTTTTGCTCTGCTTAGACAAATGGTTGCTTGATGCAGCCTTCGCGGGGTGCCACCGGGAACCACCACGTGCTCCCTCGTGACCCGCACGTTCAACACCCTTATTCCTAGGCATTATTTTTTCTCTTTCATTTTTTCTAAATATATACGCGTGTGCGTGCGTGTGTGTGTGTATATATATACATAATTCATTATTCGCTTGTGGTACTTTGACCTAATGAACACATCCACCATTTTTAGAGTGATGAGAATTCTAACACCATACATGTAAGGGGTGATGTATGTTCTTATTGTAAAAAAACAATAATAAAAGAAAATGATTTGTTATTCTCTCTTAAAGAATAAATATCAAGCAATGTCTCATGTTTAGCTTGTGCAAAACAGTCCAAAAATTAATTTAGGAAAAATTTCAAAATTCATTTGGACCCTTGAATTTTAATAAGAGAAAATTAAAATTTTCGATATTAAGCACGCCATTACACGTTAAAAGAAAGTGTCATCTTTATTAACAAAAAAAAATGTGATGAATAGATCCATCAAATATAGAGACATGTGTGATGAATTTGATTGAATTCCATTAAGATAGAACTAACAAAAGGTAATTACTGATGAATACGTGATGAAAAAATTAGTCACGGAATCGTGTTTTCTGATGGATTTTATTAAATTTATAATAAATTATTATGTTAATGAAAAAAAAATTCCTCTTACGATAACGCTACCATTTGAAGCATAAAAATATTATTTCAAGAATTTTCTTTCTTATTAAATCCAAACTCCATACATAAATAAGAGGGATAATTACCCCCATCTCCTCTCAGTTTAGGCAAAATTACAAATACATCATTCTTATTTCGAAAATTATTAATACCCTCTTGACATATATCAATATTTACAAAAAAATAGTCTGCCGTTAGCGAATTGCCGAAAATATCCTCGGTCAATTTCTCTATCATTTTTTGAGGACCAAAATACCATCGTTTGTTGTAAAGTTTTGAAATTTGATGGGTGTTTATTCTAAATTTTTGAATTACATAAATGTATATTGTAATGTTTTCACTGTAATAAAATGAGTAAATTAGTGACAATATAATAAGTGATAATAAAAAAGTTGTCATTAATTATGTGCATTTAGTGATAACAAAATTATGTTGTTGTAAAATATAGTTTGCATAATATCAATGATGACAACATAGTGCAAAATTTATAATTACTGACACACCTATAATAGCAACTTAGTGACAATAGAATCTTGTTACAAAATCCTAATGATAATTTTTTTGTCACCAAGTTGTCAGTTTAAGTGTGTCACTAATTGAGGGAATATTGTAACACATTAAGTCTAGTCACCATGAGGGAATATGTGACAAGATAAAAATTGTTGTCACTAAACATACTTAATTAGTGACAAAATAAAAGATATTGTCACTTAATACAATTATTGATGACAATTTTTCTATTGTTACTTTAATATCTTTTCACTAATATTACTTTTTCTTGTAGTGTTTTGAAAAATGACATGCAACTATTGACCACGCTCTCCAACAGGTTTTTCCGGCGGGATTTGGAAGGATCTCAATGAGCAAAGCATTTGTGACGTCCATTTTGGGAAGGCCCAACAGTAGTGGAGGAATTGGATAGATGGCAAGTTAATGTTTGATATGGTTTTTGTTCAATTAAATTCGAATGGATGGAGCGTTGACAAAATTTATTGAGAAGTTTTGACGGGCTTGAAGTGACGAAAAAAATTAGTGTCTAGCTTCACCATCTAGGTGATAGCAATACGGCGGCAACATGGGAGTATAATGTTCACAATAAGAGAGGTTATTTGTAATTTTGCTTAAATTTAAGGAAAGTGGGGATAATTTTCTCTTATAAGTATTTAGGGAAAAAGAGAGTATTGCAGTCTCTTTGTCTAATTTAGCAATACGGGGATAAAATTCATAAGAGTATTGATAATTTTCAAAATAAGAGTGATTATTTGTAATTTCATATGAATTTAAGCAAGGTTGGAGTAACTATCACTAAATAAAATAGAAAAAAGTGCGTTGATTTTTCCTCCGCCCCTCTCAATACGTTACGTGAAAACAAAGGAAAGTTCAAGAGTCTATTTATTCATTAAGGATCAATATTTCAGTGAGGACTTAAAGGGCTATAATCTTTATGTCAATTGCAAGCCCAATTCTTGTAAAGACTTTTCATAGTAGTCTTTATCATATCCTGTTACGATTTGATTATTGTAATTCACATACATTGAAGACTCAATCTAATGAACATTTGATATGTTTCTTCAAACATTGTGGCTAAAACAGTGACGGATTCATTTATATCTCTTGACTTTATAATTACTCCACACACACACACACACACACACACACATGAATTTGAATAATTACTTTAATCCTCCTTTTATGCACTCTCATCGTTTTAAGTTCTTCCTTTATTTTTTTTAATTCAATTATTTATTTTATCAATGGCCTGTAATTGATAGGTGCACTCCTCGATTTTGGGGTGCTAGTTCCGCAGTTAGGGTGTAAAAATATAATAGAAGTATTATATCTTAAATTGGATCACTTAGAAAAAAGTAAAAAAGAAAAAAAAGAAAAAGGTGATATTCTAATGACAATGTTGATGCAAGACTATTTATCATGATGTGTATTGTCCGAAATTTGCTCCAATATTGTTTTAAATTATTTTGTACTCTGACTAATATATAACAATGATGGTAAACTACAATCAACAATGTTGAGATTCACTAACTTAATAATTACTAATAATAACATCTTGATATTTAGACAATGTGAGGCTAGCTGGATATGCAAAATAGTGGCTGCATACGAAAAAATTTCGAATGCACTGAGTGTAAAATATTAAACAGTAAATATTAATTAGTCGCGTTTTGTAATAGAACTGACACTATACTGATGTGGTTTGATTCTTACCGTTTAATGTTCTTACACATGGTGCATTTTTAAAAACTTTTCGATTATATACTATGTAGCACGACATGATTCATGTATACGCATATGAATTATAGATAATGCCCGAGGGAACCTAAAAGATGCAGTTCGCCCCAACCAAGTTTATATAAAAACCATATTTTATCTGTATTTTAATTAAAATTTGAATTTTGATCACCAAAGTAATAAAAATATAAAATATTTTTTTATTATAAAGAATTCTAACTTTAACCCTCGTATAATTGGTCGAATGTTTATTATCGTACATATTCTCTGCTTATTTTGTAGTATTGATTATAATTGTCAGCATTTAATATCACGGAGTATGTATTGTCCATATCAAAATACCATATGAAAATGGAGGGCAAAGAGATATGAGTAATAGTGACTTTGGCTTTCATTATTGCACCGTGTATAAATTTTATTTTAATTTAACAGATTTTTAATCGTTCATTTAAAACTTTCAACTGTTCTTTTTTTAATTAATATTTGTAGACTTTTAAATGAAAATTTTATATATTCACGAATATTCTGTTGATTTTTTTTTTGTTTGAAAATTTGCAATTTCGAAATATGCATTCTATGGAAATATGAATATTTCTAAAAATAAGATTAGTCAAACACCCTTTAAGTATTTAAAAAATATATAATTAACTCAATTTGTTTACTAATTATATGCACCCCATATATATATATATATATATATATTGGTCATAAAACGTTTCCTTACAATATTGAAATTGTAATTAAGCGATAATAGTTTTTGTTTTATTATTAGTGATATTTTTTAAATAAAAATGGCATTTATGTTTTTGTATATTCAAAGATGATAATATTTATTATCTCAAGTTGTTATTATTATTTACGATTACTAATATCCATATAGTTTTTAGTAACAAAAAAAAAATGTCACTGTAACTTCGGACAAAATTCACTACAAGCAAAGGGAATATGTTAGGAGAACATATCAAATAATAAATACAAAAATTGTCGTCCATTATATATTTTTAGTGATAAAAAATTTTAATTTTGCCATAAAAATAATTTTCGTAATGCAGAAGTCACAAGAATTATATTTAAATTCACCATTGATAATTAGTACACTCTGATAGTGACAACATAGTAACAAAGGAAATCTTTGTTACGCGCATGTATGTGGTTACAATTTTTACTAACCAAATTGGTACTAGAAGGATACCGCTAATTGAAATAATCAAAAATTAGAATATTAATTTTTCCCACAATTGAATAATAATGTGACAAAATAAAAATTATTGTCACTTAATTAATCTGCTATTTTATATATTTGCTAATAATATTTACATTTATCACTCCATTCTTTTGTACTAATTTTATTTATTCTTGTAATGTTCTTTTTTCATCAATAAATTGTCAATATATTTATAGCTGCCACTATTTGTTAATAGTGATGATTTTAAGTACAATTTTTATCCCGATCAACTTTTTAAAATCATTTTTATAAAAAAATAAAATTTTCTTTTTGTAAACTTTTATTTTTATAACAACATAGAACCTTTGATCACCACACACACACACACACACACACATATTGTGGTTGTAAATTATATATATTTTTATATTATTATCATTTTGCAGTGATAGTGTTGATTGTAATTGGGGAGTGCGTGGGTCCCACGCACTGGTGTTGCACGTGGGAAGATCAAGCTCTTCAATACCTAGCGCTGACCCACGTGCCCCATGGCCCATACACTGCCCGTGCCGTGTCTGCTGACCCATCGGCCCCGGGCAGCTGGTGCTGACACGTGTACGAGATGATAAAAAAATATCTGGAAATAGGTTAGCGTAGAAGAATCAATTGTTCAAGTTTTTTTTTTTTTTTTGTCAAATACCATTTTACATAATTTCATAAAATAAATCTTACAAGTTTTCTCCGCATATTCACCAATAGAAGTGACGTATATTATAATTAATAATAGGACATATTGTACCATAGTATATAATCGAAAATAATTTAAAAATTGAGTTTGTTGGTTATAATTTAAGAAAATAAATTTACTCTTTCCACCTCTGTATCAAGAGTTTGCAAGAAATTCTCGTTGCATTTTCCCTTTCCTTGTTTAATTTTATTTATTTATATTATATTATTCAATTAACACGAATTTTGCGTTTCACCTCCTAAAATCATGGATCTTAATTCAAAGCAAGACTAGATTTAAAAGATAAATGGTAATGAGAGCCTCCTAGATTAAAGCAAAGATGATAACACTTCGATTTATAATTATACGAGCAGTAAGAAAGAACGGTTTTGAAGTGAAATTGAAACATTAGGAGATCCACTTCTTCGAATTGGTTAAGGAGTTTGACTTTTGGAAGTAAAGGAAAAAAGAATTTTGGTCACATATAATGTGGTGCATCAAAATTCAGTACTTGGGGGATAAAGCGAAAGAAATTTCATATAAGTTAAACGACAAAGTGTAACAAAACAAAATTGAACGAGCAATGTGACGAATACAGGCATACAACCATCATATAGAGTGCAAAATATTTATATCCCATTTGTTTGATTGTGTTTTAAACCTTTTTATTTACCTTTTAATATTTTCAAAATTTTGATTTGCTATAATTGATATTTGCATGAGAATGAAAATATGTTTAGAATATTCTGATATATATTTACAATTATAATTCATAAGCAGTAAAATAAAATACATTATCTTGTAGTATTTTTTTCAAAGTAAATTATACTTGTACATCTTAATGATTGGAGTAATTAGAGAAAAAATTGTCAGATGTGGTACTATAATAGTATATTATGTAAGAAAAAAGATTAAATATAGCTGTATAATATTTTACGTTAAAATGGGGCAAAACAAATAATACGTGAAAGTGAAATCGAACGATAAGAAATTTCATGTAATCTAAGGTAACCTAAGCGTCATGTCATCAATATGAAATTTTCACTAAGAATCAATATAATGAGCCAAAAAAATGGAAAATTAAAAGAAAAAAGATTTAAATGATTTATGCTTTTTTATTTATCATTGACCATTCAATATTCGATACTAACAGATATGTTGATGATGGTATAATGAACAAGTGAAAAATACACAAAAAATTCATGATGAGGTGCGGATATATATGTCGCATTTTTTAGAAGATTCAAGTTCACTATAATCGAATTTCTCATAGGCCTAACAATAAATCTCATGGCTTATCATCTGTAGGATACCTGCTTGACAACGTCTTATAACTCAAACAATCCTGAAGTAACTGTTGAACTCAAAGCTCCACCAAAAAAAAAACATCTTCCTACAACTCGCAGAGCACTCTTATACAATAATATATATATATATATATATATAGTAGAAAATATATATTTTTTCACAAGTGCATAACATGACAAGGGAATATTTACTGTTTATAGGTGTAGAAATAATTCCACAAAATAAATGATAAATAGTGAAAAATAATGTCCATAAAATTATGGATAGTGTAGATAAATAATTAGTAAAATAATGGAGAAAATGGCCATAAATCTGAGTTACAAAATTTATAAAAATGACTCCCCAATAGGAAAATTCTTGCTCAAATCCGATTTGATCGCGCCCAACTAATTATGTAGCAAGTGTTAGTACACTTTTCATGTGATTGGTTACTCTTCCTAAACTGTACACCAATCACATGATAAGTGTAAAACACTCCCCACGTAATTAGTTTCGATGTGATCGAACCTAGTGTGGACAAGAATCTGACAATTTTTAATATAGAAATGCTCTATACCAACAAAACATCCACTAAATCCGGTTTTAACGACATGCGAGAAGTTCAATATTTTTTTTTCTTTGCGTGATCAACCAAAAGAGAAATAGTTGTTTCGATTGTTATATTGTCAAAGTTTGACTAGCGAAACCCTTCCCAAATCTCTTTATGATGTCGACGAGTAGTTGAACAATAACGACTGCATGGGAAAAAAAAGATTAGGTTACATTTTAATATACAAAGATTGAAATTTCTCCGGACAGAGTTAGGGAATTTTCAAATGGCTCTATCTAAGTTTGGTATTTGTCGAAAATAATTGAATGTGAGTGTTCGAAAATTTAGAATTCATCTTATCCTTTACTTTTTTTCAAACAAAACCAATGGATTCATCATTATGTATTTAAAATTATTAATCCAAATTCAGTACCCAACCCTGCAAATTAAGGGTATTGAACGGAATTTTTTTGTATGAGTTTCTGTGAACCCTACTCATACATAATTGTATATACTACATTTTTGAATATTATATATTTTAATAAAATACGTTTAAATTTTATGTTTTAAAAACATTTTCAGCTCATATAATATGTATGAGTTAAGTTCATATTGAATTCATGCGAGAATTTTTCGACGTTCAAAAGTTAGTTAAGAGTTCGATTAAATTGGTTGATTCACATGTTATATTACATATATACTCTTACAAAATCAATTATTTTGTCAATGAGATCAAGTTTCACTGATAAAATAAAGGCCTCGTAACTTTAAAAGAATGGACTTGAATTCTCATGAATATAGATATTATTTTAGTTCCATGCTAATCTCTTTAAAGTGTATACTAATTTTTTATATTTTGATATTTGATAAAAATTAATTGAAATAATTTTGTTCCTTCTATCAAATAAAAATCCCTTATTTTTTCAATATTTTCCCCAAATCAGTGGGCCCCATCAAACTGCTGCTCCCATGTGGTCTTTCATTTGGTCTTATACTCCTTTACATCATAGCACGGCACACCAGTGACGTGGCGCCACTCTAAGAGGTGATCACGTCCGCACGCCCTCTTGTCTTTGTACTCCCACCGGGTCCCAGTTTAAGGATCGACGGCTGAGACGGCTTGAGAGCCGTTCACGTTGCAATCATGTGATTCCAGGTTGGTGAAAGATGGGGTCGGTTGGGTCCCACAACTTTGAGGGGACATGCAGTTTGCCATATACCCCTTTTATCCCCTTTAAGGCCCTCTTAGTCTTGCTTTCTATTGTCTCATTGGGGGTTGATTGATATGTCATTTCACCATTAATGGTGTACTTTTAAAAATATTAAAAATTTAAACCAAAAAAGAGGGTACTAAAAAATTTTGTATAGTTAATTTATTTGAAAAAGGGAAAATACAATTTGCTTATTCTTTATTATGGTTTTGGTCATGCAATCAGGTTCCTACGTCCCAATTAGTATTTTTAACTATTGAATTTAAATATAATGATATCAAAAAATATTAAAAAAAATATTACATTATAATACTCAATCTAATGATTAAAAATTCAGTTGCGTATAATTCAACTGGGTAGCATCTACCCCCCTGTGTTATGGTGTTTGTGTACAATGACAATTGTAACACTGATCCTGTATAAATTAATTAAAATAGGTAATCGGTCTTAAATTAATTAACAAAAATGATGTATTTAAATTTTGACAAAAATGCCTTATATTGTGATATTGATGAAGCTGATTCTGGAGTCACTACTCAGAATTTAAAGGGAAACGAAACTTCAAGGGAGAATGATGGGTTTTGATCTAATAAGAGGTGAATAGACGTGAGTTAGTTGGGGACCGATGACGTTGATGTTAGTATAAGTCAAGAAAAATATGGAGAGAGACACGAGAAGTCAAAGATGCTTATCAAAAGTGTTAAGTGCTGGGGATATTTATAATTGTGGACCTTTTATATGAAAGCCAAAATGATAAGGGTGTTTACAAAAGTGCCCTTAGATCTCTTTAGGTCATCATGAGTCCACAATGATTAAGGAGATTTGCTGGTGACTGAGTGGACAACCCAAGATAAAGCCCTCATAGATAGAGCAATTGTATTTAATGTGATGATAAGCTGAGGTGATTATTGGGATGCCAAGATGATTTAGCAATAACGGCATCGCGGGCTGAGCCCCTTCATTAGACGATAATATATGTGCAAGATTATAAGTCCTTTTATGAACATATGTTTAGTCGACAAGATGATAAGTAAGTCTTGATAAATTCAAGGGACTAGCCTTGACGGACAGGTCCTCGAAGAGTTTGAGGGAACTAGCCTTGAGGGGTTGTTCTTGAGAGGGTCGATGGGCTAGTCCTCAAGGGGGTTGGCCTTTTAAGAGATAGGTCCTCCAAGTGGTTTGAGGACACTCAAAATCACGGAGGTAGGTCCACGAGGGGGTGAGGGGTAGGTATTCGAAGGATCGAGGGACACTTGATCTCAAGGAGGCAGGCCCTCGAGCCAGTTGAAGGGCTAACATTTGAAGGGGTTGGCACTTGAATAACTAGGTACTCAAAGAGGTTGAGAACACTCAACCTCGAGGAAACACGCCTTTGATCGGGGGCTGAGGGGCTAGCCCACGAGGATGTTAGCCTTTGAGGAGACAAGTTGTCAAGGAGGTTGAGAACTAGGAAGCTATTCCTCAAAGGGTGCGACTGGGATTGGATCTCAAGGATGCAAGTTTTCGAGTTAAGGGGCTATCCCTCAAAGGGTTGATATATATTTTGATCGGAGAGTTATGTACCAACGTAATAGTTGTTAGAAGAAAAAAAAAATTCTCCCACATAAAATATGTACATAATCTTATTTTCTTTTCCTAAATCAAATTGAAAAGAATAGATAATTAAAGTACAAAAGAAATTAATTATCTTTAGCACATCCTAACAGTCTAATACTAATTAATTTGAATAATTGATAAAAATATTTTTCTTTCAAGACAATGATATAATTCTAATTTATGTTCGGTAATTCACACGTTAAAATTATGCACACACTGAAAACACCATTGTTCTAAACGTGAAATCCTTTAGTGAGTCCAGGACTTTTCCATCAGAAAAATGAACTTAATTAATTACAATTAGTTGTGCTATAATAATTTACTTTGTTTTATTTTTCTTGGTAAAGAAACATTTGTAAATTAAAAAATAGTGATATTCATGGAATTTAATGCCTTAAAGATTAAATAATAGTATTTTATATAAAATTTTGATCTTAGGATAATAAAATAAAATTATATAAATATTGTCATAAGGAGTATTTTGCTCCACTTTAAAGTATAATGCTTTTGCTAATCAATTTAAACGGATAAATGATGATTTCTAAAATATAAGAGGGTAAGTATTACGAATTTCATGGTACATGGACCAAACTTTAGTTTACCCCTTCCAAATATACAATCCCATATTCCAGGTGTAAAGGCGTAGAATACTTGTTCATTCTTCCAAGCATACTCCATACATCCCGTGGTATAATAAGCACGTTTGGATGACGTTTTTTAAAAGTAAAAAATATATATTAAAAAAAAAAAACTTTGATAAACACATTTAAAAAGTTGAAGTTAAAGAAAATTAAAGTTCAAAAGCAGCTTTTTTAGAAGCACACTTTAAAACAAATTTAATTATTGCGTTCAAATACAAATTTATTTGACTTTAAAAAATAAAAAAAAATACTATAAGAAGTACAGCTCGAAGAGCACCTTTTAAAAAAAAAAATAAAATCTATCCAAACGTGCCCAATATCTAAATTCTTTTCAAAACACTACATAGAGATAAATATTATATGTTGTATATTTTATCATGATAGATAGGGGTATCGTGTTATTTAAATTCATAGGGTAATTTTTAATTTCTAAAAAAATATTATTTTTATAAATCGAGTAAATTTAGAACATAAAATTTACCCCTTGTATTCTTTTATGGCGATTTGGAGACATTCGCACTATCCAAATAAGAGGATAGATGGATAGTTTTAATTAATTTTATTTTGTCATGCATGGAATTCATATAGTTTTTATATAAAAATAAGTATTTCCGTAATTCATATTTATCCAAAAGAATCCAACAATTATCAATTATTTAAAATAAGATGGATTAAGTCTTAATTCAAATAAAATAATAAATTTAATAGTTTATTTATAATTTTTATCATTTACTTTAACAATAATTAAATTTTTTGATTCTACATAACTTTTTAAGGACTTCATTGCCTTAAGTATACCAAAATTAATATTAAATCATAATACCAAAACTTATGATTTTGATTTATGTTCTTAGATCAAAATCATAAATAAATAACTTTTTAAGGACTTAATACCAAAATTTATGATTATGATTATGATTTATGTTCTAAAAATCATAATCATAAAAGTTATTATTTATGATTTTAGATCATCGTTAGTTAGAAGCTTGGATGGATTGGGGATTTGTGGCTGAGGAAAGAAGACAAGATTGGCTGGCAAATATTTTGTGTGACAAAACACAATCTTTTTAGAAGTATCTCTTATCTAATTTTGCTAAAGGAAAATTTGTCTAACCAATTTGAAAGTTGGGGCCACTCTCCCTCCCTACTTGCTCCAACCTTTTTTCTTTTTTTTTTTTTTATAAGTGAATCGGTTACATTTTTTATGATTCATAATATTAACAACTATTATAATTATCAATAAATAAAAAAAAAAAAGACAACTACTTCGAAAGTGCAACAAAGTACTATGAAAGTGCAATAAAAACCTACACATTTTAGTGGGTAACTGAGACTCAAGAAAGGTGCAAAGTTGAGATAATATTGGAAAAATAGCACGCAATAATTGTCAAATTAATTTGTTATTTTAGTAGTGTTTAAAATCAACACTGCTAAACTTTTATTCAAACCTTGATGTATTTTCAAACTAAAAAAGAATAATTACACTGAGCCATCCCAAGGTTTGCCAGTATTATAAATTAAACTCCCGATTTCAAAAAATTAATTAAATAACCCTGAGGCATATGAATGTTTTACACATATTAACCTTTTGTCTACTACCATCACGATTTTTAATAGAAATAATTAAATTTAAACATATTCTTCCTATTTTACCTATTTTAGTTAAAATTTGACCAAATTTTACTAAAACACATATCATTAATTTATAATTCACATCCATATTTGGTGGCCAGAAGTTATGATCAAATTTTGATGGATGATGTAATGGAATGCTTTTTGGTCAAATTTGGTTAATATTTTTACCAAAAAAGATAAAATAGGATGAACATGTTTAAATTTAACGATTTCTATTAAAAATCTTGATGATAGTAGATAGAGGGTTAACATATGTAAAACTGTTTGTATACCTTAGGATTATATAGGTAATTTTTAGAAATTGAAGGTTTAATTTATAATTTGAACAAACTTCAAGGTAGTATAATTTAATTATCCCAATCAAAAAAGTTTATAAAATCTTTACTTTTTAATTACTTTTGTATGGAGTTAATAGGGACAAAAGTTATCAATGGATAATCAAATTCAATTATTGTTCATTCGTATTAGCTCATAGGGTATATTATTTATAATCATTTTAAATTGAAATTATCCATATCCAATTATATATAAATATTTTAATTATAAAAAATGGATACGAATATGATAGTGAGATATTCGGTCTGTTCAATATCCACTTGAATACATATTTGATTATTTGTACTTAAGTTGTATCCATTAATTATATTCAATAAATAGTGTTTGAAAAAATTTAACTTATATGTACACTTAAATTTTTATGCGTTTTTATTTGTATTTCGTCTTTTGAAAAATTAATTGATCTACCTACTGATATACTTCTGCAAAATTCATGTTGCGCTTAATAGTTTTTTAAAAATTATGCTTTTAATAATTATATGTATTAAATGGCATATTATAAAATACATAAAAATAAAAAATAAAAAATTCATATTATGTGAATGATAAAACCAAAATATTGTTTCAAATAACATAGATGGAAAACATTTTTAACAATTATAATATCTTTGTAACTTATATATATATATAATAAAGATACATGAACTTTAAGTATTATTTATAAGTTTTTGTACATAGAATTTTAAATAAACAATATGATTAAATTATAAATAAACAATTTGAGTACTCACTTTATTGATGTTTAATATCAATTACACTCAAATGAATAAGATACTTGAATATTCATGATCGAATATGGATATTCAAATCTATAATTAAATTTAATTTTTTTAAATTACAATCAAATATATATGAGATGCATTTGAATTCATCCGATATTCAACGAATATGTGTATATATATATATATATGGATATAAATCTTTATTTTAAATATTCGTCAAATATTTGAATGGATACTAACATTCGATAAAGTTAAACATAGACAAATATCAAAACTGCATATTCAATTTTTACGGATGAAGCCTAACTCGATTGGTAAAATTGGGATCCCAAAATTATGAGATTTTGATTTTGATTTTTCGTGGAATTGTGTGAGTTTTGTTTCTACTTTAATAGTAATTTATATAATCTACTTTGATAGTAATTGAACGAAATTATTTCATTCGTAATTTGGATTACAATATAATATTCTGATTTATAGTATATACATAGATTACTGATGTTTCAATAAAATGTGCTGTTTAAAAAAAAACTGCATATCCAATTTATTTAATATTCATTTACACCCGAACAAGGACATAATCTAAGAAATTATTAAATTAGTAATGAATGGTTTCGATAAAAAGGCAGAGGGAGTGGGAGACACAAGCAAAGACCCCACACGCGCGTGTTTGGTTGCGTAGGTGTCACTCTCAGTCATATACACACACGTATCCCCACACAGTTAGACTTGTCTCTCAATATCCCATTCTACGTCTCTCTCACTCGCTCTCACGCACGTGCAAATACTCGGTTTGTTTTTTCAGATATGTCTTTTCTCATATAGTCTTTTTCAATTTCGACCAAAAAAAATATAGTCTTTTTTACTAACCCTTATCCTGAATAATTTTGAAATTACAAATACCCCCTGATCAGTCATTTTTCCGATCATATTTTTTGAACTTTTAATTTTACCCTTATATTTTTTAATTTTAAATTTTTTTTGACTAGGAACGACAAGGATATTTTTGAAATTTCATAAAAATTTTGATGATGTCAGCAAAATATGAGCGGAAACCGAATGACCAGGGGGTATTTGTAATTTTGAAATTTCTCAGAGTATGGATTAGATAATATTAAAAATTTTTGAGGGGACTAACTGTAATTTCATATCTTTAGAGAGGTAGTAGATATAATTGACATTTCTATATATCTATATATAATATATGAGTGCTTTAAATTTAAATTTCGGTCTCTTTAAGTATTATGACAAAATAATCCCTTTAGTTTTAATTAAAATATATAAAATAAGGGTTAAGATATAATTGTGATATACGAATGATGAAACAAAAGTGATAAAATTGTCTTCTATTTCTCAAATGCAACTATTTCCTTTTGCTTTTGCGTGTGGAGCGAAATTGAAAAATACGAATGATGGTTTTGATCCAACTCCACCCCCCATATTCTATGCTATTATTTGATTGCCTTCCCCATCCTTACAAGCTGAGTTTAGCGGCAATTTTAATTTTTTTTTCCCCTTTAATATTGATTATGAAAGTGGCATGTTTAGCCATTTAAGATTAATGCATATTTTGTTGGATAGCAATTACGAGGAAGTATTTCACATAGAGTGTTTGGCTAAACTTATTTTAAAGAGTTTATAAGCTCATATAGTTTATAAAGATATTTTTTGAGCTTATAAGCTTCTACATCTTATTTTAAAAATAAGTTTATACAGTATTTGGATAAAATAAAATCATGTAGCTTATAAGATATTTTTGAAGCTTATAAGTTGTAATTTTGTTTGGTAAAAATTAGATTTTATATGTTTTTTTTTAAGTATAATGATGATTGAAAAAAATAACTACAATTAATTTCATGCAGATAAATATTTTTTGAGATAGTACAAATATAATATTAAAATATATATTTATGTTATTTTGTCTTTTAACATTAGACAACTTGTAAACTGTTTGAAAAAAAAAATAGGGGTAGCTTACCTTCTTTTTTTTTTTTTTTTTTTTTGAGCTTATAATCTTATGACAACTTATTTTTGGAACTTATAAATTCCTTTACTAAAATAATTATCAAACACTTTTAAGGAGTTTATAAACTCCCAAACATTCTCTTAGTTATAATTCTTCTGATTATTGAGTTACTATTGACAATATCGCTTTATTTATTTATTTATTCTTAAATTCGCTAATTCTTTAAATGAAAAGAAGATAATAACGTTACGAGGATTCTACATGTAAGATCTCTAAGGTCCAATTTTTTAATTTTTTTTTGTTAGGAGTTCTTTTATATTTGAAGCATTTAATATTTCAATTCCTCAAGTATGTAATATTTATTTTTTAAATTTATGCTTGAAAACGTTTTAAAATTTATTAGATGCTCCATTTTTATGATTAGTTAGATGAATTTAAAATTTTCCAATTTAAGATTCATTTTAAAAATTTTAATAATAAAATATCATAAACTAGAAACTTTTACATTATTTTTTGTACGCATCAAATGTGTTCCGATTACTAATAATAATAATAATTAGTTAGGTGGGTGCACTCGATGTGTGTGTATAATAAAAATATATATAGTTTTTAATTATATATTTAAATTTTGATATATTAAATTTTAAATATTTATTAATTTTTTCATGTCAATAAAAACTATTTAGTATTCATTAAAGTAAGTGTAAGCTAAAAAAAATTAAAACAAGGGGAAAATATATATATTGAAAAATAATTAAATAAAAGAGTTGAAAATTATTTAGTAATATGAGACAGAAGAAGAAAAAGAACGTGTAGGGGATGAGAATATGAGAGAGAACAATAGGAGAAAGAAAGTCAAAAGGGCAAAAGTGACAAAGCAAAAGTTTTGATAGGCCAAAACAATTATTAAAAGCCTATCCCTTTATATAATATTAATAATTATTATTCTAATAATAATAATACAACAACAACAATTATAATAATAATAATTAGTTGGTGAGCACACTTGATGAGTGTGCAAAATAAAAAAAAAATTAATTTAATTATATATTTAAATTATGAGTATAAAATTAAAATATTTATTAGATTTTGTACATTATTATTTTTTTAATTATATGTAACATATGCATTTTATTAAATTTGTTATAAAAATAGTTTAAAATAAATATAGGATTATCAGATTAACAAATAAATAAGAAATAAAAAATTAAAAAAATATATAAAAGAGACATGAATATATATATATATATATATATATATATACTATTAATAAAGAGTTTGAGGGTTCTAATAACTATCAAGAGACAAAGGTGGTTATTAGATACCCTAAACTATTTATTTAATTAATTAATTAATTAATTAATAATAATGATATACTATTCAAATTTATCTTATAACTTTTATGGATAGTAAATTGATAAAAAAAAAAAGTGAATGTAAATGAGTTTGTGTCCACAAGTATTTATCCAAATTTATTTATTTTTTATTTATGGAGTTGAATTTTAAAAAAGTACTAAAACCAATCAAATAGCGGTGGGAGGTGGCGGCTAAGGCGGTGGGAAGGTGGTGACTGCAGTGTTGGTAAATGTTAGGTAAAACTGCACTTTGCCCCTGAAAAATTTTGATTCTAGCACTAAACCCCCTGAAAATAAGAAAAAGCACTTTGCGCCTTCGTGCTTTTTTTTAGTAACATTTATAGCACTTACCCCCTAAATTTGCTTTTATGAATTATTCATCACTCCAAAATACTTTCATTGTTTCATTTAGCCTTTTAAACTTTTATCTCACACACACACACACACACACACACATATATATATATGTGTGTGTGCGCATGCGTGCGTACATGCGCCCGCGTGTCATTTTCTTACCATCCTATATATAATGTCATTAGTCCACATGATGGGACATAGAGTTCCATTCAAAAAATTAAAAAAATAAAATTACAATTTATTTTTCATATATAATTCGATAATGACCTTATTGAATGTAGGTTGAGAAAAAATAAAATTACAATTTATCTTTTCAAATATGTAGTTAAGATTGGTTTGATTCGGTCAGCTAAGTAGATTGATGGGCAAGTGGATTAATAAAAGTTAAAGTATATATTATTTAGACTCATTAAATTATATATAAATGTCATTGTAAAAGTTTCACTATATGACAAAAAATGGTAAAACTTTTAAAGGGAAAGAATGTAAGATATTTTGAAGGGGCTAAATGTTTCTAAAAGCAAATTTAGGGGGTAAAGTATTGTAAATATTTTGGAAATTTTTTAAAGGGTAAAAAAATTCAAGTTCAACCAAGTTTAGGGAGCAAAGTGCAGGAGTTGAAGTGCAATTTGTCCCAAAGGTTATGAAAGTTATAATAGCAATAATATTTTACTATTTTAGTAATCACTAATAAAATGAAGGCAAAATACACTTTACCCCTACATACTATGTCATTTGTAACGCTTATCTCCTACATTATTAAAAATATCAGTTACCCCCCTAAAATTAATTACCCTAAATATTAATGACAAAATTACCTTTTATTTTATTATACAAATATTTTGTCTTATTATCTTAATATAAATGTTGGTAGAAATAATTGATTTGAATTTTATTCTTAGTAAATCATATTTTGAGAATGTCAAATAATTTTCTCAATTATAAATGTTCATTCATCAAGCAAAACAAGTATATCATAAAGAATAATAAGTAATTAAAACAAAACACAATATAATAAATTTTAAAAATAACTAATATTAACTAATTAAATGAAATTGGTTAAAGTGCTTTTGGAAGCAAAGTACTTCATTAATCAATTATACACCACTAATTAATATTAAGTTGTTCGAAAAATAATTTGTTTATATTTTATTTTATCTATTTATTTTATCATAAAAACAGTACGAAAATACGTGCTTAACTTGACAAATGAATATTTATAAATTAGAGAGTTATTTGATATTTTTAAAATTTATTGTATTCAAGAAAATTCAAAAATCAACAATTTACTCAAATATTGATATTAAAACAATAAGATCAGATATATGTATACTGAAATAAAAGACAATTTTATTACTACTAATTAAGGAAATCAATTTCAAATGGTTAAATGATGTATTTAATGATATAAGGAGTAAATATTATAAATGACACATTACAAGGGGCAAAGTGTATTTTTCCATAAAATAATTCAAAGAAGGATATATTGCTAGTACTAATCTTGTACGTCAATCAGGACAGCCGTATGCACCATACATACTTCTCTAATAAAAATATAAAGATGCTTCAAATTGTAAAAACCCCACATGTGATGGCACTAATTAATTAAATAAATTTTGGAAAAAATAACATTAAATCTATTCGTCTTTAAATACTGGTTTGGTAGGTGATTTGTTTGGTTGGCTTGAAAATTAATTAAAATAAAAAAACTATTATTGTTTTTTTTTTGTTTTTTTGGGATCTGAGATTTAAACGTTCAATTGGGTCAGTTTGAAAAATTATAACAAGTTGATCACATATATAATTTTTTAATTTGATAGTGCAAGCTAGTTAAGGGAACAAACTGCAATTATTTAAAATTGTGGACTTGGAGAGAGGAACAAGCGCAGATGTAGCTGCAAGGAGTTGTTTAATTAGGTGTGCACAATTATTTAATTAGGTAGTTGTGTTAATTCTTTTGTAAAATTGTTTTATTTTCAAAAGGTGATGCAATCTTTTTTATTTTGAAAAATAAAAGTTTTTTTTTTTGGAAAAATATGATGGTATTTAAAGAAAAATAAATATTATATCTCTCAATTGAAGAGTGGTGGCACCTATATATCAATCATAAAACTAGAACACTATTTTCCATATATTTAAACTAAAAAAAAACCCATCAAGAGTAAGGGTAAAAATGAAAATCAAGGAACATATATAAAACCCCAAATAATTGCGAAAATCACAATTCTTTCATTTTTTTTTAAACAAGAAAAAAAGAAAAAGTTATTGTCCCTCTATTTCTTCATCTTAATTAGTTCACTAACCAAACAAATAATCATTTTGTCACCAATAAAAGTAAATTTTGGGTAAAATTACATCACATTTCATCAATTTTGTATAAGAAAAAGACCCTCTAGAAGCCATAAATCTAGGAGGTACAAAAGACATATATATATATATATATATATATATATATATTTGTGTATGCCAGTTTTGACCCTCGGAAACCTACCCCATGACCCCCCTCAAAAATTTATAATAAATAAATAAGTAATAATAATAAAAATGAAATGAGTGATACATGCAAGCAGTTGAAAGAGATGAGGACAAATCTTGAATTTCTTGAATTATAAAAAGCATACAAAAACTTTAATCCAAGTGGCCACACATTAATTAATAAGGATAGAATAGTTAATGCCTTGATGCATTGAAACTATAAGATTGGGGGACTTTATTTTACTTATGGTCCAGCCTAGTAGTGAACACTAGGGTATATATTTAATTAACAAGTGTTGAGAAAATACTTGTAAATAAAGAAACTTACATGGTCCCATTATGTGAACACGATCTCCAAAATAATGATAATAATAGTAATAAAAATAATAATAATAATTATTATTACTATTATTATTATTATAGTGGGGTTTCAAGAGGATATATATCCATTCACAAATTTTATAGATATTGTAGTTGTGACAAAAAAACTACTCATATGTATGGTGGAAAATTTTAATTCAGACTCGATTTAATTGAAACAATGTTAACCACTTGTAATTTGTATATATTTAGAGACAATGGTCAATCACATACCAAATGTATACACTTCTATTTATCAATTTTATAGATTCTATTGTTTCAATAAGAAAATCTTTGTATATATTAGGCTAACAATAGTATGTATCGATCATTCCATCGTAATACAATATATGTAGGTATGTATGTATGTACTTATTTATATATTCATGAGTATGTGTGAAATGAAAGAATCCATACACATTTTATTATTATTTTTAAAAAATTGGGTACATTAATTCATATAGGCACTTGATGCATAAAAAAGTGGCAATTTTTGGTAATTGAGCAAGCCTTGCTTTGAGGAATGCATAGTCTTGAAGCAAGAATACACGTGCACATGCGCATGCACAAAAACACACAAACATAAAAAACACAAAAAAACTATATAATACATAATAAAAACCCAATGTAAATTTGAGGACCACTTACTACAATCTTAAAAGTAGAGTTTGAGATATATAAGAGCATGATGACAAATTGTATTCCAAGAAATGAGTACATGGTAATGTGGTATCTTCCTAAAAAGTGCATAAGTTTAGTGCTTTTTGTGTTTTTCAAACAATGAAAATGATTATAGCTTCAAGTACAACATTGATGCCAATTCCTTACTTGTAACACACACACACACACCCATATATATAATGAAATTAATACTCAACCCATAAAAGAAAACCCTAATTAACATTTAGCTTCAAAGTACTTGAGAAATTTTTGTATTTTTTCCCTTTTCAAGCTTCATGGTGGTTTCTAAGACATTGGGAAGAAATAGATGTTTTTTCTTTTTTTTTGCTCAATCATTATAATGAACTCCTATAAAATTCTTTGTACACAAGCGATTGTAATTGTTTCGAGACCTGAAATTTTAATCGGATCTTTTATTATATTTTCATGTAATTTTTTTCGTAGTACACCACCTGTATTGATGAATGATTAAAGTTAAAAGACAATTTTTTATCCTATCATAATTCTTTTTATATCACAAAAATTTAGTAGAAGATCAAAAAAAAAAAAAAAAAATCCATCTTGTTATTACAAGAGAGATGGTTTGACTGAATATTGTTATTAGGAAACTTTGGAAAGTTTTAGACTACTTCTCACATCAATTATTGGATTATGATACACACATGTTGGTGAATAGAAAAAATATTGATAGGAAAATGATTTAATAAATAAATAAATGAATAATTTGGCGAAACATGACAGTTGGCAAGCATGAGTATGGAGGGCCTACAACTTGGAAACAAAATTCCAAGTCCTTAATGAAGGATTTGACGTATGACTTGCATGCATGTACATGTACTACTAGCTACTTCTACCAAACAACAATTCTCATTTTAAATTCACAAGAAAATACAATAAGTGCAATTAATTAAAGATGCCCTTTATAAATATTACAAAGTTTAATTAGATTTGTGCAATTTCACATAATTACAGCAAAAGGTGGTGTAATTTAAGAAAAAGAATGATGATGATGATGATGATGATGATGGTGGTTATGAAAAAAGGTCCAAAAAAACCATCCACTTAGTCACCATCACTCTGATGTCACAAGAGCCAACAGCCCCTTTCACAAGAATGGATCTGATCTGAATCTATTCATCTGTTTCAGAGCAAAAGCCATGAAAAACTGAACCATAACAAACTCAAACTATATATGTACAACAATGTTACAAAGTTAAAAAATAAAAACAACCCTTTTTTAAACAATGTGTAATAACTAGATTTTTCTTTCTTTCTTTTTTTTTTCTTGAGGGGGGCATACTACTAGCTTGTAAATACAATAACTTTCTAGTACAAAGTACGAAGGCCAGCTCTTTATACCATTCTTGAAAATTTTGAGACCTCAAAGAATCCTCAAAAATAATAATTTTTTTTTTCTCACAAATTCTTGCTCAACTCATTGCCTTCCTTTATGCTCATTTCCACCCCGCCTTCGACAGCATGAAAACCACCATCGTCGATAGCGATTGATGAGGCCGAGTCCAGCCCCGACCCCGCTTGAATTTCTTTAAACATTGCCATAACTTGGATCATAGTAGGGCGCTTCCAAGGCCGATCATCCAAGCAAGCACATGCGACTTTTAGGTGTTGTAGAAGTTCAATCTCTAAGCTAGGATCTTCTCTCATCAACTCGGGATCAAAAACATCGCTTATTCTCATCTTGGCGTGCTGCTTAACCCACCCCACAAGATTATTGTCTCCGAAATCAGCTGAATCGGTCGGCTGCCTCCCAGTGAGCAGCTCTAACAAAACCACACCATAGCTATACACGTCACCTTTGGTGGAACACCGAAAGCTTTGATAGTATTCAGGTGGGACGTATCCCGGCGTGCCTGCCAATGTACTCACACTCAAGTGTGTGTCCATTGCACTCATTAGCCTCGCCATTCCAAAATCCGACACCCGAGCCTCCCAATTCTCATCGAGCAAAACATTGCTGGATTTCATGTCTCTGTGAATGATATGTGGGATGCAATTGTGGTGAAGGAAAGCTAATCCTCTAGCTGACCCAATAGCGATTTTTCGCCTCGCGGCCCAATTTAGCTTGATCCCGATTTTCTTCCGGTCGTGTAGAACGTCTTCCAAGCTTCCATACTTCATGTACTCGTAGACCAAGAGGCGTTCTTCGCCCACCTTACAGTAGCCCAAGAGGGGTACCAGGTTTCTATGCTTGATTTTCCCTATGGTTTCCATTTCTGCAGTGAATTCTCTATCCCCTTGACCACTTACATGTATCAGTTTCTTGATGGCTACAATGCTTCCATCTTTCAACTGTGCTTTGTAAACATCTCCAAAGCCACCGGACCCAATGAGGGTGTCGTTGTGGAAACCATTGGTGGCTTCAAGAAGATCAGCAAAAGTGAGCTTTCTCAAGGGCTTCTCAAAAGTTGCAAGATTTATGCTCAACGCATCGCGCGCACTTAGTTTCCAGTTGCTGTGAGCTGTTGCTGAATTTGAATGATTCTCCATATAGGCCTCGAGAGCCGCCTCCTTTCTCTTACGCCTCTTTTTTGTCTCAACAGCAACAATAATCAAACCAAATATGCAGAAGAGTGAAAACAACAACCCCATCGCCACACTGCCCGCTAGGGATGCTTGTCTGCGTTTTGACCTTGGATGCTGCCCAATTCCCACACCTGATCCCGTCCCACAAGACGGAAGAGGGTAGCCACAAAGCCCGGAATTATTTGCAAATCTATAATCAGGAAATGTGTCAAATGGGGCCGACTCGGGAATCATTCCCGAGAGATTGTTGTTTGAAAGATCTACGTCTCCCAGCAACGTTAGGCCAGTCAACGACTGTGGGATCGTCCCATTCAACCTATTGTAGGATAAATCAAGAATTGCCACATTCTTCAATCCACTAAGCTCTTGAGGAATCAGGCCCGAGAGATCATTGTGTCCCATATTGAGAATAGACAAGTAGAACATGGAGCCAAGCTCCTTCGGGATGCTACCATCCAATTTATTGTAAGAAAGGTCAAGAAATATCATTGAACCGTTGTGGTTGAACGTTGGCTGAGTGATGCCATAATAAACTCTCGTGAAGTTGCACGGATAGCTCGTCGAAATCCTGTTCAACTGTTCCTGCCTAATTCCTTCAAACTCGAGCAAGTTACCCGATCCATGGCACTGCTTGCTCCCGTCATTCCTGATGTACCCATATTTTTTCCCCGTGAGCAATCCAACAGCAATATTGCCTGACTGCTTGAAAAGAGCTGGCGGGATCATCCCACTAAGGGAATTAGTGTTGAGATCCAACCAAATCAAGCTCCGGCAATCCCCCAACTCCGCCGGAATATTCCCTGATAAGGAATTATTCCCAAGCTTCAAGATAGCAAGATTGGCCAACCGGCCCAACGAAGCCGGTATTTCACCACTCAACTGATTATTCGAAAATGAAATCCAATTCAAACTAGAACAATTACTAAGCCCCGCAGGTATGGACCCAGTCAGGTCATTGAAATCAAGAATCAAATTCTCCAATCTCTGCAAGTACATAAACTCTTGTGGGATTTCCCCATGGAGCTTATTCAACCACATGATAACATCCCTGAGCTTGGACAACGACCCCAAGCTTCCCGGGATTGTACCAGTCAAATAATTGAAACTGAGATCAAGTGACTCCAAGTGCGAACAATTACTCAAACTTTCGGGTATTGGACCCTTGAACATATTGTTCTGAAGGTACAACACCTTCAAGCTGTTCCTAGGATCTTGGCACAGCCCAGATGGAATCAAACCAGAAAGATTATTGGAACTCACATCTAAAGTCTCCAAAGACACCAACTTCGATAAAGAATCAGGCAAACCACCCATGAAATTATTGAAAGACAACACTAAGGTCTTCAAATTGCTCAATCTCAAGAGTGTGTCAACGGGTAACTCACCGGAGAAATTGTTGGAAGCGATATTGAGAAGCTCCAAAGCAGAGCAATCAGCGAGGCTTTCGGGCACAGAACCTGTCAAATTGTTGTACGAAAGATCCAACGCCACAAGGGATGTGCACAAATCAGACACACTGTTCGGCAAAACACCCTGGAAATCATTATCTCCAAGGTACAGAAACTGTATGGTACCACTTGGCAGCTTCGGAACCGAGCCCGTGAGGTGATTATTGGTGAGGTTAAGAAAGCTCAGCTTCCCACAGGTGGAGAGTGAGTTCCCAATATCACCAAAGAATTTGTTTGAGGATAAGTCCAAGCGTTGCAAGCTGGAGCAGTCGCCAAAAACAGGGAAATTGCTGGAGATATTATTGATTGAGAGATCCAAATGAACCATATTCTTGAAGCTAAACGTCTCAGGCACGGCCCCTGCCACCTTATTGCCCTTCAGGGACAAAACTTGCAGCCCGGGAAACGCACTCGATAGAACCCAAGAAAGCACGCTTTCGCCAGAGATATTGTTGTAAGAAAGATCAAGAACCTGTAATGACGACAACCCAGAGGCTCTGTTGGCTCCCTTTACAAAAGGGTCCATCGAGTTTTTTGAAAGATTGAGAGAGAGCAAGCCAGAGCAAGCTTCAAGGGCCGTAATATCCGTCACGGGCCCTGAAATCGCATTTTCAGCTAGATCCAACGAATTCAAGAAACTGGTACATGAGATTCTTGAAACAGAGGAGATGTCGCCGGAGATGTTAGCGTTTTTCAGCAAAAGGGACTCTAAATTATCGAGAGGGAGCAAAAAGCTTGCGACTTTGGAGAAATCTGTGTCGAGGTGGTAATTGAAGAGGTCAATGGAGGAGACTCTGGAGTTTTTGCAAGAAACGCCATGGAAATTGCAGGGGGAGATTGTGGGCTGCCATGTGGGGAGTGAGCTTGGGTTAGGGAGCGAATTCTTGAAGGAAATGAGCTGCTGGGAGTCTTTGAGGATGCCATTTCCGGCGGCGGCGGAGCAGAGAGAGATGAAGAGAGAGAAGAGGACGACGAGTAGGGTGAAGTGCAGATTCTGGGAGTTACAGAGCAAGAATATCTTGGGCGAGTATAAGGGGTGGTGGAAGAGACTGTTATCGGCTTTCATCTTCAAAAAGACTGGATTTTTATGGGATTTTTTTTCTCGGTTTTCTTTAGCAATTCAGTTGCTCGCTTGCTTCTTCCATTCTAGACAGAGAGGGTGAGAGAGAGAGAGAGACAGAGGGGAAAAGTGAAGGGGGGGTCAAAAGCCGGAGTAAGGATGGTAAGATGGGTATATATACTGAATTATTAGTAGTATTATTTTCTTGAATGTGGGGTGGGGGGGAGTGGACACAGCTGTGATTCACATGGCATGTGACACAAATTTCTCCCCCCCCTCTCTCTCTCTCTCTATATATATATATACGTATAGGTCCTAGGTCATTTCTCTCTCTATATGTAATGGTTATTACAACACTGTGTTTGTCTGTCTAGGTTTGCGCGTCCGTGTGATTAAGATAGATGCAATTGTGTATTATATTAAATGGGGGGTTTCCATTGCCTTTTAATTGCAATTGTCTTCATTCGTGATCTAAAAGAATAATCAAACCATTTAATTGCCATTATTGCAATCTGGCTCTTCCACTTTTCTTTCATTCTACTATGATTGATGAAGCCTTTTAGACTAAATCCCCCCTAATCATAAACTCATGCATAGTTGGGCATGGCCCTTGTCTTCCTTTCTAAGAGCCTTCTTATTTTGCTTCTTTTATATATATATATATATATATATATATAGGTGGAGTTAATAAATTTTCATTTTGAAGGGTAAGGATAGATTTTTATGAAATATAAAAAGTATTTTTATTATGTACTTGTCAATCTCTATCCCATTATTCAAGTATAATTTTCTTTGATCGCAAATCGAAAGAGGATTTGTCATTTCTCCCCCTTTCGTCATAACGTATGTTATGGCTCTAAGTAAGGGGGAGGATAGAAGATAAAATTTAAAATTTTTACAAAAATATATATAAAAATTTATATAAAAATTTAATTTAATATGAACTTTGAAAAGAGTGGGAAGACGGGGAAGGAGGGCTGATCTCAACTTCCAATCCCCTATTTGCAGTCTAGGTGTACATATTATGTGCAAAGTTTTGTTTAGGATTATTGCAATCAAGTCATATTATATTGCTTACATATTCTTTTGTTTAATTAATGGATCAAACATTTATTTGGAATATATATATATATACATATGTGTTTATGGTCATATACGATGTGTAAAATCTTATTTAGTGCGTATATATTAATTTTAATTAATGACACCAACATTTATTTCGATGCGTGCAACGTCACAAAAAGCTTATTTTAATTTAGTTATTTCCATGCTTTTAATTTATGAAGCAATTCAATGCTTACTCATTGACCACCCACTACAAAAAAGCATCCATTCATTAACGAAAATTTTGTGATTAGAAAATTTTGTCACAAATTTAAAATATTTATGATGAATTAGTGATATAATTAAATCTAAATGTAAATAAAACTAAAAAACAATCAATGACAATGCATTTAGTAATAAAATTGTTATAAACTAAATTCATCATACATAATAAATTTATATTGCATTGGTTTGTCATTAAATGGTATGCATTTTTGTAGTGACTATGAGAAAGCACACCATTTACTAATGAAAATTTTATGACGAAAAAAATTATGTCACAAATTTAGAATATGTTTGATGGAGTAATGACATAATTTAATGTAAACAAAACTAAAGAAACAATCGGTGACATGTCATATAATAACGGAATTGATATAAACGAAATTTATCATAAAAATTATATTTATAATGTATTAATACGTCACTAAAAAATAGACATTCTCGTAGTCGACAGATAAGATCATGTTTTCAAAAAAATTGACAAAATTGAATATAATCCGTGTAATGTAAGAGGGAATGTCCCCCCCCTTCCCCCCCCCCCCCCCCCCCACACACACAAACCCAAATGGGATTGCCACATTTTGTGATATCCGGGCAAACATGTAATTAATAAATTATTTGAAAAATTTACAAAATTTTGATCCGCTAAATTATAGGTACCTTCAATGACGTCGATCGTGAGGTTTTTTTTTTTTTTTTTCTTGCATGCATTTTAATTACTCGTGTCATCTGTTTATTCTAAACATTCAATGCGAGAAATAATAAATATTAATCAATTAGGTTTAAAAGCCCTTTCTAAAAAGTGAGGAAGGAAATTATTTTGAAATTACCGAAGAGCCCTTGCTTCAATAATAAGAGAAAGACCACAATAACTCTAGCACCATGGATCCAATCGGTGGCACAACGAAATATCAAATTAATTGCTACTGGAATCGTAGTTTAATGATGGGAATGTGAGCCGGGCATTATTAACATCTTGGATTCGAGTTCTCTTGTTCCATCATTTTCCTCTTTGGGTGAGTGTGCGTGGCGTTTCGGTTCAAATTTATATGATATCTCGAATTGATTGTTTTAAAATAACTCAAATTAGTTTATTAAAATGTAAGTGTGTGTGTGTGGCATTTCGGTTCAAATTTATATGATGTCCTAAATTGATTGTATAAAAAATATAAAAAAAAGAATCAAATTAATTTAATAAAATGTACTAAATCACTCTCTCTCTCTCTCCGGGGTCATTTATTTTTATAATTGAAATTCGAATGATTTAACTATTGATGATTTGATTGAATATTTAAAAGTAAAATTTAAAATCAAATTACTCAAAATTTTAATGATAAAAGTTCTATCAATCATGTTTGTGGGACTACCGAAGGCTTTTTCATCATGATATACAAAAAATGTGATAAATCCCCACAAAAACATATTTTGTATAAACAAGTATCGAATGGGAGTCAATAAATCATTCAAAAGAAAGAAAAAATGAATCGTCGAAGAAACAACAACCAAAAAAAAAATAAATCATGTATATTCATAAAAACAACTTTAGATATGGGCTACCTAGTTCTTTGCCATAAGTGGCAATAATTATAGGAGGCTACAAGTTAAATTACCTAGTACTATCATAAAAAAATTTTATGACAGTTTATTTAGAATCTCAAATTTCTTGATTGACATCATAGTTGAAGATTACCTAGGACTTTTGCTACATTATGCTAAAACAATCATATCCTTTCTATGTTGAAGTAGGAAATAAAAGAAAAAGAAAAAGCAAAAGGGAAGGCATTGTCTTTCCCATCTATATATATTGGGACCAATAATTTGGGGTTTATTTCATTTTTTGTTCTTAATGTTTGACCCCAATTTAATTTTGATCCCTCATGTATAGACGCTATCAATTTTGGTCCCTCACTTTATAATTTATTATTTAATATCGTCCTTTTGTTAAGTTTCCGTTAAGTTTGCCCCTTTACAAAATAGAAAAACAATAGGATTTTTAACAAAAAATATAATAGAATGACGACATTGAATAATAGATTGTAATGTGAGGGATCAAAATTGATAATATCTATACATGAGGGACTAAAATCAAATTGGGGTTAAACGTTAGGAACGAAAAATAAAATAAACCACAATAATTTTATAAGAATTCGGTTCAACGATAAGGGTAATTTAGTAATTGAAAAGTGTCTCTAATTATAACTTTTCCCCTCCTAATGATTAGACATGAAGCCATTTTTAAAATTTTTTTCTTAGTTATTTGTTTATTTGTTATTCTTATTCTTCTTCTTCTTATTATTATTATTATTATTATTATTATTATTATTTTGCATTTTCATGAATGTTCCCCCATGCGAATTGTATATAGAATTATTAATTTTCTAGGGTTATAAATAAAAGCGTGTCGAATTTATGTGTTCCATTCATAGAAAAAATTGGAATTACTTGAAAATAATATGTTTTTCTTTTTGTTCCTTTGAGGGAATAATTATTATAATAATGATAATATTTTATTGGAGAGTGAAAAATTATTATTATTATTTTCATTATCATTTTTTTTATATCACCTCAGTCAAATTATAATGCAAGAGTGATTACTATTTAATTTTTTGCGGGTACTTCAATGACTTTTGTTATTGTCATTCTTATTTATTATTTTTAATCACTTTTAACGATAAAATTTGTTATTCTCATTATTATTTTACGCATTAAATGTGATTTGCAAGTCTAACCATATGCATCTTTACCTCTTAATTTTGACCAATAGTCTTAAAAATTAGGATAAAATTCACTTTACTCCCTCAACTATTCTTAACATATAACTCTTCACCTTGAGCATTTCAAATAGCCAAAGATGAAACATATTTCTTTTAATAAAAGTATAACAGAAACATGCTCTTAATTTTCTCCATGGTTAATACCAATTTTCTTTTTAAAAATATTCACATACACTTTATCTACACACGCACAGTGTAAGGATTCGAATATCCGGTAATATTCCATATGCCTCCAAATACAAACATGTCTATTAATTAAGTTGAAAACCTCAAACCAGTTAATATCGAATTTTACCACTTGTAAATATAGGAAATTATAATTCAGACCCGATTCGATCGAATTAAGGTTAATCACGTATTGAGTGTTTTATACTTATTTTGTAATTGATAAATAATTTAGATACAGAGTTCAATTACTTGATAAATATAATATACTTATCATATAATTTATTAAATTCGATGAAACTAAATTTTCATAAATAAATTTGCCGCAAGCACATTTTTAGCTTATCTAAATGGCAATTACCAAAAGTGGGAAATTACAGAAGGAAGGAGCGTGATCGCACGCGCCATGATAATCAACTTTTAGATCAATTATTTATTTAGGGTACTTCATAATGCAGGGTGGTACTATATATATATATGGGGCCCGCAATGAGACAATCTCTACCGTTTGTGACGTTTGAGGGAAATGATCAAACAGTTACTTACTGAATTCACTGTGCTCATTCGTACCGAAACACTATCCACCAGTAAATCTAGCAACAGCCCTAATTAAATTTACCAAAATCTACTAATCTTAAATATTAATGTCCCCTTTTCACAGGTCTATTGCATTTTACCTCCATGTCAAATCCGTTCGAATTTTTTATTACTCCTTTCATTCCATAATATTTATCATTTTAAGATTATGCACAAAAATTAAGAAAATAGATTAAAGATATTAAATATAAATTATTTTGACTAAAATACCCTTATAATAAATTAAATTATTAATTTCTCTAATCAACTATTAATCTTTCTCTCCTAACGGTATATTAGGAAAAAATTAATAAATTCCTTCTTGATATATGAGAACGACATGTATTATGGGACAAAAAAATATTCTTAAAGCGACAACTATTATGGGACGGAGGGAGTATATAATTATGCTACATCTTTTATTATACTTATCAATATACTTCACGTGTATTGGTGAACTGTTGAGATAAGAAAAGATAATCTTTATATTTTTTTTCATATTATCAACTTTTCTTTTTTCTTATCTCAACCGTCCACCAATACACGTGGTGTGTATTGATGAGTGTAATAGAAGATGTAATATGATTATATAATAGAGGATCCGAACTAATATCAAATGCATAATGTGTAAAAATTTCTTAAATTAAATAAAAGGGCATTCCACATATTTAATTTTTTTAAAATAAAACATTTTATCCCCTTTTTAAAGCTACATTTTCTGTTTGTACGATTTGATACATTTTTCTAATTTTTGAGCATGTAACATTATATTTACCCTTAGTTAATAAGAGTATAAGTGGAGTATTAATCACTTTTTTCACAATTTACATGGCTCTAATTAAAATATAAAAAGAGAGTTTGAGGTGACAAAATAGTTTACTTGAATGAAAAATTATAAAATTTATTAATATTTCACTTATATGTTTACTAAGGTCGGTCGAAAATAATAACGCATGATCCAAAATCAACAAGCAAATTTCAAATTGTGCAAACGAACAACAAAGCTTCATATAAGGGGGTAAAATGCTTTATTTTAAAAAAATTTAAGGAGATGGATTGCGCTTTTGTTTAGTTTATGAGATTTTTTTGCACATTATATATTTCACAGAGAGGTAATGCAATTAACTCCCGTTTCATATGACCTGTCATTGAAGGTTTTTTAACACATATTAAAAAGAATTTAATAGTATATCCTATTTGATTAATATATCTCTATTAATAACTTATTGAAAACACTAGTGGTATAATAATTAGAGAAGCTATGTGAGTGTCATCAAGTTATTTGTGTGAGAATAAATTTGAAAGAATGCATTAAAGATATTAGAAATAAAAATAAAAATTTCGTTTTAAGTTCAATAGCATTGAGTTTTTTTTCTTTGGAAAATGGATACACTGAGTAAAATTTTCACAAATTTAATGATGTTATGTATACACTACAAAAAACATTACCTTCGCTAATGAAAATTTTGTGATGGACAAATTATGTCAAATATTTTAGTTATTTATGATGGATTAGTGACATAATTTAATCTAAATAGAATTTAAAAAAATTATTGACAATGCATTTCTAACATAATTATTATAAATAAAACTTGCCACAAAAATTAAATTTATAATGAATTGTTCGTTACTAAATGACGTGTATTCTCTATAGTGGTAGTGATTGTGTATAATTTATTTTAGTTAGCCACTGCAAAGATGGGAAAATGGTAAATTTCATGCTAGGCAAGCATCGAGTGGAGAGGATTACCATAATGTTTTACAAATATTAAATTCTTTTTTTTGAAGAGTATATTTCATACAAATATATAAATAACTATCTATTTAAAATTAAACTATAATATTATAATCTAAATTACAAACCAAACTATTTCATCAAACTACTATCAAAATAGAACAAATAAACTGCTATTAAAATAGAAATAAGACTCACACACTTTGGTGGAGAAGCATTCCCAATAACTTACAACTTTGGGGTATTAACTTCATCAATCGAGTGAGGCCTCATCGGTACAAGTATTCAATTTTTGATTTGAAGCTTTTTGTTGTTCTGTTATACAAATGGTAAATTGTATGAATACGTTATTAATTCTTTATATGAATATTTTTTAATTTGCACACTTATAAAAATACTAGACCATTTTGCTCATTAGGTGCTTACCTGGTATATTATCTATAATCTATATTATATATTAAGTGCGTTGACTTTTGACTTTTTATTTAGTATGTGTAATTGTGAGTTTCCTATAATGGCTTTTAACTACTCTTATCTCTTCTCTATCATTTCTTTCTCTCTATTGTTTCTTTCCCACGTTTTTCACTTCTCGCCCATTTTCTCTCTCTCTCATCTTTTTTTTTTTTTTATAAATTTGTTATATTTTATATTTTTATTTATTTGTTAATCAAAAATATTTTTTTATTAATTATTTTTTAAACTTTTCATAAATTTAATAAATATATTATAAATAATTTAACGATAGTACAAATAATAATAATTAATAAAGATGTGTATTTGCATATAGAATTTGGCTGAAAATTAATTTATATTGTTAAAAATTAACTATTTGATTAAATTATATTTCACTTTTATTTTGCACATACATTGAGTGTGCCTGATACGTTAGTATATATTAAGTGTAAGGAATTTTGACTTTTTATTTGATATGTGTAATTGTGGTGTTCCTCAAATGTTCTTTAACTACTTAATCTCTCCTCTATCATTTTTTTTCTCCCTCTAACAACGTATTCTTTTTTATTTATTGTCACCTATCTCCCATTTTCTTTGTACATCCTTTTTTTTAAAATATTCTATTTTATATTTTTATTTATATTTTAATCAATAGATCATTTTATTTAAAAGTGATTTTTTTAAAAAAATTCATAAATTTAATTAATATATTATAATATAAATAATAATAGTTAAGAAAGATGTGCATTTACATAGAGAACTTAGCAGAAAAATAATTTTATATTATTAAAATTTAACTATTTGATTTAATTATAAATTTTAGTTTTATTTTACACACGCATTAAATGTGCCCGATATGCTAGTTATCATTACTCCTAATTTGGGATGCACGGAAATGCGAATTTAATGATATTAATTTTTTTTTTTGTTGTAAATAATATTGATATGTAGTCCTTTGGCTTATTTATTATATGTCATTAACCACTAATAGTCAATATTTAGAGGGTGTTTGGCTATGCTTATAAGCTCCTGAAAATATCTTATAAGATGTTTTGGAGCTTATAAGATGTGGTGGAGTGTTTGGCTAAATTTTAAGGGAATGGGCTTATAAGTTCAAAAAATAAAATGTTTAGGAGCTTATAAGCTCATTTTAGAAAAATAAAGAGGTACTAACTTATTTTTTAAGATCTACCAACATCCTTTGTTTTCGACTAAGAGGGTGTTTGGTTAAGCTTATAAGCTCCTCAAAACATTTTATAAGATGTTTGAGAGCTTATAAGATGGTGCAAAGTGTTTGGCAAAAATTTTGGAGGTGGAGTTTATAAGCTCCTCAAATAAGATGTTTAAGAGCTTATAAGCTCTTTTTAAAAAAGTAAGGAGGTAGCAACTTATTTTTTAAGATCTACCAAGCTCCTTTATTTTTAATCAAATTAATTACAATATTGCCATTACTAACATCTTATAAGCTATACCCCTTCTTATTTATCCAAACACTTTAATAACTTATTTTTAAAATAAGATCCAACATCTTATAAGCTCCTAAAACATCTTATAAGATGTAGAAGCTTATAAGATGTTTTAAATAAGCTTAGCCAAACACCCTCTAAATTAATTACAATATTGTCATTACTAACATCTTATAAGCTAACACCCAACTTATTTATCCAAATACTTTAATAATTTATTTATAAAATAAGCTCCAACATCTTATAAGCTCCTAAAACAGAGCTTATAAGATGTTTAAAATAATTTAGCCAAAGTGTCAAACACCCTCTTAGTCAAACTACTGTCACTAGTAAAATCATTCCCGTTACAAAAAAATGTGTTTTGTCACATTGCATATCAATGATGTTTTGCAATAACTCAGGAATGACAAGAAATTAATTTTGATATTTTATTACATATCTAAATCATGAATTAAAATTAAAATTAAAATATTTATTAGATTTTATACATTATTATATATTTTTAAATTATTTATAATGTATGTATTTTGTTAAATTTATTGTAAAAAACAGCTTAAAATAAAGATAGAATTATAAAATTAACAAATAAATAAAAAATAAAAAATAAAAAATAAAAAACAAAGATAAAAAAGATATGGATATATATATATATATATATATATATATATATTGATAGAGAAGAGAATACAAAAAATAAATAAATTAAAAGTACGTTAGTAGTAAAAGAAGAGAGAAGAAATAAAATATAAACAAAAGTGGATACACCATAAAACCCCTAAATTAATCATCTATACTATTTTATAAATTATTAAGACCTATTTGATAACCCTTTCACGTGGTTTATTCCATATCCAATCAGTTTTATTATATTTTCATTCCCTTCTTTCATATTTTTCTCTCCCCTCTCTTCCACCTCCCCTTTTAATTATTCTTCTTTATTCTCTATCAACGTCTTTTCCCTTTTCTTTCGTTTCTCTCTCATCTCTCAAAATTTTTCTTTCTTTTTTCTCTATCAATATAATGATATATATAATATATATTATTAATATCTCTCCTCCGTCAAAATTTCCCTTTTACTCTCTCTCTCTCTCTCTCTTTATTTTTATTAGTGTATTAGACACACTTGATGCATGTGCAAGATAAAAATAAATATAATTTGGTTAAATAGTTAAATTTTTTGTTAAACTTTTTCTTCAATATTTTTATTATTTATACTATCCTTTTAATTATTGAAAATATATTTATTAGATTTATGATGTGTTAAAAAACAAATTTAACAATAAATTATTGTTTTATTAAAAAATAAATAATAAATTTAAAATGAAAAATGTGAGAGGAGAAATGGGAGAGAAAAATATGAATAAAAAGAAAAGAAATAGAAACAAGTGAGTGGATTGAAAAGAGATGATTAGTTAAAAGGGCATTTTTAAAAAAATCACATTTACAAACACAAAAAAGGTCAAAGGCCTGAACACTTAATACATAACTAGCGGTAAGTGCACATTTGATGCGTGTGCAAAATAAAAATAAAATATAATTTAATTATATATTTAAATTTATATAGAATATAACTTTTTATCACAATAACTATGAAAAATCTAAATTAAACTTAATTATATAATTTAAAAAATTATGACAGAGAAAATATAAGATTATATTGAATAGTGGAGAGAAAAGAGATGATAAACATGATGATAGGAGAGAAAAAAAGAGGATAAATAGTGAAAGGAGAGAGGAGAGATGAGAGAGAAATTAAAAGTTAGACCAAATACACTGAACAATTTTTAGGAAGTGCTGATACTTTATAAAATCTGGATACTCTAATAATCTTATTTTATTTTATATCATTTATTTTGTTTGCCATAAACTTAATGAGTATTAGCATATATTAATATATTCTCTCTGTCCCATAATACTTGTCGTTTTAAGGTTATGTACAACAATTAAGGAAATAAATTAAAGACATGAAATATAAATTATTTTGACTAAAATACCCTTTTAATAAATTAAGTTATTAATTTTTCTCATCAGCTATTAATTTCTCTCTCCTAAAGGTATATGAGGAAAAAATTAATAAATTCCTACTTGATATGTGAGAACGATATATATTATGGGACAAAATTTTTTTTTCTAAAGCAACAATTATTATGGGAATAAGGAGTATGAAATTTAATAAATATTATAAATTTATATTATTAAAATTTTAATATATAATTATATTATATTTTATTTTAATTTTACATATACATCTATTGTGTCCAATCACTCATAATTAATAAAGATCGGACTTTTGCTCAGTGCATGTGGATTTTTTCCTTTTTTCTGTTTCCTTAGTTTGAGGGTAAAATGGTCATTAGGACACGAGGGGCCTATTTATTAATGCGACCTGAAATAAATGCGATTGTGCTGGTGAACAGTTTTTGCGTGGGGTCGAAAAACCTTTTGGGGACATTATTGTCATTTCACATACGTTACTTGTCGCACGTGTGGCCTTGCAAGCTGCTGTCATTTTCCTCATAAAGACTAATTTTCTTTTCTTTTTTTCTTTGTTAAATTATCACCCTTTTAGATTTTCTTTGTAGTTCTTTCTATTTTATTTTATTTTTCTTATTATCACTGTAAAATTGTTGTGGTAAAAAGAAATCAAGGTTAATTCGCAATACTAGTTTTTACTCTGAATTGATTATCCAATCAATTTTAAATTCGGATAAAAGAACAATAAAAAAAAGTCATCAAATTAAAGTGAATTTGTGCAGATATTACCGTTTATTGTAGGTTTTCATTTTTTTTTGATGTAAAAAAGTTCGATAAAATACTACCTCTATTTATGCATGTGACAAAATAAATTGAAAATATGACATTCTAGCATTTTCTATAACCCATCCTACCATTTTCTAAACTTTAAAATTGTGGCAAAAAAAAAAAAAAAAAAGAAATTCGTGCAATTTCATGAGAAGTCATAAAAAGATGCCATATAATTTTGATAAAAGAACTACAAAAGTAACCAATTAGTACACCAAAATGCCTCCCTTTGTAATGGACAAACAAAACGAAACAAAAGTTTTAAGGGGTTGCTATTTTATGTGATTTTTTAAATTCTTTTTAGGTCATAGTTATCGGATTTTAATTTATTGATCGACTAATTCGAATCAAATACTGTATATATTAATTATGAGGACGACCATCTTAATTCAATTATTCTATTTATAATTTCAGCATTCAAATATTGAATATTATTTAAAAAATTTAGTGTCTCGTTCCGCTAGATAAATATGCATAGTTATGCATTATCACAACAAAAATTAATGCGAGAATAACATAAAAGTTTACTCAAGTACCACTTTTTCAAAAAATGAGTTCTTTTCGTGACAAGACTATAAAAATCAACCCCCCAACCAAAATTTCTCATTATATGCCATATGGTAGGGGCCCCACATTGTACCATCAAGTTTCAAAATTCCCCAAACTTTTATGACCTTCTTCACACATTCATTTTGAATAATTAGGCACTGAATATTTTAAAGTTGAAGAAGCCTCTCGACTCTCTCTCTCTCTCTCTCTCTCTCTATTTTTTCGTTTCTTTTAATTTTTTTAATAGAGGTTATATATATATATATTATATGTATATGTATATGTAAATGTATATATATTGATCATTTAGGAAACGATGTGATGGCGATGGGAGAGGGCCCACATCCTCCAAACAGTAAGGATGGTCAATGTCCAATTACCACATTAAACCATGAATAATTTTGTCCATGGCAATCGAACTAAAATTGTTACCCTAATTAAGCTTAATTACCAAAAGATTAATGCTAGTTAAATCACTTTGTCCCTTAATAAGGAATAACGTCAGAAATATATGATGGATCCCACACCACACGTGCAAGGCGTCATACACACAAAATACAATTTTGAAATTCCATACAATACATTAGGTGATGGAATAAATAATTTATTTGTATTTAATTTTAATCGATTTTTTTGTCAATTCACTCAATTAAAAGTAGTGTATATAGTTTGTACAAATAACTTCGATCCAACTATTACAAGAAAGTACCACATTAAATAACAGATCAAATGGACAATTCATCACACATTTAATAAAATATGTGAAAAATATAACTACTAATATCTTGTTACGTTTGAATAAAATTTCATCACAAATTAATTGTATATGTCTTTCACTTGCGACAAAATTTATCTATTACAAAATTTTCATTAGTCAAAAAGTATTTTCTTATAGTAAATCACTCGATACACTGTGTTAGGTGTAGGATAAAACAGACCAACGAAATACAATTTTAAGAAGAGAAAAATTATATGAGATAGAAAGATGGGGCGGGGGGTGGGGGGTTGGAAGGTGTGAGGGAAAATGTTTATGATCTTAGATTATATATATGGGGTGGGTTTGGTTTTGTTTTTTTTTGGGGGGGGGGGGGGAGGGGATGGAAGGTGTAGGGGAAATGTTTATGACCTTATATATATATATATATATATATATATATATATATATGAGTAGGTCCAAAGATTATGGAAAGTGTTAGTGGTATGGTGGCCAATGGTGGTGAACGGAGTGCTAATGAGATATTAGATTGATAGGGGAATTATAGATTTTTAATGATAATACACGAGGGAGTGAGCCCATTTAGTGTAACTAGGTTTTCTCTATGTTGGTTGAATAGGTTAATTTGTGGGCCAAATTTCATCTTGGCCTTGTTTTGTAGCACAAAAATAGCCCAAAGTACAAAACAAGATGAGAATGAAAATCAATGCCACAAGAAAGGAAGGGGGGGGGGGGGGGGGAGTGACCCCACCAAATTATTTTTCACATAAACGTGTGTGAGTATGTGTGAAGAGATGGGCCATGGAATTATTTTTAAACTTGAAATTAAATTTTCTTTTGGGAAAAAAAAAACATTTAATCGCATACTTAATGTTAACAAATGTCTGTTGAAAGGGCTCTACTGGTAAGTCACATGAAATGTCATCTATACTTTTATATATATATATTTGAAATCCGCGTTTGACTTTAATTTGGTTAATTTTGATAAAAATACTATTTTGTGATTGTTTTGAATTAAAAGGAAAAATGCTTATTTGGTTGGTTTTTAAAATAACTTCCCGTCTTGAAAAGAAAAGTAATTGTTGGAATTACTCTTTTGTTTATATATGCACTATGGCAACTTTATTTAATATGAATTTAGTTTAAAATACACACACAAGGCTTCTTTTCGTTAATCTTCTAGTGATATGAGGTTGAAATACAATAAGGATAGATACAAAAAAAAAAAGGAAGCAGAAGCAGGGGAAAAAGAAAAAAATCAAACCACACAAGTCTAATCATACCAAAAATTTGTGTGATATGACTATTTTGTCATTTGTAATTTTGTAAAGTTAGAAGGGGGTTGCATGCAGTTTCTTAACAAGAGAGAAATTGTACGTGTAATTTCCTAAAAAAGTAAATGACAATTACGTTTTCAAAATTTGACCGTTAGAAATTTAAAGAAATGTCTGTTTATGACTGTTGAAAATTTAAAAAATGATTGTTTATGATCATTGAAGCTGTTCTTCTCTTTATATATGTACTGTTGCAATTTTATTTGATATGAATTTAATTTACAATAAACACATATGGCTTCTTTTTGCTATTTTTTTAGTGGTATGAGGTTGTATTTCAATATTACCTTTAATATCATCTTATAAATTATACTCGATCTTATTTATTTAAATATTTAAATAATTTATTTTTAAAATAAAATTTTGATAAGTTTCTAAAATATATTATAATTGAATTTAATATTTAAGGTGGAATTGGTAGTTGCATGAGAAACAAAAAGTGGGCTCCAAATGCAGCTGTCTCTGCACGAACACGATCATCTCTTGTCATTTCTTAAACAAAATCATTTTGCTTTATTGTTCATCTTTCTTCTATCTTCTTGCTAATGATACTACTCATTTAGGTATTATTTAAATAGTTTTTTCAACTTTTTAATTGAGTATGATAATATCATAATTTTATTTTATTTTTATTAATTTTTTTAATATCATCATATTTAAATTCAACAATAAGAACATCACTTGAATAAAACCCAAATAGATAGTAACATGAAATTTTCCTGCTCATGCCCCTCATCTTGCATTGAAAAATAAATAAATAAATAAAAATGATAATAAAAAGAAAATGTTCTAATAATAATACAAAGGTATAGGCAAATAGCCCAATTAATTCGACACATTAGTTTTGAATGGATTCATGAATCATTCGCATTTTTCTTTTTGTTGAAATTGTTTATGAGCCCGATTGAATGAACTTTTTTCTAGAGAAAAACACTTACTTTTTGAAAAAAAAAGACTTTAGACAAAAAAAAATTTATGTTTGGATGGATTTTTTTAAAAAAATAAAAGCCAAAAAAAAGTCAAAAAGAGTTCTTTTTAAGAAGCTACCTCAAAGTAGCTTCAAATAAAAATATCTTTAAAGCCCTTTTAACAACTATATCCAAATGCAAAACTCATTGGTTTTTTAAAAAAAATTCTACTATAAAAAGAACCATTTAAGAAGCACTTTTTTTTTATGTATCAATTAATGGAATAATTTCTTCCTCTCCCTTTGAATAATAGTGTATTTTATGATGAAGAAAAAGAAGAAAAAAACAATTATTTTATCAGGGTTGAAAATATAATGGAAATGAACCAAAAAAAAAAAAAAAAATCCTTTCTCAGTTACTATAAAAGTAAATGAGAAAGGAGCATATTTCGTTAAAAGATGAAATATTAGTTTTTATATTAATATATAAATAATTTTTTTTATAAAATCTGCATGCTTAAAAATATGAAAAAATATTATGAAAAAATAAAAAATTAAGTTCAAATTAGCTATTACTCATTACAAAATTAATTTATTTTCATTTTCACAATAGAATTGATTTTTTCACTAGATATTGATTAATGAAAATGAATAAATTCAAGCAAAATTTTATAAAAAGATATTAAAACTATAAATAAAATTTTAATTGTAATTTTCAAAGGAACAAAAATTTCATCCATAAAAATAAAAAAAAATTAAGAGAAGAAATAATTACTAAAGTGGGAGAAAGTTGGGACTGTTTGCCTCTTTTCATAGGGTTGGCATGAGTAAATAGGGATTAAAAAATTATACAATTTTGAGGATTATTAATTAAGAAAATAATAAAATAAATATTAAATAAAAATTTGCTCTGGCATTATCACCGGCTATAGAAAATGGCTTAAGTCTTGTATTCCATGTGCATAAAGACTCTTATACTCACACTATAAGAAAAGAAAATGATGATTACCATAAAAACCCCGAGATGTTGTCCATTTTTCAAATAAAAATATAGGATAATTACACTGGAATACCCTAAAATTTACCTAAATCACAAATAAAACCCTCATTTTTGGAAAGTTACCTAACAAACCCTGGAATTTACAAATATTTTACAATATCAACTTTCTGTCTACAAACGTTAGGGTTTATAACGGAAATAGTCAAATTTTTGTTTCATTCTTCATATTTTACCCTTTTGGTCAAAGCTTGAATAGATTTAACTAATTTTTTAAGATTAAAATGTCCTTTTAAGATTTTACCCTTTTTGTTTCGTTTTACAATTATCTTCTCTTAAGATTTGATTTCGTTTTACAAATAACGCCAGTGTGGTCGGTAGTTGCCAATTCTTCAACATACAATAATCATATACAAGTCCATTTACAGCAACCATAAATTGAGTCACTATAGCACTCGGTAAAATTTCGTTGCTCCTAGAAATTTTGATAAGGTATAATAATATTAATTGTCACCTACAAAATTCTTGTGCAGCTAGATATATGCATTAATGTGACTGTTTCCACACATTAAAGGAAAGCCCCATTTGCACAAGGACACATGCACACACGCACTATATATATATATATATATATATATATATAGTTCCATTGAATAATATATATAACTGGTATAGATTAGACATTACTTTATCATAATCAATGCCTCCACATTGTGTTTCAAAAATACGTTGCATAGTCTGCATTAATAACGGCAACTGTAGATTGTTATTCACTACATATCGAGTTCGTATACTACAGTTTGCATCATCTACTATATAATCGCATTACATTTTATTCTTTATTCTCTAATACACGCCACATACCGATGAGGCCTTGCCTCAGTGATAAGTGGGAGGCCCCAACAATATTAGGTTGTGGGTCCGATTCCTTGTGAATATGAGTATTTTTTCTAATTTGATATTAGTATCTTCATACTGTATAGTAATTTGTATTTCGGAGTTATTTGATGATAATTGATAGTAATAATTTGCTCTTCACGTGGATTAATATTGATGCAATATTTGTAATAGACCATTGATAAAATTGGTTGTTTGTAATAGATCGATTTAAACAAAAAAAAATACATGCCACGTGTATTGTGAGCGGTTGAGATAAGAAAATAGAGAAACCGGCGATATGATTTTTTTAAAAAAATTCTTTTTCTTATCTTGACCGTTCATCAATACATGTAACATGCATTGAAAATGGAGAAAAAAATATAATAGATTATGTTGCAGAGATCCGGTAATTGACTTTATACGTATGCTAAACGATAAAAAAGTATTGATCCTTCGTTCGTGTATTGGTTTTTTTTTTTTTCTTGAGCCCAAATAAATCAAAGATGCAACACCATTATAAACCATTTAAAGCATGTGTTGGACATAATAACTGAATGCACACAACAATATCCCAGTTCATGCACCCCAATTGATTTGAGATTTTCCAAAAAGTCGTCCTCAATTAATTAGTCGGTCATCGGAAGGGCCCCATGTTTAATTGTTGGACTTCATAAATTGAACCCTAAAATCACAATGTTAGGCTTGTCGACGAGTTCTAGTAAAAATCTTCTCATACTTGGTAAAAAATTGGACCAATTTTCAATTTTTGTCCTATAACTCAGGGCTCATTAAATATTTAGTCTTATAATTTATAAAATTGCACATTTAATCCTAGAATTTAGTAATTCATTTCACTTATGGTCCTCAAATTCGTTTTGTAATTTATCACTATTGGTCATTTAATGATTTTCCGACCTATTTGCTCACCGGAGTGAGGGTGTGCCAGTCACGTACCTTTCTTTGTTACCGTTTCTCTTGTGTCTGCAGGTTTGATTATTTGAAAATATAACTTTCTTGTAACAAAAATTATGAATAAACAAATCCTAGGGTTGCAATATGCAAAGTCCCAAAATTTCATCAAAGAAAATAAAACACCCACCAATTACATCACCCATAAAACCTAAAAAACCTAACAAAATACATAAAAAAAGAAGAAGAAATAAGCGAGACTTAAGATAATAGGGAGGGGCACAAAATCCTGTCGCTAGCCTGCAAAATTGCACAAATTATTTTCAAAAAATAGAAGGAGCCACGAATGCCAAATTCCTTGTCAATTTGTGTGATTACAAGTTTCTTTTTGTCATTTCGATGTGATTCTCAATTAGGATTTATGGTGGGTTTTGAGAAATCTAATATCATTTGATAAATTGGGAACAAAGTTTGCACATTTACTGAAAGAAATGGTAAAAGAAAATTACTTGACGCTCACATCCCTACTCTGATGGTCAACTTGGCTGCGATTGTTAAAATAGTAGGTTGCAAAATTAAATGTGCATTACAAGACTAACATTGCCAATTTTAGGACTATAACTGAGATGTGGTTCTAAATTCAAGGACTAATTTGTAATTTTATAATTAAGTTACAGGAATATGTGTGTAATGAGTCCCAAGTTATAGGATGAAAAATATAGTTTTGCTATAAAAATTGGATAATTTCAAAATCCAAAAGGTCTAAAGCAGCAAATACAGTAAATGCAAATACAAAATAATTTAAGTGTTTTTATTAAAGTTGTGACATGAGCCCATCACATCAGCCATTCATGAAGTCACGAATGCATAGTATGGTGCCACATATTGTAGATAGATGGTTTAGGCGTTGGGTTTTTTGTGGGGCTAACAAGTCTGAATCGCTCAATTAAAAAACAAGGCGTGGATCCTCTAATGCCACGCCTTGGGTTTACGAGCTTGTTCGATGTAAGAGTTATTTTGACTTTATAGAATGCATCATATCTTATAATGAACAACTTATTAAAAAAGAGGTATTCAACGAATATACTTAAGTTCCTAACGTGGAAGGCTACAATTGAATTGAAAGAAGACGTGGATCCTCTAATGTCATGCTTTGGGTTCGTGAGTTCGTTGGACGCAAGAGTTATTTTTGAATTTATAGAGTGTATCATGCCTTAAAATTGTGCTATGAACAACTTATCAAAAAAGAGATATCCAATGAATATACTTAAGTTCCTAAGGTGGAATGCTACAATTGAACTGTTTTATAACTATGTTAGATATCAAGGGTAGTTGTATCTTTCACCCCATTGACTCATATCACCAGTGCAGGGCATGCAATTATGGGCATTATCGTACGTACAAGACACAGAAAGGACTAGACGCGAGAGCTTATTTCAATTACAACTAGATTTACCTAACTTATGATATTGATAGCTAAGCTCTCATCACTAATTGGTGCATTAATGAACCACAACACGTGTGGCCGACGTAGAGACGGAGTCAGGAGAGAGTTGAAGGGAACTCATATTGAGTTAAATTTATATGTATTTTTTAAAAAAATTTGAGATTTCACCCTCCATAAATAATAAAAATATTTTAAGTATTTTATAGAAATTGAATCTTTCCTCCTAAGTAAATTTTTTTAACTCCGTCTCTCCGACCACAAGATCAAAATTGCAATAGATCACCATGATCATCAAACATCATTTTCCATTTTGCAGATGAGACTTTACCATGGGGAACCCACGGGCATTCCCTTGGGACCGCATGCACGTACACACACACACACACACATATAATCTGCATATAGCTCTCTCTCTCTCTCTCTCTCACACACACACACACACACATAATCTGCATACAGCTCTTTATTTCACATAGTTTCCATTTTCATCCCTGGATACAATATGAGCATTTACTTGGCTGAACAAAGGAAATTAATGCCCCTTTACATGCAGCAAATGCTCAGGATCGAAAACATTTATTACAATCATCAGCTTGCTAGTTGCTATCTTATATCCAATAGTAGTTATGAGTTGAAACTGAAGATGGAAATTTTAAAAAAGAAAAAAAAGAAAGAAAAAACGAAATTTATTGCAAACTTCAGAGGTTCCAAAAAGGGTGATTAATACTGAAAATTGACTGCATATATATGTTTAAAAAGCAAATTTGCATTGTATAAAATTATATTTTATGGTCAAATTTAAAGTTATTTTCGATTTATTGAATACTCAAATTTTCGCGTGACTAAAATGCAAAAGATGATATGTTTAATTTCACAAAATCCATAATATTATGACATTCTTGAAAATATACTTTTTTCCTTGAAATTAAAACTTTAAGTAAGAATTACATGTTTCTAATTATTGTTCTATATTAAAAATACACAACAAATGAACAACATAACCGACTTAAGAAATTAATATTAAGAGAAAAAAGGCAAAACGAGATCGAATGAGAACAACATATTTTATTTTTTCGTTTTTGGTTGAATATTTTATTTTTTCTGAAAACCTTTTCTTCTAATGATGTAGTGCCAAAAAAAAAAAAAAGCGCAAAATTAATAATCTCATATCGAAAAATTATCAAAAGAACGAAAATATCTCCATATAGATTAAATTATAAACAAAATTATAAAGTTTTTTTTTTCATCCATTGGCTAGAGAATCAATTTCTTCTTAACGAACTCTATCGACTTATAAAGAACTTAAAAAAAAAAGAAAAAGAAAGAAAAGAAAAAGTATTAACAAACTAAATCACTTAATAATTATATTTATTTATACCAAGTAATATTTATTCATATTTTCTATTTTTTTATTTGCATGTCTCTATCATACTTCATATATTATATTTATAAAATTAATATTTTAAATACTAAGATAAATATTAGTCATGCACGGGCTTTGCGCTTGCATTTTACTTGCAAAATAAAAATGCAGAACGGCAAATATTCTGCATCAGCCGGAAATTTTTTATATATATATATATATATATCTATACTATTATAAAAAGAAAGTCATTTTTATCTCATAAATGGAGGTTATTTATGTGATTTTACAAAATTTTCCCTTCAATTTTATGTGGAATAAATAGAGATATGTAAAATTATGGTTAAAATTATAAATTCATATAAAATTGATTCAATTCGGATACCAAATTTTGATGTGTCAATCTTATCCTTTTAGTTAGTAAACACATGCGAGAAATAAGCAAATAAAAAGGTCAATATTGTAATATTACATCCAATTTAAAAAACACTTGTTCTCAACCCACAAACCACTTTCTCTAATTACAATTACTTGTTTTTTCTTCTTTTTGTGTTTATTCTTTATCATGCAATTTTATTTCATATAATTATTTTATTTTTAAATTATTATAATTTAATAAATTATTTCAAATAATTCTTAAAAATGTATTCTTATAAAAGAAATTTAATAATATATATATATATATATATATATATATTTTCATCCTAAAAAAAATTTAAGTACTAAATTGAAATATATATTTTTTATATTTTACACACACGTAGAGTGTACGGTGTTGCTAGAAAGCACAAATTTAAAATTTTTGTGAATAATTTATGAATCCATATATGTACCTATCTATGATAGAAGGAAAATTCTCATCGATGCCAGGCTGTATCGTTAATTTTCTAGCAAGACATGACTAGTAATCTTGGACCTACAACTATGTTAAATATTACACAAATCTCTTATCTTGGTTCAAAAATTATGTTTGCGTACCTCCCTTGTAACTTATCTCCATCCTTTAGTTACCCTTTATAATTAATGATCATTATACATAGTTAACGCCTATCATTTCAAATTTTAATTAACTTTCCGTACGATTGTGGCATATTTGGATAATGTTATCCAAAATTTTTGATAAATTTTGTCAATGTTGATCAAATGTTTGACCCAATAAAGAGTAATGGAACTAATCTGATAAAAGTGTCACAATAGGTCATACGGATAACCAAAGCCAACATACAAACATAAAATCATATGTAGTAACTATAGGGTTTGTTTTTACCATAATAATTCCAACCCGTGTGACGACATTAATATCTGAAAATTTTGGTTTTGTCATAAGAAATTTAATTAACTCATTAGCTTCGGGAGATCAGGCCATGTTATTTGCTCGTTTTGATAAATATCATATAATGGCAAAGCACACATTTTATTGTATATGTTTGTATAGTATAATCTCCCGATCTAATTTATATTATCTATCTATCTATATATATATATATATATTTATAGTATACTATTATATAATGGGTCAGACCTCTATAGCAATTATTTTTGGTCTGACAACTTGTTTGTCATTTTTTCTCCTCTTCTTTCTAATTTTCTATGTTTTTTTAACTTTCTTTATCTCTTAACCCCCCCCCCCCCCCCCCACCACACACACACACACATTTTCCTTTTTTTTTTTCTTTCTTTGTAATTGTTTTTTTTTTAATTTTAAATTATTTTATTTCTACTTATTACTAATTTCATAAATCTATCAAAAATAGTTAAAAATATTTTGATAGTAATGGATTCTACCAAATTATAGTATGCGATTAAATTATATTATTTTTTAATTATGTACACATAAGAAGTGCCAATATTACTAGTTATTCATTAAGATCATATATTGATCATTGTAGACTGATTCTAACCTATCATTTTTATAACTATCTGTACTATAATTAATTAATTATTATTGAGAGTAGAATAATTTTCACAATATAAAATTAAAGATACTAAATAATTACCAAACAAAACACTTTGCGAAATTCAAATGCATATGTATATATAATATATAATTACCAAAAATTAATAATTATGAAGTACAGCAATTTATAAATCCATATATCCACACACACACACACACACACATATATATTATATAATATAATATAATATAAAATTGTGTGTGTGTGTGTGTGTAAGCGATTGTATAAATATATATTATGAAGTACAATTTGTTACAGTTTTTTTAATAATATGCGCCCACACTATTCCTGCAAATTACCTGGATTTAAACTCCTAACAATACTCTTCACTCCTTTGAAAAAGAGTCCATATCTATTAAGCCAAAGAGTCATGGACTATAAGTCTATAACAATTAATAATTAGCTTTTCTATATCTATTTAATTAGTTACTTATTTGTTTGCTTGGAGTTGAGGTGGGTTAGGATGATACCGAAATGGAAAAATTACATTGACCACCCTTGAGATTTGACTAATTTATGAAAAATCCTCTATTTTTTCAAAAATTACCAAAAACCTCCTAAGGTTATACCAATATTACAAACTTATTTCAATTTTCGAAAATAGCCCTTTCCTTTTTTTGGGTGATTTATACTGACCACCCCTGAGGTTAGACTAATTTACGAGAAACCCCCTATAGTTTCAAAAAATACCAAAAATCCCTTGAGGTTATACCAATATTACAACTAGCACCTACTTAAGTTGACTTATCAATAATATTAATTCTTTTTTTTCCCCCTATAAAATTGTTATCATAAAAGTTTCATGTAGTAGATTTGGAAAAAAAAAATATGATTATTTATTCAAATAAATATTCCGAATTTAGGGTTATGGATTTATACTAAATTAGCCTAACCTCAGAGGTAGTCAATGTAATTTTCCCTACATAATATGTGCTAAAGTTATATTTGAGAAATATATATATAATTATATGCGTTGTATATATCCATAATGTGAAATGAGAAATATAAACATTGATTGAAATAAAAAATTGAAATTAAATAATGCACTTGAAAACTTTATTTAGCTTGAGGACTCTAACTCATTTCTCTTAAAATTTACTTCGTATTAGCGATAATATGTCATACTTGATGTGTTGGTAGATAACTTTAATGCATTAAATTCAGAATATTTATTTGAATGAATAATCACATTTTTTTTTTCAAGTCTATTACATGAACATTTTATGATAACAATATTACAGAGGGAAAAAAAAGAATTAATATTGTTGATAAGTCAGCCTAAATAGGTGCTAGTTGTAATATTGGTATAACCTCATGGGGTTTTTGGTAATTTTTGAAACTATAGGGGGTTTCTCGTAAATTAGTCTAACCTCAGGGGTGGTCAGTGTAAATCACCCAAAAAAAGGAAAGGGGTATTTTCGAAAATTAAAATAAGTTTGTATTATTGGTATAACCTTAGCGGGTTTTTGATAAATTTTGAAAAAGTAGGAGACTTTTCGTAAATTAGCCAAACCTTAGGGATGGTCAGTGTAATTCGCACTACGGAAATATATAACACCGCAATGGTTCTATGGAACAAAGTATGGGAAAAAAGGCATTTTTTATCAGGTTTTTTTTACTCTATTGATCTAATAAAAGTCTTAGCCAATTAAATTCAATTGATCAAACTCAATCAATTATATATGGAGTATTAATATATTTGTCATGTAATTGGTCTCTCTCTCTCTCTCTCTCTGTCTCTCTCTCTCTCTCTCTATACTGTTCACAAATCAATGGCAAGTGTGAAATACTCACCACGTAATTAGTCCCGTTGTGGTCGAACCCATTACGAGCAAGAATTTTCCATGAGTTTTTTCATATAAATGAGCAAACCGAGTTCCAAAGGCAGCTTTAATAATTTAAATAAAGAAAATGTTGGACGATCAAAACCTCCTGAACAAATATGGTCGAAAAACTAGTTTTCCCGAAAAAAAATGTAAAAAGAAAGAAAGAAAGGAAAAGGAGAGAGGAAGAAATATTGTATAGAACTAGTTCAATCGGCCTCACTAGTCACGATATTTTAATTGATTCACACATATTATTGGAAGGACATAATTAAGATTTTAAAAAAAAATGGATACATATGGTGTAGTGTAATTATAATGGCATGATACAAATTCATATAGCTTGTTGTGCGGTGACCAACCTAGTTTACTTAAATAACTCGTCACATATTCCCAAAAAAAGAATGGTGTAGAATAAATTTTCAATATCTAATTACTGAAGTTAAATCTGTGACCGCTGATAGAATTTCTTAATTTGTCACTAATTAAAAATAATGGACAAATGCATACATTGACAAAGTGATAGGCATGTGGCAACAACAATCTTGTAACAAGTTGCTTAATTATAGAATAACATAAACTGGTTTCCAATATTGATTATCACAACCTTTAGGTAGCAAATTAATATATTAAGCTAAAAATTAATTAAATTATTCATTTTATTCCAACAAAACCAAGTTAATGAGAATAAGATTAAAATATCAACCATATCTTAAATTACATTTATTCTTGATAATATTGATCCCTTGTCTATAAAAAGACATCTAACCTAATTGTAGCACCATTTGAGAACAATTCACCAAGTGTAGCAGCCACTGGGTCTCTAGATTTATGGTAGATGTTTGAACTTGACACTATCGAGGTTTCCAATTAGAACTCTATTCTATTTTCTCTCTTTTCATTGGGTGAGTGTGTATATATCTTTTTTTCGACTAATATCTGTAGGGTGTTTCGAGTGAACTGTTTAAAAAAGCAAAAAGATCCCCAAGTATAACAAAGTTGCATGAATAATTAAGCGTGAGGAGCAGTTGACTATGAAAATGAGCCCATTGCTGTCCAATTTTGCCTGGGCAACAGGACACAACCCAAATTAAACCGGCTCAAATACTTATTAGGCCCGTCAATAGAGCGGATTTAATCTAAATTCAGTTAGAGTTCGATCTGAATTTTACATCTTCTATTGGTTAAGATATTTGTGGGATCATATTCGATTATAAATATTTGTAATTTAAAATAAATGGATCAAATAAAAAATCAGCAATTTGATCTGCCAAAGTTTAAAACCAAAATTTAGTAACATAATTTATTAAATAACCTTACATATAATATGTAAAGACTCTTTAGGATCAACATACATACATATATATATATATATATATAATTATATTTAATAATGTCTGTAGAATGTCTTCAATAATATTCTTATATATGGTTTTCAAATTAAGTTTTAAATGCGGCATTATATTTAATGGTTATTTGTTTTTGCGAACTTTTAAGATAACTTATAAATTGTCTTTGCCTTTATATGAAATATTATTCATTAATACAAAATTTTGTCTATATTCGTATTAGAGTATATTATTCAAAATCAAAGTAATTATATTACAAGAACAAATATTATATATAATCTATGAAATTGTATTATTTTTTAAGTAATTTTATTTATAGTCTCTTATCATCTTTATTTGAGGAATCTTTCTATTTCATTTTAAATTTTTAGTTGTTGTTTTCCTTTCGTTATTCTTTTTCTTTTCTTTTTTTTTCTTTTGTCAATTAGGCCGGACTTTTTTTTCCTTATCTAATTTTCAAATTATTATCAGATTCATATTTGATATTGATGGATCAAGATTAGTTTGCCGGTCCGAGTACTGAGCGTGAGAGCAATCAAAGCAATAGGAAAACTATATGACTTAGGTTTTGCGACTATTTTTGAGGCCTTTAAGTGTTTTCTGTCTCAATTCTCAAGAAGCTTAGCTGCTTAGTACTTGCCAGAAGATTAACCAAAGTTTCCATTAAAAGTGGCGATCCAAGTTTTCAATTTTCCATCAAAAGTTGCAATCTTACCCCAGAATACACAATATAACATATATAGAAATAATTGAAAACAAAATAGATCTACCTATTCACACACACAAATTCCAGTTTAACTAAAATGAAACGAATTCAAACATAGTCTGATCTCCACTGAAATTGTTGACGAATGCTTCAGCCAACATCTGCCCGAGACGGACTTGTGCCGCAGTCGTCAGATGAAGGTTATCAGGCCCAATCTCCAATCCCACGGCATCAACAGTTATCACATTCGGGAGCTCAAATTCCAACTGATTTTTCCTTACAATGTCTTTATAGTCCCCTCCTGATGCCAATGCCACCTTTAAAACAAAAAAAATGTAAGGCAAGACCGAGACTAACACTACGGCTGACTATCAATCTATCATCATTAACTAAATTTGGCTGCATATACATAAGCTAAAGAGGCTCATGAATTTTGGCAAACGAAGTTGAACGCTTCATATTTCCGCTCATTTTCATATGGTATTTCTGAATGAATATTAATGATCATACATACATGTAAATATAGATGTATATATATACCTGGATAATAGGAAGCATAGGTAATTGCAAATCAGATCGTACGGCGGTGAATAAACTTTTCAGTCTCTCCTTGTATGCTTTGGCTGCCTCGTCATCAAATGAATCACTCTCACCTTGATACCAAAACATCGCACGAATTTGTCCTCCACTGTGCAGCAATGATGCGTTAACCCGTGACAGCATTTCATTGTACAATTTGCTCCCGCGCCTCCACTGGCTCATTTTGGTTCTTGCAATGGCACAAGGAACTAGACCAATCCCGCCGATGCCCGAGTTCCTCTCTAGAACTGAACGAGCAAAAGACATCCCGGGCCCTACCCCACAAGGCTTTTGGCGATACCCATGGAGAGGGTCACGGGCCTCCTCCCATACTAAGTTGTAGTTCAACCGGAAGATTAAGGGACTCGGTTGGCATTCAGGAGGGACATATCCGTTCCATATTTTGTTATGTACACCTCCTTGACCGAACATGTTGCTTTGTCCAGCCAGTATAAAAATGCTCGTGATATTTTCGGCGGTCGCCAGATTCAAGCAGGCCAAGAGAATCAAAAAAATGTGGCAAATCATGGTGATGTTGGGAAGTGTAGTAGATTTGTTTTGAGAAGGATTTTGTGGCTACAGAAAAAGAACGATCATTTGCTTCAAGCTCCCATGGAAGAAGTCACATATATGCGTATCCTCATTTTTGGGGAGCCATTATTTTAATTTCAGAGTAGACTACCCACAAAGGAACACAAAATTTTCCACGTTTAGAGAGATCAATTATTTGTTTGTTTGGTAACGTGAATTATAAGATTAATCCAAGTCAACCCACCTCTTATTACATTTTCCATACATTTTCATTTTTTCCCGATTAACTTATAGTTTTGTTGGGAGAATGAATAATTTCAATATAAATATATATGTTGCTTCTATTTATTAATCTGATATATACCTATAACGTTGCCCATAATCACTGGAAACTAGTTTACGTTATTCTATTTAAGCAACTTGTTGATTACTTCTAACATTAACTGTACAATATCGGTTCGGATCTTCTGTTGCATAATCGTATTATATTTTCTATTACACTTATCAATACACACCATGTGTATCGGTGAGCGGTTGAGATAAGGAAAGAAAGTTTTCATATTTTTTCCATATCATCAGTTTTTCTCTTTCCTTTTCTCGATCACTCATTCCTTTTTAGATTGTGATGATATATAGGTTTCAAATATATATAGCTTATACTGCAACAACTATGGTATAAGGTGTCTCTTTTATTTGCCTTCAAAAATCATAAAATCGTGGTTGCAAAAAAAATGAAAAAAAAATAGAGGCTTTTTATGAAAATTGCCTCAATTTACAATTTTTGGAGGCAAATTATAAGATTCGGAGGTTTATCTAAGTCTGTCTCTAAATATTTGCCAATCTCTATTAGAGATATTAAAAATTAAAAGCCTTCTTAAGTCTTAACTGATTTTAAGGACCAACGTATGCATGGCTCGAATTAATATGCCTTTAAAACTAATGTTTTTAATAGTGTTAATATGGACTTATGCATAGTTTTCTGACTAACTAAAATTTAATGTTTACAAAATTTAAATATTTTAGACAAAACATTTAATCATAGTTCGTGTTTGTAATTAATCGTTATACATTAACTTTTACTGTGGTGAAATGACTTTGGCACTACAAGAATGAATTCTTAATATTAGATTAATTGATCATTTTCACTACTAATATGAATTAAGTGAGAAAGAAAATTTATTTTTAAAAGTTTAATAGTGAATGAAGCAATTTGCTTAACTTGTCACAATTTACACATAATGAACACAAATATACATCAAAAATTGGTGGCGGAAAAAGAAAAAGGAAAAAATCTTGTAACAAATTATAGTGACGATTTGTGTTCACTGACTTGTGATTATACATGTTTCATTAGTTGTTAATTCTGACTAGTAAAAATTCTAATTTTTATCAATATGAGGTCATTTTGTAGCAAAGTAAAATTATTATTGCTAAATAAATATCAATATTAATTCCAAAAAAAAAATAATTGTCCCTTAATATATTTAATTAATAATAAATTTAATTTTACTTAATATTTCTTTTTATCGTTGTATCATCTTCTCTCCCTCTCTCTCTCTCTTCTTGTGAGAAAGTGAAAAAGAGATATGCTAGACTTAAAGTTGGCCGATAGTAGTAGAAGCGTTCTAATAGAAAGGCATTGATGTTACACGTTTCTTATTTCGACAAATATGTTATGGAGTAAAATGAAGGTCTTCTTTCAATGAAAAAAAAAAAAGAAAAATACTAACAAATAGGGCTTTTTCTCAAAATATGAGCTTGCTAGTAAATTAATGTGGTCGCCATCAAACAAAGTTGGTAATAAAATAAAAAACTTTTTTCGAAGGGAATAAAAAAAAAAAAAATCGATATGCTTATTTTGTCATATTCCAATTTACTAGATTAACAATAATGTGTCGCGAAAAGTATTTTTATTATCAGCTAGACCTCGTTTTGATGGATAAATATGAGCTTTATAAGTTTTAAATCCACACTTCAAATTTATTGTACCCAGGGATCTGGATTTCTCTCTTTGTTCAATGAATTTCAAATTTATTTTGAAGTTGTTTGTAATCTACTTAAAGTGGTATCACTTTAAATTCACACTCTCCAAGAAGTCTATAAAATAAAGTCGTACGTGTGTGCGTGTGTGAGAGAGAGAGCACGCCTATAGATGGGCATATATATATATATATATATATATATATATACACACTACATTTTGGGATACATTTTGTAAGTGTCATAAAAATATTATTTCGGAAACTTATCAATTAATCATATTTACTAAGTTTATTAAGGCACTTAAAAGTGCCATATATGTATTTATTTTTGGGATACATATTTATAAGTGTCGTAAAAATATTATTTTGGGACACTTATCAATTAATCCTATTAATTAAGTTTATTGAGGCACTTAAAAGTGCCATATATGTAATTGATTTTTGGGATACATTTTCATAAGTGTCACGAAAATATTATTTTGGGATACTTATTAATTAATCCTAATGATTAAGTTTATTGAGGCACTTAGACGAAGTCCCATATGTATAATATTAGTTTGGCCAAAAATTAGGCCAAAAGTTTTTAAAAATTAAAAAATATTAAAATTTCAATTTTTGACTGAATTTGGGCTGAATTTTTCATCGAAAATTGTTAAAAATTAAAAAAACATTAAATTTTAAATTTTCGTAGAAATTTCGGCAGAATTTTCTGTTGAAAATTAAAAAATAAATAAATAAATTTAAGTTTTAAAAGTTCGGAGAAATTTCGGAGGACAATTCTGCTGCAAATTTTAAAAAAATTAAAAAATATTATATAATGTTTGTGTATATGAATATATATATAGTTGGAGGAATAATTATATTAACCTTATTATTATTTTAATTATTGTATGCTGCATATATAATATTTGTGTATAAACATAAATAAATATATATATATATATATAAATATAATTGGGAACACGTTTATATAAACCTTATAATAATAATAATAATAATTACTACTACTACTACTACTACTATTACTACTACTACTACTACTACTACTTCGAATAAAAAAAGAATGCAATGATGCGTTATAAATTATACTATATTAAAATAAATGATTTGATAATTTCATCTTAAATTTAATGCAACTACGAGGTAAATAATAATGTTATGATATTTTAGAAATTATTAAATTGGTAATTTCAAACATATATGTTAACTATAGAAAAAGAAAAAATATGACAACAAAGTGATTTTAGTCCAACGGCAAGAGACTTATTTGCCAACCAAGAGGTGAGGGTTCGACTTCTAGTGATTGTAAAATATGGATTAAAGTTCAGTGGGCACGTGTAAGAAGGTAGTGAAGGTCTTGGGTTCAATTCCTAGGTTTGGAAATTGGAATTTTACATTAATAAAAAATAATAGAATTTCGGCGGAATAATAGGTATTATTAATGTGTCTGAAAAATATAATATTGGGACACAAATAAGTGTCCTAACAAATAAATGTTTTAGGGACAATTAATATGTGTCTCATGATTTATTGCAACACACAACTATGCGACATATATTTTATCTGTCCCAAAATGCCTCAAAAACGTATATATTAGGGCACATTTTTATGTCGAAAAAAAGGATTTTTGTTGTAGTGATATATATATATATATATATATATATATATATATGTTTGCATAAATTTTGGCACGGCTATAGGTTGATCAAAGAATGGACACTCCGACTAGCCTAACTAAAAAAGTTAGAAGCCCCATCGAGCGTGCCAAAGAGATATGTTTACATAAATTTTCAACGGTGGTACTGACGTGGTTATTCAGAGTTCAAAATCATTGAGTTCGATAAGAAAGCAGTGGAGTCAAAGTGAGTTTCATCCGTTTTAGTGCGGGCATGCCAGTGCGCATGAACACACAAGTTGAAGCCTTGATGATTCAAAGTGAAAATTTGTTTTGCACTTAAAACTTCTATCTGTAAAACGACTAAATCGGAGTAAGCAAACACTACCATTGAGGTTGTACTTGCCTACAACTTAATGTAGGACTTAACAATTCAGTACTCTAAGATTCGAAAAGGGTCTAAAAAAGTTAAAACCAAAAAGTGCATTGAGAGATAATGGCTACTCGCCATTGGATTTTACAAAATTTGGCCATAGACAAATGCATTGATGACACGGGCCATATCTATCACTAAAGTGCATTGAGAGACTGTTAGAGACTTTGACTACAAATCAGCCATATTGATGACTTTGTACGATGGCTACACGTGAATGCATTGAAAGATTGCTCAATCCAACGAGCATTGATGACTCCAGCTATACTTCTTCATACATGCATTCGATATGAATACAGGGTATCACTTTGCCACATTGATATCTCACCTCGAACCGTGCCCAATCCGAGTGAGTGATGACTACGACCTCGTGACGTTATAGAGTGAATGCATTGATAACCTCATCTCGAGCCAAATGGGCATGGCTACAAACATTTATATAATGGTTTTCTACCTACTGAATCAAAGTTAATCTTTGTTCATTAAACTAAAAAATCAGAGAAGTGTTGACTTCTTGATTGAGAGAGTTATGTTGTTATTGTTGATCGTTGGATTGTATGTTGTGTTGTTCCAGCTCCCTTTTAATAGACCTTTAAGTTGCAACCACTTTTCCTTATATTTAGAGCCAGACAATTCACCTTGATCGGGTCAGTCAAAATGACCAGTCTTCCTTATTTCTTGCCATGTCAGTTGTGCCATCTTATTTGAATTTCAAATTTTCAACATCGTATGGCCTTTATTTAAGGCATATTTAGTTATAACAATGCAAATTCTTTAGCCAATTTGTTATTTCCTATCCTAACATCCCCTTAAAAGTAAGGCATATCTAAATTTTTAAGTCATATATTAAATTATAGGCAAGTAAAACATCAGGGGTAATATTTGTCTACTCATACTCAATCGTCTTTCGGATAAAAGTCTTAGGCACAAAACACTTTCACTTCAAATCATCAAGACTTCAATTCGTGTGTTCTTGCACACTGGGGCGCCGCACTTCAATACAAAACTCACTTCGAATTCACTATTTTCTTATTGAATTAAGTAACTTCGAACCCTGAGTAACCACGTCGGCATAACTGTCAAAATTTATGCAAACATATTATTTTGACACGCCCAGTGGGACATTACTAAATTTTTAATAGACCAGTCGGAATGCCCATTTTTTGCATAACCCACGCCGATGTGGGAAGCGCTAATTTTATTTGCAAACATTGAGATTTATGAATTTAAAATCAGTCACAAATCATTTATATGTATGAACAAGAGATTTTACAGCATGTGGTTTCGAATCTAGAGATTTTGAAATCCACTCTTTTCAGAAACTAATCGTTGATGGTTGGTGTGACAAAAGGAAAAAAAAATCATTGATGATTGAAAAATTTAGATGAACTCTAAATTAGTTTGGGGCTTTTTGCCTTGACGTCCGAAACAATCACGAGAAGGTCCGTATTCTTCGAGCTTCCTTAAAGTTTTCTTTTTAATTGTTTTTAATACATCGTTGACATTATCATTACACGACTCTCAATTATTATTAATTAAAATTTCAAATATCAATTAATACTAACAATTATTACAATTATAAATACATAATCAAACGATTATGAAAATAAAACAAAAACTATTAAAAACATAGAATAAAGATCCACATATTCTGATGAAAAATTGAACGTAGGACCTCATCGTTTGAAAATGTGTAAAAGTTAGGTTGGCTAGTTGTGTTTAATAGTAGGTAGCCACCTTCATATTCGCCGTGTATTTAGATTTTATATTTTAAATATTATTAATTTACTTGTTACTTGCACCATAATGAATTGTTTTTGCATTTCAATCTCTCAAATTCTATCTTCCCACGATTATCACACGTTGTCATTGACTTTTTGCAAGCTCTCCTTTTGGTTAATCGTCTAAATTCCATGATTTAAAATTTCTTCTCACTACGTTATTGGATAATTCTTTTAATTTTTCGAAGTCAAAAAGGTATTCACTATGAGATACCCTCACTTTTCCCTAATAAAAAAATTTGTAATCATAGATATAAGATATTCCCTTCGTTCCATATTATTTATCATTTTGGGATTATGCACAAAAATTAAAAAAATAGATTAATAATATTAATTATAAATTATTTTGATCAAAATACCCTTTTAATAAATTACGTCACTAATCTCTCTTTCATCAACCATTTATCTCTCTTTCCAATGATTTTCATAATGAAAATAACCATTAATATGGAAGATTGAAAGACAATTAATATTGTTGGGAGATTTTTTAGGAATTGAGTCACCCATAATTAATAAATTGCTGAATTTTTTTTTTTAAATTTTCATAAGATATTAATTAAAGTCTAAGGGTATATTAGGAAAAAATTAAGAAAGTTCTTCTTGATATGTGAGAACGGCATATATTATGGGACAAAAAAAATTCATAAAACGACAACTAATATGGGACGGAGGGAGTATTTGTAGTGAATTAGTAATAGAATTTAATATAAATAAAATTAAAAAAATAATCAATAATAAAGTATTTACTAATAGAATTATTATAGATGATATTCATCATAAAAAATAAATTTATAATGTAAGGATTCATTATTGAAAAAGTGCATGTTTATAGTGATTCCACCATTTCCATGCGCATACATTAATTAATATTTTTTTAATTGAAGAAAATATTTTTGAAAGTAAAAGTGGAATTCAAGTTCAATTACAGAGCATGACATACTTCCCCACTACTTTCGTTAATTTAACACAAAAAAAATTGTTAAATATTTTTTGTTTTGTATATAATTTGAGATGCACTCCCCAATTGTTTCATTGAAATTCAACCACAGAAATGAAAAAATATACTAAATCAAGAATTTCTTCAAACAATGAAATATGTGGACCTTTTATTTAGTTATTTCTTATTTAAATAGTCTGAATTTATTTCCCATTCTTATTTACCTATTTTGTAGAATATATCAAAATATTTAAAATATAATATCCGAAGCTATTAAAAAAAATATAAAAAATTAAGTATAAGCGAGATCAAGGATGCACCTCTAAAAAAAAGCCACATACACACGTCTTTAAATGATTCGTTAAAGAAGTAAAAAAAGCTTCTTACTTGGCAAGAATAATACTAGATACAATGACGAGACAATAATTTATAATTTTTTATTAGATTAGATATACTTTAACCCCTTTTGATGCCTCATTCACCCCTTACTTAAACCAACACATGTAATGCTTACCTTCCTCAATTAGATATTCTTACAAAAATACCGTCATAGCATCTATATATATATATATATATATATATATGTAGTTTAAAATTTGTAGAAAAGTTCTTCTTCATGCTCTCCTTCAAATTCCATTATCTTGAAGGAGGAGAATCACAAGCATCTCATTATAGAAAAATGCGAATTTCCTGGTCGGCAATTTCAGGCGGAAGTGATTTTCAAGAATTTCGAAAATGTCCTCCGTACTTAAAAAAAAATAAAATAAAAATAAAATTAGCATCCTGGGCATATTCGATAAGTGTACAAAATAAAAATTAAATATAATTTAATTAAATAGTTAAAATTTGAAAGTATAAAATTATATTTTTACTAAATTTCCAATATAAATATATATCTTTTATAACTACTTTCATTATCTATACCTTATCTTTAATTTTTTATATATTCATTAAATTTATAATGAATAAATAAATAAATCTAAAATAAAAAAATTGACTAAAAGTATAATAATATCAAGTAGAAGAAACTTTTGGAAATGGAAATGTGAGGGAGAAGAGAGATGGAAATAGAAAGGAAAACAAAAAAAAAAAGTTACATTGATGTCCGAAGTATTGCCTCAGCCCGACACGTCAGCAGAGGTAAATCTATTTGGATCCCCCAAGTATGGGGCAACAAAGCCCTCGACGAAACAGGCTATCCTCGATAAAGGTTTTAAGCCAAACTATCATCGATAGAAGTTTTAAGCCAGAAATCTCATCTAAGTGTGAGGATCGATCCCCTCAGAGTACAACACACGAGAGGGGAAATACCCCTAGGCTTACCCTCAATAAAGTCCGTGGCTCCAAAGCCACGAGGGCCTCTGCGAGCCCTCGAGACCTCATAAGCGGGGCACGCGGAGCGAGGGAACAAATAGCTTTAAGACATTGAATGCCCTCAAGCATAGTTGTATCGAGGGTGCGGATCCTATACTTAGCCTTCGCCAAGTTCAACAGCCACCGAGAAAATTCCAGCTGGCATGGCTGACCAGCCCTGCACCTACTGCCACCTAACACGCCTCGACTGCACATGGGTCCATCCCGTCGATTTCCAACGCATTAAATGCCCCCTCATAAATACAATCATTGGCCTTAAATGCTCAATATATGCATTAAATGCAAATGTCAAACCTCATTAATGAGAGGTAGGGTCAGCCATCATTTGGGAGACCAAGAAGTGATAAAAGGTATGTCCACTCGTATCCATGCATCAAATCAGCTGACCAACTCCCATCAGCCACGTCACATCAAGTGACCTTTCTCATATAAATAGCAAAAAGGCTCTCCCCCAAGAGGTATCATCACTCACTTTCTACATATTACATGCAAGAAGAGCACGTTATTGTTCATCATCTTCTTTAAAAAATACCATAAAATAACTTGAGCGTCGGATAGGCTACGCCGGGGTAAAACAGGCTAGTCTCACGTGCGTTCCTCCTTCTTAGACAGATGAGCCACCAGCATTCAAGCGGAGTGTATCAACCTCCGCCACGCAATCGATCAAAATCGGACCGAATCATACACGTTGGAGAGAGGAGACACGAGAGAGAAGAGATGAGAGTATTTATTTTTTTAAGTGTATTTTTGGAAGACCACAATTAAACACACTAAATAAAAAGTCAATAGAGTTCCTACGTAATTTCCTGTTGGGCAATAGTATAACAGTATAGACAATAAAAAATGCCTACGCAATTTCTTGTCGGGCTTTTCCAACAGAGTTCTGGCAGAATTTCTGCCGAATTTCCAAGTAAAAAAAAGAAATAAAAAAATAACAAATTTCATAATTATAGAAATTAATAAAGTTACAAGTATTAATAGATTACATAATTACAAAAATGAATAAATTACATAATTACGAAATTAAAATTAAGATAAATTAATAAATTAAAATAAATTAAGGATACTTTCACAAATATATATTAAGTATATAAGAAAAAATTGTCAACAACTTCTAAAATAGCCTAGTGGTACAAATAGCTTAATTACCAATTTGGTCCCACTGGAATGCGATTTTTTCAATTTAGTCCTGCATTTTGTGACCTAATCAAATCAGTCCCAAAAAATTAGAAATTTTACGAGTTAAGCTCCAATTACTACCTGTCGTTAGTCTGATGGACGGAAATGTCACGTGTTTCTCATGTGCTCGTTAAATATAACTGCAGAACGGGAATTTGAGGCATGGAGGGCACGTGATACTTTCAATCCCCAATTTTCACAAGATATTTGCCCTAAATCAAAAACCCATTGAACCCTATTCACTAAAATCGCAAAATTCTCTCTCCATACCATTATGTAATCTACTTTCTGTGGACAACAAGTGAAAGGGATGGGTCAAGGCAAGTATACATTAAGACCTGAGCATCTAGTTGAAGGTCCTAACCCAGATTATGGTTAGTGCCATTTTTTATTTTTTTATTTTGTAATTTCTGGGGTATTTTGCAAAAAATGTGAGAAAGACACTTTTTTGAGTTGTTTATAGCGTTGGTGTGGGTTTGTTTTGTCATTTTCATAATTTTTGTAGGATTCCCTTTGGGTTGAGTTAAAGGGGGACAGTGGACACTGGTGTGGTCCCTTCTTGACCAACATTTTTTTTAATAGTAGAATTTTTTTTGTAATTTTTCATATATATATATGTGTGTGTGTGTGTGTGTGTGTATTGAAAGCTTGCACATTGTTTTGTAGGTAGTAAAGCTGATGGCCTAGTCTCTCTAAAAATTCATCATGGTAGATCATTCGACCACTACCCTGAAGCACATTATGTTGGGGGAAAGGTAACTGTATTCAACTATTTCAATGTGAAAGATCTAAATATAGGTTACTTGGATGCCTTGGTTAGCAGTTTGGGGTATAATGTTAGGAAGATGTAGTTCAAACTAGAAAAAAAGAAATGGAGGTTAATTCTATTTCAAACTAATTTTGTAACACTTCACGATGGATACTTAAATGTGGGTAGAAAGTGGGAGGTGCATCTTTACCTAGATGTTGTTTTGGATGAAGGGTTGGCACAAACTGGTTCATATAACCCTATTTGTATAGTGGATAAAGGAAAAAAAAATTTGTATAATGATGATGTTGGCAGGGTAGACAAAGGTAAACAACTTGTGTGTAGTGATGATGAACTTGATGATAGGGGTAGGGTTGATATGGGGGACCAAAATGTATGTAGTGATGATGATGAACTTGATGGGGATAGGGCAGTTGAGGGAACCAAATGCTGAATATTGAATCTGATGTTGAGGAAGAAAAACTTAGTAATGGTTTTTATGATTCAGATTATGTTTTCAATTAATGTGACTTGAATGATAATAATGATGGGACTACGGATGATTTTATTAATTTTATTGATGTGGGTACAGATGATGTACCAATTAGGGGGGTTAATGATCACAATGGTGAGGATAGTGGTTATAGTGAGTCAGATAATAGTGAACAAGATATTGTTGAAAATGTTGATGATCTATATAGTGACATAGAATCTGGGGGTGAAGATGGGCCAAAGTATCCAGTTTTTAGGGAATCTGATATGTATAATCCACACTTTGAGTTGGGGTTGATTTTCACTAGCAAGAAGCTATTCAAAAAAGCTATTAACTCTCTTGCCATTAAAAGCAAAAGGAATGTGAAAATTACAAAGAATGATAAAAGGAGGATTTATGCTAAATGCCCAGAAAATGGTTGTGAGTTTAGGATTCATGCACTAAAAAGATATAAAGAGAATAACTTGCAAGTTAGAGAGTGTAATCCTGTTCATAGGTGTGGGGTTCAATTCCATGTTAAAAACATAACTTCAACTTGGATAGCTCAAAAATATGAGGATAAATTTAGGACTTGGGTAAAAGAGATTGCATGGGATTTAAATATGAATTGGAGAAGGAACTCAATGTTAATGGCACTGTGGTTCAGGCATAGAAGGCTAAGATCAAAGTTATGCAGAAAATTGAAGGCAAAGCTGAGGAACAATATGAAAAATTGTGGGACTATGCATCTGAACTTAGAAGAAGTAATGCTGGTTCTACAGTTATGATGTCAACTGTTGATTGTGAAGATACAATAGGGAATAAAAAAATTTGAAAAATTTTATTTGTGCATTGATGCTCTAAAAAAGGGTTTCAAAAGTGGATGTAGGACCAATTGTTGGGGTGGACAGATGCCACTTAAAGGGACCACTATGGTGGTGTATTGTTGACTGCTGTCACAGTTGACCCCAACAATGGCGTCTATCTACTGGCATATGCTGTTGTGAAAGGGGAGACAAGACAGACTTTGGAGTGGTTTTTAAAGTTATTGCAGGAAGACTTGGAAATTGTGAGGGAGGATGAATTTACATTTATATCTGACTAGCAAAAAGGGTTGGTGCCTACATTTGAAAATGTACTCCTTGGAGTTTCTAATTGATTTTGCTTGACACACTTGAATGACAATTTCAAGAGTGCAGGTTTCAGAGGTGATGCATATAAAAATGCTCTCTAGAATGCAACAACTGCCACGACTGTCCCTGAATATGAGTGGAGGATGCAAGAGATGCTGCAAATCAGTCAACAAGCTCATGAATGGCGTCAAGATAAGCCTCCAAGCCAATGTAGTAAAGCTTTCTTTGAAACCTTCCCCAAATGTGATATATTGTTAAATAATATATGTGAGACATTTAACTTTTGCATTCTTCAAGCTAGAGATAAACCTATCCTCACAATGTTGGAATGGATTAGACAATACTTGATGACAAGGCTGCAGGACTGGAGAGACAAAGCAAATAGAAAGTGGAGACGGAGAGTGTGCCCAAATGTCCTAACTGATTGTGGAGAAAAATAAAGAGAAGGCTGGTAGTTGCATGCCATTCAAGTCTGATGACCATAACTATGAGATTGCATGCTTTGATGGTAATAGGTTTGTGGTTGATCTTCTTAACCACACTTGCACCTGTAGGAAATGACAGTTAATAGGCATACCATGCATTTATGGTATGCACGCAATTGCTTGTCAAAAATGGGATCCAGAGGACTTTGTACATGAGTACTACCATGTAAGCACTTTTTTAAAAGTGTATGAACATGCAATAGGACCCATAAATGGTCTTGCATTATGGGCTAAGACAAGGTTCATACCCCCATGTCCACCCAATCTTGGGAGGAAAGTTGGTAAACCCCAAAAAGCAAGAAAACATGAACCTAATGAAGTCCCAATCGAAAGAAAGAAGGGTCAAAGAAGACAAATTAGATCGCAGAAACAACCTTACAAAGTGAAATGTAAATTTTGTGGTGAGAATGGGCACAACAAGAAAGGGTGTAAACTCAGAAAAGAGGCTGATGAGTTTTTCTCTAATATGTTGGCTAAAGAAGCAAGTGAAGAACAAACCAACAATCTGCAAAATACAGTTGTCCCCACAACAAAGTTGTCTTTAAGTATTTTTTTTTTCCAGTTTATGCACTTTTAGCATCAAATTAATTTTGTTCCAATGTTTGGATTTTTTAGGCAAGGAAGAGGCTCTTTACAGAAGTAAGACCAAGCACTGCATCCAAAAAGGACAAAAAGGCTAAAGGTGATATTTCAGTGTTTCAACTTGCCCTAAGGCCAACATCACTTCTTGTACCAACACAGCCAAGTTGTGTTACTACACAACAAAGTCAGAGTAGTTTGCCCTTGTTGAAAAAGGATGGAAGGAACTATGTCACACGTTCCAATCTCACAGTTGCACTAGCTTCAATTCAAGGCAACAATACGAAAACAAAGATACAAGGAGCTAAGAAGAAGAAGTAAAGTGTGGATTGGGAGATGAATTTTTGATTATGTATTTTGATGACTAGAACAATGTCATGCGATTCACTTGTAGGATAGGGTATGATGGTGTAAACCATCCTTTTGACATGCTTATGTTGGTGCAATGTGGATGTAGCCCTGTTTTGTGATTTGGTTTACATACTCATTCTCTATAATGTAAATGTCAAACAAGATTCATCATTTTAATGTTGATTGTTGTAATTCAGAAAACAAATGCAAATTCGTATGACATGTCATTTCTTTTTGTTGATGTGCAGATTCATATTGTCAACTTGTTCATGTGCAGATTTATATTGTCAACTTGTTCATGTGCCACATACACTATACATTTGAACCAATTCAAAATGTGAGGAAAATTTTGCACCTTTGTAACCCATTAAACCCGAAAAATATGTTCATTAATACAAGATGGATTGCAAGCATGGGCATATATGGTCATTAATACAAGGTGGATTACAAGCATAGGCACATAAAACAAAACAAAACAAAAAGAATCACACCTCATGCTAGACCTAGAAACACCATAGCTTCAAAATACAGACTACTACAACCTCACCTAAATACATATACATTTTACTTCCATATAATAATGACAACAACCACAATCACCATAGTAAGGAGGATTTTGTTCTTCCTACTCAGCTTCACCTCCTTATCTCTTATCCTATTCACCCTACGAAGAAGGCCCAAGATTATGGCTCGCGCTCTATCACACATGGGCGGGTGTCGACCCATTTGAAGAATCGGTACCCACCATTCCTATTCTCGCAAGCAAGGAACCTTCGTCCAGGATTCTCATTGGCCCATGACGTCCACCTCCGAGACAGATTCCCACAGTGGCAATTAACAGAGCCCCTCTCCACCTCTGCCATATTTTTACCCTCAAGCTTTTGATGAAAATTATGAGAAAGAAAGTGAGGAATTATTGGGTCAAAGGGTGAGACATTTGCTGGGTTTTATTAGTCAAAGACTGTTGGAAAAAGGCGCTAGATTTTCCCTCCAACTCTCCTTCACGTGCGCATAAGATGAGTTAGTGTCTCTTTTCTGTTTTTTAACAGCCACGTCACATTTTTGTCCATCAAACTAACGGCAGGTAGTAATTGGGGCATAACTCGTAAAATTCCCAATTTTTTGCAACTGATTTGGTTAGGTCACAAAACACAGGACTAAATTGAAAATATCGCATTCTAGTGGGACCAAATTGGTAATTAAGTCGGTGTAAACATTGTCTTCCTTAGCGGACGATGGTAGGCGGTCTCCAGTGGGTGATTGTCATTTCTCTATTTTACAGGGTTTCTAGTAGATTGGAGTCTGTTAGAACTTCGGCCGATAAGAGTTTGACGAACGTCCAGCAACACTCACATTCCTACGAAAGTCTGACGGATGCAGAATAACCCTTGTAACCGACAAGGGTTTTTCCGGCATCCACTAGATTTTGCAGATTTCTATGGGTTTTTTCCATTGGAAACCATTATTTTTTTGTAAAGCCTCCATAGGTGGTTTTCAAAGTTTTACAAGTCTCCAACTGCGATCAATAAATTTTTGAGTCGACTGCACGATTAAATCCAAGCCTTCAGGCCGACTGCACAAGTATTGAAATCAAAATCCATCAAGTTCATGAATCTTTTTACTCGAGAAGAATAATTAACCAAAAGGCGTATTTTCTCGCGATTTATTCAAATTATCTGACATCTATCCATCAATCCTACGAATTGCACTTGCTTCTTCAATCGACGTTACGCTTTTCAAGAACCCGAGACAAAGAACAAAGATGAGTGAAGAATTAAAAGATATACTTCATAATTGAAAAAAATACAAATAAATCAAAATTGCTTCCTAAAAATTTTGTTTAATTAAATTTTCTTTAACTTATGTGTTCCTTAATTTTAGCATATATTTTCTTTGCATGAATGTTTTATGCGAACACATATAAATAAATTGGAAAAATTATAATTTTAGGGTTGTATGTTGTACCCCCTAATAATTTTAGAACAATAACTTTTCATTTGCAATTTCAGGACATTAACTTTTTCACTTGCAATTTCAGGACATGAATTTAAGATTTTGTGGCACATTTAAGATAAAATTCCGATCAATTTTGTCAATTTTCCAACAAATTTGCAAAAATCGAGGTGAGAAGTCCTAAATGTGCCACCAAAATCTTAAATTCACGTCCTGAAATTACAAATGAAAAAGTTATGTCCTAAATTTGTTAGAGGGTACAATATACAGTCCTAAAATTATAATTTTTCCAAATAAATTATGCATGGCCAATCATTGTGATATTAATTAGAGAAGAATAAATTTCCTTGAAAGATCTTAACGTGCCTTCTCAATATTGTTTAACCTTTTTTTTTTTTATCAAACAATATTGTTTAAGTTGAACACAAAAAAATTGAACTTAATTAACTTTTTAATTCTTAATCTTGTTTCGAAATTCTAGAATCATATATTGATACCTTCCAAAAAAAAAAGAATCATATATTGATGAGGTGAATTACTAGAACTAATAAAAACTGCTTTTTAAAATGTCAATAAATCTTTTTCTTCAATTCTGAATAATAAATGATTGCGCATAAAACCTTCAATTAATTGTGTGCTTGAAATAGTAATTTGGCTTAATAGTTTACTAATCATTTTGAATAAGTTTTAATTGCCTCCAACCTAAATTAAATTCGATCCAGATAGATATTTCCTATATATTTTTATTATTTATCTTATCTTATTTAAATGTATATGTGTGCTAAGTCTCACTTAAATCAAATTTTAAAACTTAAATTTCAGGCTAAGTAATTTAATTTATTCTTAAACTATATATACGCGCGCGCGCGCGCACACACACATATATATATATATATATATATATATATAACAACAAAATTCTAGACAAGTATACGTATATAACGATTACATTTTAGAGTGGAATTGTCATTGCTAATATCAAGTAAGGAGATAAAATTATTCCGTGTTGTAGAAAGCAAATTTTCACTCTATAAAATTATATTTTATGGCCAAATTTAAAGATATTTTTGATTTAATGAATACTCAAATCTTGGCGTGATTAAAATGCAAAAGATGATAAGTTGTGTTTCACTAATCCATAGTAATTATGACATTCTTGAAAGTATACTTTTTTTTCCCTTCAAATTAAGGGCCTGTTTGGATAGGCTTAAAACAAGTACTTTTCAAATGATATTTTTATAGTAGAAATTATTTTTTTTAATTCAAGTAATTTTGTATTTAAATACAATAATTAAAAGTACTTTAAAAAGTTATTTTATTTGATGCTACTCTAGAGTAGATTTAAAAAAAAACCCTTTCTGACTTTTTTTTTTGTTTTTTTTTAAAGTCCATCTAAGCACAATTTTTTTGCTAAGTGCTTTTTTCTAATCGTTGTTTTATAATAAAAATATACAAGAAATGAACAATACAATGGACTTAGAAAAGGGGCGATTTACACTTTGTATCTTGGAAAAAACCTTAATTAGCTACTTTTCAACTTCAAATAGAAAAACACACACACACACACATTGCACCCTAAAAAACTTTTAGTTTTACCATCAATACACCCTCACCATTTTTAGGCCAAAAATTAATCGAAGTTGACTTCTTCAGAGAGCAAATGTTCAGCCTAAGAAAAATACACATCTCATTTCAAAACACAAAGTAACAATCTCCAAAGAAAAACTAGATTTTTTTTGCAACTAAAAATCTTCATTTTTATGTAAAATTTGAGGGAAATTTCAAAAATAAATTCAAAAATTCAAGTGCGACCAGAGTAATGCTATGAAAATTGAGAGAAGTATTCGAAGTTCTTCATTTATGTTATTCATCAATTTATTCCAATATATAATAACGGTCACATACGTAAGATGTGTGGTTTTTTTTAGATGTTAGCAGTAATTAAACCTATATATTGAGTGTTCTAACATCTAAAACTATAATCAAGCTAAATTTAATTACTAACGACTACAATCCTACAAGATCAAAAATTGATTTTTGTTATTATATTTTCAAACTCCGTTCCTTCAATCCACATTCATCAATTTATTGAGATAACATTAAGTTGATTAATTGCGCAACGAAGTATGAAAACTTTCCAAGTGGTTCACAAATATCAACACAACTATTCAACAACACAGGAAGATTTGTTTGCGTGATTTACATATATAGTAAGTCTAACCTACATATAGTTTGCATCACCTAACCGACCTCTCTTCTGCGTCACTTGGCATTAATATACAAATTATTATACTCCATTCCTGACATTAAATGATGGCGAAATTATGAATAATATGTATATATATATATATATTACAAACCAAATAAAAAGGACGATTAACTAATAACTCTACAATGTTGAAATTACTGGCAAACTCCAATTTGTAGGTGCTCCAAGCCGAAAATTTAAGATTTGCCTATTTTACCCATCTCTTGAGTTCGCCAACTTTATCTTCCACAGGATATCGGTTAAAATTTCTTAAAGGTAAAAAATACTATTTTTTATATTGAGCTAATGAAATAAGAATCAAAATTTCTTTCTACTTATATCCCAACTATATTATCCTTGGTATATATATAATAATTATAACTATATTTATGAGTGATAGTTGGGTCCATTGTTGTTTCATACTGTTGATTATGTTCATGACTTCGAAAATAGTGTTTTTTTCGTGTTTAAACCTAATCAAACCAAAAGAGAAGAAGAAGAGCAGTAACACAACAGCAACAACAAAAAGAAGAAGAAGGAAAAGAAAACAAAATATATAGCCTTTATAATTGCTTGACACACAACCGAAAGAAAATTAAGAGATACAACCTTTACTAATTAAGTAAAGATCACTAGTGCAAATTTATTTCAAACTCACAAACAAGTGTTAATTACCAGCTCTTATTCATCATTTATTCTCTACAATACTACATCAACCTATTCAACGATGGAAGATCATGGTAATTTATTCATGGATGGATGATCATGATCAGCTATATATATAATAGTTGACCCAATGATTACAGATTAGCAACGAGTTCCTATGAAATCGCCCGGTTGCAATTCAGCACTGAATTGTGCAATGGCGCTTGGATTGCCAGAACTTAATTCATATGAATGCTGAACGGTATCCAGGTTGTGGGAATTCGCAACATAAGCTAGATTACTATATTCAGTTTCTCCCAGTTGTTGAGCATCACATTTATCCATAATTGCTGAAAAGTTGAGTAAAATCATAAGGCGTAAGAGGGTTCTTCCAATGACACAGTATCCATTAGAAGATGCCATTGTTATTACTTGATTTTATGCGAGTGTGAATACAAAACAAATGATGAAAATATTGTTGGTGATGCAGGTAGGTAACTTCAACAAGCACTATTTATAGAGTAAAGGGATGAGGATATCTAATTTATGCAACGTATATTAATTAAATAACTAGAATAAAATCTCCTTCAGTCTCAATGATATTGATTTATAGATATCTATGTTGTTCAAATGGATAATGTACGTATGAGGTCATTTATGTTGACAATAAAAATTTCACCTTATTTAAGTTTGATAATGTATTCTAAGAATTTCCACCCTATCAACAAAGTGCATGTCTTGAAAACATTGCCAATGAGCACATTTTTTCTTTTGAGGCCTATAACGTTAAATATATAAATATATATATATAGATATATATATTTATGGTAAATGCTCCGGCTACAGCGTCCTAGAAAATTCATTCACCAAAATTAGAAGAAGCCGATAACATTCAGTTAATAGCGCAATAAATTATTAAAAGTTTGCAAGTCGTTCATTAATATCAATGCAACTATTCAATTACAAAACAAGATTGTATAGAGGATTTACATATATAGCTAGTCTAAGCTACATATAGTTTCCAACACCTAACTGACCGCTCCTCTATGTCACATGTCATTAATATACAAATTATTATACTCCGTTCATGACATTAAATGCAGGTAAAACTACAAATATAAAAAATAAATAAAAAGATGATGTAATTAAAAAGGATTAATTACTTTTCTACATTATCGGAAATATGAATATTAGTGCTTGTGTTTCCTCCTGTTCCAAAACTTACATCTAACTAATAGCTCGACAATGTTGAAATTACTGGTAAACCCCAATTCAGTTGGGCTCCGACGCTAGAACTTATGATATGCCTATTTTAGCCCTCTCTTGAGTTTGCCAACAAACTGTTCTATAGGATGGCCGTTATAAATTCTTAAATGTAAAGGGGCTATGTTGTATACTGAAATAATGAAATAAGAATCCAAATTTCTTTCTACTTATTTCCCAACTATGTTATCCTCTGTATATAAATAATAATTAGAACTCGGTTTTTGAGCGATAGTTGGCTCTATAGTTGTTTTATATTTTCGATTATGTGCATGACTTCGAAAATAATATTTTCTTATGTTTAAATCTAAGCAAACCGAGAGAGAAGAAGAAAAAGAAGAAGAAGTAGAAAAAGAATAAGAAAAAGAAGAAGAAGAAGAAGAAGAAGAAGAAGAAGAAGAAGAGAAGAAAACATATGACGTTTATAATTGATTGACACGTAATAAAATAAAAATTATGAAACACAACCTTACTGACTAAGTAAAGGCTACAGTACAAAATTTTTTCCAACTCACAAAATAAGTGATACATTACCAACTCTTATTCATCATTTATGTTATTCATAAATTTATTACAATATATAATAAAGGTCACATATGCAAGATGTATGGGTTTTTTAGATGTTAGAAGTAATCAAACCTATATATTGAGTGTTCTAACATCTAAAACAATAATCAAGCTAAATTTAATTACTAACGACTAGAATCCTACAAGATCAAAATTTGATTTTTGTTATTATATTTTCAAACTCCGTTCCTTCGATCCACATTCGTCAATTTGTTGAGATAACATTAAGTTGATTAATTGCGCAATGAATTATGAAAACTTTCCAAGTGGTTCACAAATATCAACGCAACTATTCAACAACACAAGAAGATTTGTATACGCGATTTACATGTATAGTAAGTCTAACCTACATACAGTTTTCATCACCTAACCGACCTCTCTTCTACGTCACTTTGCATTAATATACAAATTATTATACTCCGTTCATGACATTAAATGTGGTAAAATTACGAATATAGATATGTATATATGTATACGTAAAACCAAATAAACAGGATTATTTGCATTTGCGTTTAACGGGAAACATGAATGTTACGGCTTGTTTTTCCTCTCTTTTCAAAACTTGCAGCTAACTAATAACTCTACAATGTTGAAATTACTGGCAAACTCCAATTTGTAGGTGCTCCAAGCCAAAAATTTAAGATTTGCCTATTTTACCCATCTCTTGAGTTTGCGAACTTTAAATTCCATAGGATAACGGTTACAACTTCTTAAATGTAAAAGAGGTCATTTTTTATATTGAGCTAATGAAATAAGAATTCAAATTTCTTTCTACGTATTTCCCAACTATGTTATCCTTGGTATATATATATAATAATTAGAACTATATTTATGAGTGATAGTTGGGTTTATTAATGTTGTTTCATACTTTCAATTATGTTCATGACTTCGAAAATAGTATTTTTTTTTTCATGTTTAAACCTAATCAAACCGAAAGAGAAGAAAAAGAACAACAACAACAACCAAAACAACACAAAGAAGAAGGAAAAGAAAAGAAAATGTATTGCCTTTATAATTGCTTGACACACAACAAAAAGAAAATTAAGAGATACAACCTTTACTAATTAAGTAAAGATCAGTAGTGCTAATTTATTTCAAACTCACAAACAAGTGATAATTACCAGCTCTTATTCATCATTTATTCTCCACAAGACTACATCAACCTATTCAAGGATGGATGATTATGATCATGGTAATTTATTCATGGATGGATGATCGTTATCAGCGATATGTATAATAGTTGACCATATGATTAGAGATTAGCAACGAGTTCCTATGAAACCGCCCGGTTGCAATTCAGCACCGAATTGCACAATGGCTCTTGGATTGCCAGAACTTAATTCATATGAATGCTGAATGGTGTCCAGGTTGTGGGAATTTGCAACATGAGCTAGATTGCTATATTCAGTTTCTCCAAGTTGTCGAGCTTCACATTTTTCCATAATTGTCGAAAAGTTGACTAAAATCATAAGGAGTAAGAGGGTTCTTCCAATGACACAGTATCCATGAGAAGATGCCATTGTTATTATCTGATTTTATGGGAGTGTGAATACAAAAAAAAAATGATAAAAATATTGTTGGTGGTGCAGGTAGGTAACCTCAACAAGCACTATTTATAGGGGACAGAGATGAGGAAATCTAGTTCATTCAACGTATATCAATTAAATCACTAGAATAAAATCTCCTTCAGTCTCAATGATATTGATTTATAGATATCTATGTTGTAGATTACCACCTATATACTCATATTCGAATGGTTAACGTATGTATGAGGTCATTTATGTTGACAATAAAAATTTCACCTTATTAAAATTTGATAATGTATTCTATGAATTTCCACCCTATCAACAAAATGCATGTCTTGAAAGCATTGCCAACGAGAACATTTTTTCTTTCGAGGCCTATAATGTTAATATATATATATATATATATATATATATTTTGATGGTAAATGCTCTGGCCACAACGTCCCAGAAAATTCATTCAACCAAAATCATAAGAGGTCGATAACATTCAGTTAATAGCACAATTGTTTGTTTCGCATAGGCCTCGGGATGCTAACGCAGCGGAAATATAAAAATTTAGTACACAACTTTTATGAAAAACGCATCCCCTTGCTTATCGCGATGCGGATCTTATGCAAATATCAAAACACGTTTAACAAAAATTCAAACAAAATGATACCTTTGGGCCATCCGTTTGATGTAGGGAATTGCCGCATTCGAATACGAATCCTTCTTTGAATTCCCGACTAGCTCTCGATCATCCGAATCACATTCTCAAACTCAATCCGAACACATCCACGCGTATAGGAGCCCAAGCGTTCTCTCTCTAAAGATAGTCCATACGAACGGATCTCCTTGGGCTCTTGATTATATGTTGGAATCGAATTGAAAACCGTGTTTGTGTATATGAAACTATTTCTATTCTAACTTTTAGAATAATTCCTAAACCTTTTAGAAATAACTGAGAAGGGTGGATATATTTTTATCACAATTAATCTCAAGTGTATCTTATCAATCAAGAATAAATTGTGCTCGATCAAGAAACAAGTGGGATCACGTAGCCCGTGAAAACAAAAGCTCGGCCGAGAGCTTTTGAACTCACATATCAACATGTGACAATTCCTCATGTAATTCACAATCATTATTGTGCTACGTCATGAATTAAGAAAAACCAAGTTTTCCATCATGAATATTGTGGCCCTTATTAATAGAGAGAATCAATCTGTTCTCATCATTATGAGCCGCAATCTCACATTAAGTTGGTAGCCAAGCCAAAATCAGAATCTGATTTCTTCCCTCAATATGAACACCAAATCCCACGCAAAAATTGCTAAGTCATTATCTTTTGTAATTTTTCGGCCGAGAGAATGTAATTGGTGTGTCAAGTTATTGTCATGAATACATATATTTATATATGTGTGTAAAATCAAGAAGTTCAATGTCTCTCCAATTCCTTTTGATTTGGCCGGCCACTAATGTGCAAGAATCATTACGATTCTTGTGCTATTTAATCTATGTCTAACTCTTAGAGATAGATCCCCACTTGATTCCACTTGGATTAAGATGAGAATTCACATTCTTATATTAATCCTAAATCAACTAAATCTCTATTTAATTTATTTAATCAATTAATTCTAAATTAATTAATTTGTCCATCAATTTCAATAAATTGAATCAATCCACCAAATCATTCAATGGGCTTGGACCTTGAGACCCAATTAAATTAACGCTTTAACTTTATTCAATTAAATTAACCATTTAATTTAATTGAGCCCATTAGTTAATTTAATATATTCTATTGATCAATTAAGACTTAATTAATTAATGAATTGGGCCGTCAAGCCCAATTAAATTAACTCTTTAATTTAATTCAATTAAATCAACTTATTGATTCAATTAAATCCATCAATTAAGTAATTAACTTAATTAATTGAATATATTCATCTCAATCGATTAAATCAACACTTTGACTTAATCTAATTAAATGTTTCATATACGTGTAGGAGTTTTTCCATTCATTTGTGTGTGACCCCTTAGGTTCACCAATCGATTAGAAATGGGCGGGCTCGCAACTCATTGCGATATTTTAGATGATAAATTCATCAATCGATTAATTAAATTCATTTAATTAATCACTTATGAATTAAAACTCATTCTAATTCATAGTACCCATCTATCGCGGTCAATGTCCAACAACAAGCCCACGACGCCTAATCAATAGGTGAAGTGTAATGCGTGAACCTGTCTGCTTATGATTGCCGTGCAAATACATTCCTTCCATTATCTAATCTCCCGATTTAGGTATAGGATATGAGATTTAACAGAAATTCTTTTAACCTCAATTCTATGGTTCTTATTTATAATTAGCCTTTTCAACAATCGATCTAGAAAACTCATTTCTAATCATTGTCTCTACCGTGGCCACGGATTTCCGTAGACTAGTTAAAATAGAACACATAGGAGATTCACTCACTCTACAAGGTGAGCAAATGGATTCTTTATCGACTCTCACAAACCTTCATACATGGAAGATTTATGCCCAACATAGGCGCATAAGACCCGCCATGGGATCGGTGTCTATATCAAAGTATAAATTCACACGTACAAGATTACTATGGAGCCTCAAGTCTAAGGACTAATTAATGCACACCACAAGCTGAGAAACAATCCCAATTTGGTGTGCAACTAGTGCTCCCATTTAGGTGTTTCTTGGTGGGATCCTTAGTGAACTCATTCTCTAATGAGCACCTACTTATGCATATGAATGCCTCTACATTCAATGTCTATGAAACAAGACATCCTCCCATTTGAGATATGTCATAAATACAAGTCTTAATCTGAGTCATGTATGGGTTTTTTAGATGTTAGAAGTAATCAAACCTATATACTGAGTGTTCTAACATCTAAAACAATAATCAAGCTAAATTTAATTACTAACGACTAGAATCCTACAAGATCAAAAATTGATTTTTGTTATTATATTTTCATACTCCGTTCCTTCGATCGACATTCGCCAATTTGTTGAGATAACAGTAAGTTGATTAGTTGCGCAATGAATTATGAAAACTTTCCAGGTGGCTCATAAATATCAACGCTACTACTCAACACAGGAAGATTTGTATACGCGATTTACATGTATAGTAAGTCTAACCAACATACAGTTTTCATCACCTGACCGACCTCTCTTCTACGTCACTTTGCATTAATATACAAATTATTATACTCCGTTCATGACATTAAATGATGGTAAAATTACGAATATAGACATGTATGTATGTATACGTAAAACCAAATAAAAAGGATTATTTGCATTTGCGTTTTACGGGAAACATGAATGTTACGGCTTGTTTTTCCTCTCTTTTCAAAACTTGCAGCTAACTAATAACTCTACAATATTGAAATTACTGGCAAACTCCAATTCGTAGGTGCTCCAAGCCGGAAATTTAAGATTTGCCTATTTTACGGATCTCTTGAGTTCGCCAACTTAATGTTCCGCAGGATACCGGTTACAACTTCTTAAACGTAAAAGATGTCATTTTTTATATTGAACTAGTGAAATAAGAATTCAAATTTCTTTCTACTTATTTCCCAACTATGTTATCCTTGGTATGTATATAATAATGAGAACTATATTTATGAGTGATAGTTGGGTCCATTAATGTTGTTTCATACTTTCGATTATGTTCATGACTCCGAAAATAGTATTTTTTTTCATGTTTAAACCCAATCAAACCAAAAGAGAAGAAGAAGAACAGCAGCAACAACAACAACAAGGAAAAGAAAAGAAAATGTATAGCGTTTATAATTGCTTGACACGCAACAAAATGAAAATTAAGAGATACAACCTTTACTAATTAAGTAAAGATCACTAGTGCAAATTTATTTCAAACTCAGAAACAAGTGATAATTACCAGCTCTTATTCATCGTTTATTCTCCACAAGACTACATCAACCTATTCAAGGATGGATGATTATGATCGTGGTAATTTATTTATGGATGGACGATCATGATCGGCTATATGTATAATAGTTGACCATATGATTAGAGATTAGCAACGAACTCCTATGAAACCGCCCGGTTGTAATTCAGTACCGAATTGCGCATTGGCTCTTGGATTGCCAGAACTTAATTCATATGAATGCTGAACGGTGTCCAGGTTGTGGGAATTCGCAACATGAGCTAGATTGCTATATTCAGTTTCTCCAAGTTGTCCAGCTTCACATTTTTCCATAATTGCCGAAAAGTTGAGTAAAATCATGAGGAGTAAGAGGGTTCTTCCAATGACACAGTATCCATGAGAAGATGCCATAGTTATTACCTGATTTTATGGGAGTGTGAATGCAAAAAAAAAAAGATGAAAATCTTGTTGGTGAGGCAGGTAGGTAACCTCAACAAGCACTATTTATGGAGGAAAGAGATGAGGAAATCTAATTCATTCAACGTATCTCAATTAAATCACCAGAATAAAATCTCCTTCAGTCTCAATAATAGTGATTTATAGATATCTATGTTGTAGATTACCGCCTATATACTCATATTCGAATGGTTAACGTACGTATGAGGTCATTTATGTTGACAATAAAAATTTCACCTTATTAAAATTTGATAATGTATTCTATGAATTTCCACCCTATCAACGAAGTGCATGTCTTGAAAACATTCCCACACCTAACTGACCTCTCTTCTATGTTACCTATCATTAATACACAAATTATTATACTCTGTTCATGACATTAAATGCTGGTAAAACTACAAATACAAAAAATAATAAAAAAGTTAGTTTATAATAAAAAACATTAGAGTATTTACACATACAGCTACTCGATGCTACATATAGTTTCCACCACCTAGCTGGAATCTCTTCTATGTCACCTATCATTAAATACAAATAATTATACTCCGCTCATGACATCAAATGCTGGTAAAACTACAAATACAAAAAATAATAAAAAAGTTAATGAAATTAAAAAGGATTAATTTCTTCTCTGAATTATCCAAAATATGAATATTATAGCTTGTGTTTCCTCCCGTTCCAAAACTTACATCTAACTAATAACTCCACAATGTTGAAATTACTGGTAACTCCAATTTGGTTGGGCTCCGACACTAGAACTTACGATATGCCTATTTTAGCCCTCTCTTGAGTTTGCCAACAAACTGTTCCATAGGATGGCCGTTATAAATTCTTAAATGTAAAGGGGCTATTTTGTATACTGAAATAATGAAATAAGAATCCAAATTTCTTTCTACTTATTTCCCAACTTTGGTATCCTCTGTATATGAATAATATTAGAACTCGGTTTTTGGGCGGTAGTTGGGTCTATAGATGTTTTATATTTTCGATTATGCGCATGACTTTGAAAATAATATTTTCTTATGTTTAAATCTAAGCAGACCGGGAGAGAAGAAGAAGAAGAAGAAGAAGAAGAAGAAGAAGAAATAGAATAAGAAGAAGAAGAAGAGAAGAAAACATATGACGTTTATAATTGATTGACACGTAATAAAATTAAAATTATGAAACACAACCTTACTGACTAAGTAAAGGCTACAGTAATAAATTATTTTCAACTCACAAAACCAGTGATACATTACCAGCTCTTATTCATCATTTATGTTATTCATCAATTTATTCCAATATATAACAAAGGTCGCATGTGTAAGATGTATGGGTTTTTTAGATGTTAGAAGTAATCAAACCTATATACTGAGTGTTCTAACATCTAAAACAATAATCAAGCTAAATTTAATTACTAACGACTAGAATCCTACAAGATCAAAAATTGATTTTGTTATTATATTTTCATACTCCGTTCCTTCGATCGACATTCGCCAATTTGTTGAGATAACAGTAAGTTGATTAATTGCGCAATGAATTATGAAAACTTTCCAGGTGGCTCATAAATATCAACGCTACTACTCAACACAGGAAGATTTGTATACGCGATTTACATGTATAGTAAGTCGAACCAACATACAGTTTTCATCACCTGACCGACCTCTCTTCTACGTCACTTTGCATTAATATACAAATTATTATACTCCGTTCATGACATTAAATGATGGTAAAATTACGAATATAGACATGTATGTATGTATACGTAAAACCAAATAAAAAGGATTATTTGCATTTGCGTTTTACGGGAAACATGAATGTTACGGCTTGTTTTTCCTCTCTTTTCAAAACTTGCAGCTAACTAATAACTCTACAATATTGAAATTACTGGCAAACTCCAATTCGTAGGTGCTCCAAGCCGGAAATTTAAGATTTGCCTATTTTACGGATCTCTTGAGTTCGCCAACTTAATGTTCCGCAGGATACCGGTTACAACTTCTTAAACGTAAAAGATGTCATTTTTTATATTGAACTAGTGAAATAAGAATTCAAATTTCTTTCTACTTATTTCCCAACTATGTTATCCTTGGTATGTATATAATAATGAGAACTATATTTATGAGTGATAGTTGGGTCCATTAATGTTGTTTCATACTTTCGATTATGTTCATGACTCCGAAAATAGTATTTTTTTTCATGTTTAAACCCAATCAAACCAAAAGAGAAGAAGAAGAACAGCAGCAACAACAACAACAAGGAAAAGAAAAGAAAATGTATAGCGTTTATAATTGCTTGACACGCAACAAAATGAAAATTAAGAGATACAACCTTTACTAATTAAGTAAAGATCACTAGTGCAAATTTATTTCAAACTCAGAAACAAGTGATAATTACCAGCTCTTATTCATCGTTTATTCTCCACAAGACTACATCAACCTATTCAAGGATGGATGATTATGATCGTGGTAATTTATTTATGGATGGACGATCATGATCGGCTATATGTATAATAGTTGACCATATGATTAGAGATTAGCAACGAACTCCTATGAAACCGCCCGGTTGTAATTCAGTACCGAATTGCGCATTGGCTCTTGGATTGCCAGAACTTAATTCATATGAATGCTGAACGGTGTCCAGGTTGTGGGAATTCGCAACATGAGCTAGATTGCTATATTCAGTTTCTCCAAGTTGTCCAGCTTCACATTTTTCCATAATTGCCGAAAAGTTGAGTAAAATCATGAGGAGTAAGAGGGTTCTTCCAATGACACAGTATCCATGAGAAGATGCCATAGTTATTACCTGATTTTATGGGAGTGTGAATGCAAAAAAAAAAAAGATGAAAATCTTGTTGGTGAGGCAGGTAGGTAACCTCAACAAGCACTATTTATGGAGGAAAGAGATGAGGAAATCTAATTCATTCAACGTATCTCAATTAAATCACCAGAATAAAATCTCCTTCAGTCTCAATAATAGTGATTTATAGATATCTATGTTGTAGATTACCGCCTATATACTCATATTCGAATGGTTAACGTACGTATGAGGTCATTTATGTTGACAATAAAAATTTCACCTTATTAAAATTTGATAATGTATTCTATGAATTTCCACCCTATCAACGAAGTGCATGTCTTGAAAACATTCCCACACCTAACTGACCTCTCTTCTATGTCACCTATCATTAATACACAAATTATTATACTCTGTTCATGACATTAAATGCTGGTAAAACTACAAATACAAAAAATAATAAAAAAGTTAGTTTATAATAAAAAACATTAGAGTATTTACACATACAGCTACTCGATGCTACATATAGTTTCCACCACCTAGCTGGAATCTCTTCTATGTCACCTATCATTAAATACAAATAATTATACTCCGCTCATGACATCAAATGCTGGTAAAACTACAAATACAAAAAATAATAAAAAAGTTAATGAAATTAAAAAGGATTAATTTCTTCTCTGAATTATCCAAAATATGAATATTATAGCTTGTGTTTCCTCCCGTTCCAAAACTTACATCTAACTAATAACTCCACAATGTTGAAATTACTGGTAACTCCAATTTGGTTGGGCTCCGACACTAGAACTTACGATATGCCTATTTTAGCCCTCTCTTGAGTTTGCCAACAAACTGTTCCATAGGATGGCCGTTATAAATTCTTAAATGTAAAGGGGCTATTTTGTATACTGAAATAATGAAATAAGAATCCAAATTTCTTTCTACTTATTTCCCAACTTTGGTATCCTCTGTATATGAATAATATTAGAACTCGGTTTTTGGGCGGTAGTTGGGTCTATAGATGTTTTATATTTTCGATTATGCGCATGACTTTGAAAATAATATTTTCTTATGTTTAAATCTAAGCAGACCGGGAGAGAAGAAGAAGAAGAAGAAGAAGAAGAAGAAGAAGAAATAGAATAAGAAGAAGAAGAAGAGAAGAAAACATATGACGTTTATAATTGATTGACACGTAATAAAATTAAAATTATGAAACACAACCTTACTGACTAAGTAAAGGCTACAGTAATAAATTATTTTCAACTCACAAAACCAGTGATACATTACCAGCTCTTATTCATCATTTATGTTATTCATCAATTTATTCCAATATATAACAAAGGTCGCATGTGTAAGATGTATGGGTTTTTTAGATGTTAGAAGTAATCAAACCTATATACTGAGTGTTCTAACATCTAAAACAATAATCAAGCTAAATTTAATTACTAACGACTAGAATCCTACAAGATCAAAAATTGATTTTTGTTATTATATTTTCATACTCCGTTCCTTCGATCGACATTCGCCAATTTGTTGAGATAACAGTAAGTTGATTAGTTGCGCAATGAATTATGAAAACTTTCCAGGTGGCTCATAAATATCAACGCTACTACTCAACACAGGAAGATTTGTATACGCGATTTACATGTATAGTAAGTCTAACCAACATACAGTTTTCATCACCTGACCGACCTCTCTTCTACGTCACTTTGCATTAATATACAAATTATTATACTCCGTTCATGACATTAAATGATGGTAAAATTACGAATATAGACATGTATGTATGTATACGTAAAACCAAATAAAAAGGATTATTTGCATTTGCGTTTTACGGGAAACATGAATGTTACGGCTTGTTTTTCCTCTCTTTTCAAAACTTGCAGCTAACTAATAACTCTACAATATTGAAATTACTGGCAAACTCCAATTCGTAGGTGCTCCAAGCCGGAAATTTAAGATTTGCCTATTTTACGGATCTCTTGAGTTCGCCAACTTAATGTTCCGCAGGATACCGGTTACAACTTCTTAAACGTAAAAGATGTCATTTTTTATATTGAACTAGTGAAATAAGAATTCAAATTTCTCTCTACTTATTTCCCAACTATGTTATCCTTGGTATGTATATAATAATGAGAACTATATTTATGAGTGATAGTTGGGTCCATTAATGTTGTTTCATACTTTCGATTATGTTCATGACTCCGAAAATAGTATTTTTTTTCATGTTTAAACCCAATCAAACCAAAAGAGAAGAAGAAGAACAGCAGCAACAACAACAACAAGGAAAAGAAAAGAAAATGTATAGCGTTTATAATTGCTTGACACGCAACAAAATGAAAATTAAGAGATACAACCTTTACTAATTAAGTAAAGATCACTAGTGCAAATTTATTTCAAACTCAGAAACAAGTGATAATTACCAGCTCTTATTCATCGTTTATTCTCCACAAGACTACATCAACCTATTCAAGGATGGATGATTATGATCGTGGTAATTTATTTATGGATGGACGATCATGATCGGCTATATGTATAATAGTTGACCATATGATTAGAGATTAGCAACGAACTCCTATGAAACCGCCCGGTTGTAATTCAGTACCGAATTGCGCATTGGCTCTTGGATTGCCAGAACTTAATTCATATGAATGCTGAACGGTGTCCAGGTTGTGGGAATTCGCAACATGAGCTAGATTGCTATATTCAGTTTCTCCAAGTTGTCCAGCTTCACATTTTTCCATAATTGCCGAAAAGTTGAGTAAAATCATGAGGAGTAAGAGGGTTCTTCCAATGACACAGTATCCATGAGAAGATGCCATAGTTATTACCTGATTTTATGGGAGTGTGAATGCAAAAAAAAAAAGATGAAAATCTTGTTGGTGAGGCAGGTAGGTAACCTCAACAAGCACTATTTATGGAGGAAAGAGATGAGGAAATCTAATTCATTCAACGTATCTCAATTAAATCACCAGAATAAAATCTCCTTCAGTCTCAATAATAGTGATTTATAGATATCTATGTTGTAGATTACCGCCTATATACTCATATTCGAATGGTTAACGTACGTATGAGGTCATTTATGTTGACAATAAAAATTTCACCTTATTAAAATTTGATAATGTATTCTATGAATTTCCACCCTATCAACGAAGTGCATGTCTTGAAAACATTCCCACACCTAACTGACCTCTCTTCTATGTCACCTATCATTAATACACAAATTATTATACTCTGTTCATGACATTAAATGCTGGTAAAACTACAAATACAAAAAATAATAAAAAAGTTAGTTTATAATAAAAAACATTAGAGTATTTACACATACAGCTACTCGATGCTACATATAGTTTCCACCACCTAGCTGGAATCTCTTCTATGTCACCTATCATTAAATACAAATAATTATACTCCGCTCATGACATCAAATGCTGGTAAAACTACAAATACAAAAAATAATAAAAAAGTTAATGAAATTAAAAAGGATTAATTTCTTCTCTGAATTATCCAAAATATGAATATTATAGCTTGTGTTTCCTCCCGTTCCAAAACTTACATCTAACTAATAACTCCACAATGTTGAAATTACTGGTAACTCCAATTTGGTTGGGCTCCGACACTAGAACTTACGATATGCCTATTTTAGCCCTCTCTTGAGTTTGCCAACAAACTGTTCCATAGGATGGCCGTTATAAATTCTTAAATGTAAAGGGGCTATTTTGTATACTGAAATAATGAAATAAGAATCCAAATTTCTTTCTACTTATTTCCCAACTTTGGTATCCTCTGTATATGAATAATATTAGAACTCGGTTTTTGGGCGGTAGTTGGGTCTATAGATGTTTTATATTTTCGATTATGCGCATGACTTTGAAAATAATATTTTCTTATGTTTAAATCTAAGCAGACCGGGAGAGAAGAAGAAGAAGAAGAAGAAGAAGAAGAAGAAATAGAATAAGAAGAAGAAGAAGAGAAGAAAACATATGACGTTTATAATTGATTGACACGTAATAAAATTAAAATTATGAAACACAACCTTACTGACTAAGTAAAGGCTACAGTAATAAATTATTTTCAACTCACAAAACCAGTGATACATTACCAGCTCTTATTCATCATTTATGTTATTCATCAATTTATTCCAATATATAACAAAGGTCGCATGTGTAAGATGTATGGGTTTTTTAGATGTTAGAAGTAATCAAACCTATATACTGAGTGTTCTAACATCTAAAACAATAATCAAGCTAAATTTAATTACTAACGACTAGAATCCTACAAGATCAAAAATTGATTTTTGTTATTATATTTTCATACTCCGTTCCTTCGATCGACATTCGCCAATTTGTTGAGATAACAGTAAGTTGATTAATTGCGCAATGAATTATGAAAACTTTCCAGGTGGCTCATAAATATCAACGCTACTACTCAACACAGGAAGATTTGTATACGCGATTTACATGTATAGTAAGTCGAACCAACATACAGTTTTCATCACCTGACCGACCTCTCTTCTACGTCACTTTGCATTAATATACAAATTATTATACTCCGTTCATGACATTAAATGATGGTAAAATTACGAATATAGACATGTATGTATGTATACGTAAAACCAAATAAAAAGGATTATTTGCATTTGCGTTTTACGGGAAACATGAATGTTACGGCTTGTTTTTCCTCTCTTTTCAAAACTTGCAGCTAACTAATAACTCTACAATATTGAAATTACTGGCAAACTCCAATTCGTAGGTGCTCCAAGCCGGAAATTTAAGATTTGCCTATTTTACGGATCTCTTGAGTTCGCCAACTTAATGTTCCGCAGGATACCGGTTACAACTTCTTAAACGTAAAAGATGTCATTTTTTATATTGAACTAGTGAAATAATAATTCAAATTTCTTTCTACTTATTTCCCAACTATGTTATCCTTGGTATGTATATAATAATCAGAACTATATTTATGAGTGATAGTTGGGTCCATTAATGTTGTTTCATACTTTCGATTATGTTCATGACTCCGAAAATAGTATTTTTTTCATGTTTAAACCCAATCAAACCAAAAGAGAAGAAGAAGAACAGCAGCAACAACAACAACAAGGAAAAGAAAAGAAAATGTATAGCGTTTATAATTGCTTGACACGCAACAAAATGAAAATTAAGAGATACAACCTTTACTAATTAAGTAAAGATCACTAGTGCAAATTTATTTCAAACTCAGAAACAAGTGATAATTACCAGCTCTTATTCATCGTTTATTCTCCACAAGACTACATCAACCTATTCAAGGATGGATGATTATGATCGTGGTAATTTATTTATGGATGGACGATCATGATCGGCTATATGTATAATAGTTGACCATATGATTAGAGATTAGCAACGAACTCCTATGAAACCGCCCGGTTGTAATTCAGTACCGAATTGCGCATTGGCTCTTGGATTGCCAGAACTTAATTCATATGAATGCTGAACGGTGTCCAGGTTGTGGGAATTCGCAACATGAGCTAGATTGCTATATTCAGTTTCTCCAAGTTGTCCAGCTTCACATTTTTCCATAATTGCCGAAAAGTTGAGTAAAATCATGAGGAGTAAGAGGGTTCTTCCAATGACACAGTATCCATGAGAAGATGCCATAGTTATTACCTGATTTTATGGGAGTGTGAATGCAAAAAAAAAAAAGATGAAAATCTTGTTGGTGAGGCAGGTAGGTAACCTCAACAAGCACTATTTATGGAGGAAAGAGATGAGGAAATCTAATTCATTCAACGTATCTCAATTAAATCACCAGAATAAAATCTCCTTCAGTCTCAATAATAGTGATTTATAGATATCTATGTTGTAGATTACCGCCTATATACTCATATTCGAATGGTTAACGTACGTATGAGGTCATTTATGTTGACAATAAAAATTTCACCTTATTAAAATTTGATAATGTATTCTATGAATTTCCACCCTATCAACGAAGTGCATGTCTTGAAAACATTCCCACACCTAACTGACCTCTCTTCTATGTCACCTATCATTAATACACAAATTATTATACTCTGTTCATGACATTAAATGCTGGTAAAACTACAAATACAAAAAATAATAAAAAAGTTAGTTTATAATAAAAAACATTAGAGTATTTACACATACAGCTACTCGATGCTACATATAGTTTCCACCACCTAGCTGGAATCTCTTCTATGTCACCTATCATTAAATACAAATAATTATACTCCGCTCATGACATCAAATGCTGGTAAAACTACAAATACAAAAAATAATAAAAAAGTTAATGAAATTAAAAAGGATTAATTTCTTCTCTGAATTATCCAAAATATGAATATTATAGCTTGTGTTTCCTCCCGTTCCAAAACTTACATCTAACTAATAACTCCACAATGTTGAAATTACTGGTAACTCCAATTTGGTTGGGCTCCGACACTAGAACTTACGATATGCCTATTTTAGCCCTCTCTTGAGTTTGCCAACAAACTGTTCCATAGGATGGCCGTTATAAATTCTTAAATGTAAAGGGGCTATTTTGTATACTGAAATAATGAAATAAGAATCCAAATTTCTTTCTACTTATTTCCCAACTTTGGTATCCTCTGTATATGAATAATATTAGAACTCGGTTTTTGGGCGGTAGTTGGGTCTATAGATGTTTTATATTTTCGATTATGCGCATGACTTTGAAAATAATATTTTCTTATGTTTAAATCTAAGCAGACCGGGAGAGAAGAAGAAGAAGAAGAAGAAGAAGAAGAAGAAATAGAATAAGAAGAAGAAGAAGAGAAGAAAACATATGACGTTTATAATTGATTGACACGTAATAAAATTAAAATTATGAAACACAACCTTACTGACTAAGTAAAGGCTACAGTAATAAATTATTTTCAACTCACAAAACCAGTGATACATTACCAGCTCTTATTCATCATTTATGTTATTCATCAATTTATTCCAATATATAACAAAGGTCGCATGTGTAAGATGTATGGGTTTTTTAGATGTTAGAAGTAATCAAACCTATATACTGAGTGTTCTAACATCTAAAACAATAATCAAGCTAAATTTAATTACTAACGACTAGAATCCTACAAGATCAAAAATTGATTTTTGTTATTATATTTTCATACTCCGTTCCTTCGATCGACATTCGCCAATTTGTTGAGATAACAGTAAGTTGATTAATTGCGCAATGAATTATGAAAACTTTCCAGGTGGCTCATAAATATCAACGCTACTACTCAACACAGGAAGATTTGTATACGCGATTTACATGTATAGTAAGTCGAACCAACATACAGTTTTCATCACCTGACCGACCTCTCTTCTACGTCACTTTGCATTAATATACAAATTATTATACTCCGTTCATGACATTAAATGATGGTAAAATTACGAATATAGACATGTATGTATGTATACGTAAAACCAAATAAAAAGGATTATTTGCATTTGCGTTTTACGGGAAACATGAATGTTACGGCTTGTTTTTCCTCTCTTTTCAAAACTTGCAGCTAACTAATAACTCTACAATATTGAAATTACTGGCAAACTCCAATTCGTAGGTGCTCCAAGCCGGAAATTTAAGATTTGCCTATTTTACGGATCTCTTGAGTTCGCCAACTTAATGTTCCGCAGGATACCGGTTACAACTTCTTAAACGTAAAAGATGTCATTTTTTATATTGAACTAGTGAAATAATAATTCAAATTTCTTTCTACTTATTTCCCAACTATGTTATCCTTGGTATGTATATAATAATCAGAACTATATTTATGAGTGATAGTTGGGTCCATTAATGTTGTTTCATACTTTCGATTATGTTCATGACTCCGAAAATAGTATTTTTTTCATGTTTAAACCCAATCAAACCAAAAGAGAAGAAGAAGAACAGCAGCAACAACAACAACAAGGAAAAGAAAAGAAAATGTATAGCGTTTATAATTGCTTGACACGCAACAAAATGAAAATTAAGAGATACAACCTTTACTAATTAAGTAAAGATCACTAGTGCAAATTTATTTCAAACTCAGAAACAAGTGATAATTACCAGCTCTTATTCATCGTTTATTCTCCACAAGACTACATCAACCTATTCAAGGATGGATGATTATGATCGTGGTAATTTATTTATGGATGGACGATCATGATCGGCTATATGTATAATAGTTGACCATATGATTAGAGATTAGCAACGAACTCCTATGAAACCGCCCGGTTGTAATTCAGTACCGAATTGCGCATTGGCTCTTGGATTGCCAGAACTTAATTCATATGAATGCTGAACGGTGTCCAGGTTGTGGGAATTCGCAACATGAGCTAGATTGCTATATTCAGTTTCTCCAAGTTGTCCAGCTTCACATTTTTCCATAATTGCCGAAAAGTTGAGTAAAATCATGAGGAGTAAGAGGGTTCTTCCAATGACACAGTATCCATGAGAAGATGCCATAGTTATTACCTGATTTTATGGGAGTGTGAATGCAAAAAAAAAAAGATGAAAATCTTGTTGGTGAGGCAGGTAGGTAACCTCAACAAGCACTATTTATGGAGGAAAGAGATGAGGAAATCTAATTCATTCAACGTATCTCAATTAAATCACCAGAATAAAATCTCCTTCAGTCTCAATAATAGTGATTTATAGATATCTATGTTGTAGATTACCGCCTATATACTCATATTCGAATGGTTAACGTACGTATGAGGTCATTTATGTTGACAATAAAAATTTCACCTTATTAAAATTTGATAATGTATTCTATGAATTTCCACCCTATCAACGAAGTGCGTGTCTTGAAAACATTGCCAACGATAAAATTTTTTCTTTTGAGGCCTATAACGTTAAATACATATATATATATATATATACATATATATATTTTGATGGTAAATGCTCTGGCCACAACATCCTAGAAAATTCATTCAACCAAAATTATAAGAGGCCGATAACATTCAGTTAATAGCACAATAAATTATAAAAAATTTCCAAGTCGTTCATTAATATCAATGCAACTACTCAATTACAAAACAAAATTGTATGGAGGATTTACATATATAGCTAGTTTGAGCGACATATAGTTTCCAACACCTAACTGACCTCTCTTCTATGTCACCTATCATTAATATACAAATTATTATACTTTATTCATGACATTAAATCCTGGTAAAACTACAAATACAAAAACTAATAAAAAAGTTAGTTTATAATAAAAAATATTAGAGTATTTACGCATACAACTAGTCTATGCTACATATAGTTCCCACAACCTAGCTAGAATCTCTTCTATGTCACCTATCATTAAATACAAATTATTATACTCCGCTCATGACATCAAATGCTGGTAAAACTATAAATACAAAAAATAATAAAAAAAGTTAATGAAATTAAAACGGATTAATTTCTTCTCTGAATTATCCAAAATATGAATATTATAGCTTGTGTTTCCTCCCGTTCCAAAACTTACATCTAACTAATAACTCCACAATGTTGAAATTACTGGTAAACTCCAATTTGGTTGGGCTCCGACACTAGAACTTACGATATGCCTATTTTAGCCCTCTCTTGAGTTTGCCAACAAACTGTTTCATAGGATGGCCGTTATAAATTCTTAAATGTAAAGGGGCTATTTTATATACTGAAATAATGAAATAAGAATCCAAATTTCTTTCTACTTATTTCCCAACTTTGGTATCCTCTGTATATAAATAATAATTAGAACTCGGTGTTTGGGCGATAGTTGGGTCTATAGTTGTTTTACATTTTCGATTATGTGCATGACTTCGAAAATAATATTTTCTTATGTTTAAATCTAAGCAAACCGAGAGAGAAGAAGAAGAAGAAGAAGAAGAAGAAGAAGAAATAGAAGAAGAAGAAGAAGAAGAAGAAGAGAAGAAAACATATGACGTTTATAATTGATTGACACGTAATAAAATTAAAATTATGAAACACAACCTTACTGAGTAAGTAAAGGCTACCGTAATAAATTATTTCCAACTCACAAAACCAGTCATACATTACCAGCTCTTATTCATCATTCATGTTATTCATCAATTTATTCCAATATATAATAAAGGTCACATATGTAAGATGTATGGGTTCTTTCGATGTTAGATGTAATCAAACCTATATATTGAGTGTTCTAACATCTAAAACAATAATCAAGCTAAATTTAATTACTAACGACTAGAATCCTACAAGATCAAAAATTGATTTTTGTTATTATATTTTCGAACTCCGTTCCTTCGATAGACATTCGCCAATTTGTTGAGATAACAGTAAGTTGATTAATTACGCAATGAATTATGAAAACTTTCCAGGTGGCTCAAAAATATCAACGCTACTATTCAACAACACAGGAAGATTTGTATACGCGATTTACATGTATAGTAAGTCTAACCAACATACAGTTTTCATCACCTGACCGACCTCTCTTCTACGTCACTTTGCATTAATATACAAATTATTATACTCCGTTCATGACATTAAATGATGGTAAAATTACGAATATAGACATGTATATATGTATACGTAAAACCAAATAAAAAGGATTATTTGCATTTGTGTTTTACGGGAAACATGAATGTTACGGCTTGTTTTTCCTCTCTTTTCAAAACTTGCAGCTAACTAATAACTCTACAATGTTGAAATTACTGGCAAACTCCAATTCGTAGGTGCTCCAAGCCGGAAATTTAAGATTTGCCTATTTTACGGATCTCTTGAGTTCGCCAACTTAATGTTCCGCAGGATACCGGTTACAACTTCTTAAATGTAAAAGAGGTCATTTTTTATATTGAACTAGTGAAATAAGAATTCAAATTTCTTTCTACTTATTTCCCAACTATGTTATCCTTGGTATGTATATAATAATTAGAACTATATTTATGAGTGATAGTTGGGTCCATTAATGTTGTTTCATACTTTCGATTATGTTCATGACTCCGAAAATAGTACTTTTTTCATGTTTAAACCTAATCAAACCAAAAGAGAAGAAGAAGAACTGCAACAACAACAACAAAAACAACGAGAAGAAGAAGGAAATGAAAAGAGAAGAAAATATGTAGCGTTTATAATTGATTGACACACAACAAAATGAAAATTAGGAGATACAATTAAGCAAAAATACACTAGTGGAAATTTATTTAAAACTCACAAGCAAGTGATAATTACCAACTCTTATTTATCATTTATTCTCTAGATCAACTTATTCAAATATGTATGTACATATCATTGTAGAGCAAGTACCTTATTCATACTCATAGCATCTAGTAGAGCTTGGACGACATATTCATTCAGGTGATTGTGTATGATCTAGCATAATATTTTTGATACTAGTTTGAGTTTGGAGGTGAAGATGGAGATTCTTTATATTTTGTCCAGCGTGGTATTAAAATTTGGGAACGCACAATGTTGCTTAATTTTGCTTTGCTGATTAATTTCCTATTGCCTTTCGGGTTTATAGAATAACACGTGTTAGCATTGTCGAGATTACAAGTCGATTTACAAAGTCCATTGGAAAGAAATCATATCAAACACAAGAAATAAAAGATCCTCAGAAGGAGATACGACATTAACTTTTTTATTGAATATATAAAAACTTATGGAAATTTACTTGAACTCTCAAACAAGTGTTGTGCTACATCCCACACGCTTATTTTTTATTTATTTACTATGAAAACTTATTCAAACACATTGGTATTTCATGTCAACGTGAGTACCGTATTTACTATTAAAATATTTAGTGGAACATGGATGGATGATCATGATCAAATATATGTGTAATAGTCGACCATATGATTCGAGATTAGCAACAAGTTCCTATGAAACCGCCAGGTTGCAATTCAATACCGAATTGCGCATTGGCTCTTGGATTGCCAGAACTTAGTTCATAAGAATGTTGAATGGTGTCCAGGTTGTGGGAATTCACAACATAAGTTGGATTGTCATATTCGGTTTCTCGAAGTTTTCGATCTTCACATTTGTCCATAATTGCCAAAACGTTGAATAAAATCATGTAGAGTAAGAGGGTTCTTCCAATGACACAGTATCCATGAGAAGATGCCATTGTTATTACCTGATTTTATGCAAGTGTTAAAACAAAAAAAAAAAAAGATGAAAATATTGTGGGTGATGCAAGTAGGTAACCTCAACAAGCACTACTTATAGAGAAAAAGGGATGAGGAAATCTAATTCATGCAACGTATATCAATTAAATCACTAGAATAAAAGCTCCTTCAATCTCAATAATATTGATGTATAGATATCTATGTTGTAGATTGCCACGTATATACTCTCAACTTAATGTTCCACATGATGCCCATTATAACTTCTTAAATGTAAAAAGGGTCATTTTGTACATTGAACTAATGAAATAAGAGTCCAAATTTCTTTCTACTTATTTCCCAACTTTGTTATCCTCTGTATATAAATAATAGTTAGAACTATATTTATGAGCAATAGTTGGTGTATTGCTGTTTCATATTGTTGATTGTGCACATGACCTAAATAATATTTTCATATGATTAAATATAATCAAACCAAAAGAGAAGAACAAGAACAAGAACAAGAAGAAGGAAAATAAAGGTAAATATATAGCGTTTATGATTTATTGACACACAACAAAAAGAAAATTAAGAGACACGACCTTTACTTATTATGTAAAGATTACTGGTACAAATTTATTTCAAACTCACAAGCCAGTGACAATTACCAGCTCTTATTCATCATTTATTTTCTACATCAAGTTATTCAAATATGTCTATACATATCACTATAGAGCAAGTACCGTATTGATGAGGTATAAAATGCATATAATGATTGATGTCATCAAAATAATGACAAAATAATTTATTATAAATTAGAAGATAGATACATTTTTATATTAAATCCTCTCATTTATATAGAATGCATTGCATAGTAATTCAATTTGATGCTTATTTCAGCTACAAACATGATATTAATTTTCTACATATAAATACATTAATAGTTAAGTTAAATTTCAACTAGACTATTGTCTTTGTTCTTATAGTGAAAAATACGTTCAAAGTGATCCAAATGATAGTTTGCATAATCAACATTAAAATGTTAATTAATATTAACACTAATACATTAATTAAGATGCAAATTATAATTTTTTGTAATCAAAATGCAATCAAGTATTATTTTTGTAGATAAATAATACAGAAGAGCAGATATGATAAATATGATTTAATACACCAAACACATATAATTTAGAGTTGTAGAAAAATAATAGCTAACAAGTTATCGTAACATGTACAATAGGTAGCAATTAATTGCAACTTTTACAACAGCCAACGAGTTCTCTCAAACTTTGTAAAATTGCTAGGGTGCCTAATGTTGAATTACCACTAAGCCTACCTTATTTTAGACAAGTGGGCTTCTTAAAAAGGTAGGATTATACAACCTATGGCATGATTGGTATGCAGGTATGGAGCGAGAATAGAATAGAGATTCCCACGTCCATTTCTAATAACACGATTGGTATAGTTTAGAGATGGGAATACTCATTTCTATGAGAATCGCCACTCCCATATATGTGGGTTTAGTGATTTTTCAATCCCACACGAGTTTAATTATTCCCAACAAGTTAACTATCTAAAACCCGAATATTTCTTTAAGATTGTTAGAAAAATAATGTTTTGAATATCAACAAAACAAGATATTCATAGGGGCGGTTTATTTGATGAATATAAATATAATTGGAACAATAGTTTTCAATATAAACACAATAGTCAAAAGTAATCAAACAACGTCGAATACAAATAAAATAACAAGAAAGTTTAGGAAACTTACTAGTACTGCAACAACTGAATCATCGGGATAAACCTATTAGCCTTGAAGAAATATTCGCCCTACTAACCGGTGCAATGGGCCAGCGATACTCCTTCCAGGATAAGACGGTCTAGAGATTCGTTCCAAGGTGCACTCTACTTTGAATCTCATTTCGAAAGCTAATTCACTCTATATTATGTGTATGCAAGCAGGTACACGAATACATATAACATTTACACCATATTTTAGTATCAAGTGTTTCTAAATGACCCCTTTAACTAAAGTTTCTAGCTATGCCATTGCATATATGAAAAAATTTTACCCGAATCTTATTTAGCCGAACCCAATAAATCATATGGTAAGTGTTTTGTGCTTACCAAGTGATTGGTTACTCTTCCTAAATTATCTACCAATCACTGGACAAGTGTAAAATACTTGCCACATAATTAGCTCTGGTTCGATCGAGCTGGGCCTGGGCTATATATATAGTAACTAAATGCTACGATCATATTCTAATCTCTTAAATTCATTTTATCTTCTCAAAATTCAATGCTAAAATTAAGCTTTTGATTTTGAATTTACTTCAATTCGTTTTCCAAAAAAAGAAAAAGGGCAAACTATGCTTTGTCCCCTTATACTATGCCATCTGTAACACTTAACCCCCTGTACTATAAAAACAATCATGTACCCCCCCCCCCCCTCCCAAATTGATTATCCTAAATATTACTGACAAAATTGCCCTTTATTTTATCATACAAATGCTTTGTCCTATTATCTTAATATTAAAAGTGGTGGAAATAATTGATTTAATTTTCTTCTTAGTAAATTATATTATGAGAATGTCAAATAATTTTCTCAATTATAAATTTCCATTCATCAATCAAAACATGTATATCATAAAGAATAATAATTAATTAAAATATAATACCATATAATTAAAACTTATAAATAATCAATATTAACTAATTAAGTGAAATTGGTTAAAGAGCTTTATTTTCAAAATATTGATAGCAAAATTCTCCATCAATCAATTATGCACAACTAATTAATATAAAGTTGCTTGAAAAATAATTTATTTATATTTTATTTTAACCATTTATTTTTACATTAAAAATGTATATAGATACATGCTTTACTTGAGAAATGAACATTTATACATTGGAGAGTTATTTGAGATTTTTAAAATATGTTGTACTAAGAAAAAATTATAATAACTATTTACACAAATATTGACATAAAAATAATAAGATAAATACATGTATAATGAAATAGAGGGTAATTTTGTCACTAGAAATTAGGGTAATCAATTTCGAGGAGATAAGTGATGTTTTAGATAATATAAGGGGGTTTCAAAAAAAAAAAAAAAAAAAGATAATATAAGGGGGTAAGTGTTACAAATGGCATAGTACAAGGGGCAAAGTGAAGTTTGCCCAAAGAAAAATAATCAAACTGTCGTTGGACTTCAACTTTGCAGCACTAGAACTTAATTCTCACTTGTTAAATTTCAAGTCTTGTGACTGTTTTTGAGGCCTTTTAAGTGCTTTTTGTGTCAATTTTTCAAGAAGCCCGATTGTTAGTATTTGCCAAAAGATGAACCAAATTTTTCTATAAAAAATGGCGATCCAAGTTTTAAGTTTTCCATCAAAAATTGCAATCTTACCGAGAGATTCAATTAGTGGCCCAAAATATTCATATAACATATATATAAATAATTGAAAGTAAAATAGATCTATCTCCTCACACACATAAATTCAATATTAAATTCAAGTTTAACTAAAATCAAACGAATTCAAATAGAGTCTCGCGCTGATCGATAAGGGGGAGTCTAGTTTTATTCCATCTTTTGTCAAATATGTAATTGAGGTTGAAGCCTCCTCCGTTTAATGCTATATAGACTGCATTGATTCCAAAAAAAAATGGAGTCTAAACTCCATTCTCAAAACCCAAAACCGCTAAAAAGGTGCAGTTCCTAAATTCCACAATTAATTCATCCTAATACATTGAAACTATTGATGAATGCTCCAGCTAGCATCTGCCCAAGATGGACTTGTGCCGCAGTCGTAAGATGAAGGTGGTCGGGCTCTAACTCCAGTCCCATGGCATCAACAGTTGTCACATTCGAGAAATCGAATTCCAACTGAGTTTTTCTCACAATGTCTATATAGTCGCCTCCTGATGCCAATGCCACCTACACATTTAAAACACAAAACAAAAAGAATATCAGCGACACCGGAACTAACACTACTTTTGATTTAATCATCATTAACTAAATTTGGCTGCAGATACATAAGCTAAAGAGGCTCATGAGTCATGGATTTTGACAAACGAAGTTGAATGCTTAATAACTGCCCGTGTAACATTAATGATCATACATACTTGGATTATAGGTAGCACAGGTAACTGCAAGTCAGATCGCACGGCGGTGAAGAAACTTTTCAATCTCCCTTTGTATGCTTTGGCAGCCTCTTCATCAAATGAATCGCTCTCGCCTTGATACCAAAGCATAGTGCGGATTTCTCCTCCACTGCACAACAACGATGTGTTAACTCGTGATAGCATTTCATTGTAGTATTCGCTGCCGCGGCTCCATTGGCTTATGTTGCTTCCCGCAATGGCACAAGGAACCAGACCAATCATCCCGATGCTCGAGTCCCTCTCAAGAAGTGAATGAGCAAAAGACATCCCGGGCCCTATCCCACAAGGCGTCTGGCGATATCCGTGGAGAGGCTCACGGGCCTCTTCCCATACGAGGCTGTAGTTCAACCGGAATATTAGTGGACTTGGTTGGCATTCAGGAGGGACATATCCATCCCATATTCTGTTGTGCACACCTCCTTGACCGAACATATTGCTTTGCCCAGCCAGTATAAAAATGCTCGTGATGTTTTCAGCGATCGCAAGATTAATGCATGCGAAGAGAATCAAAACAACGTGGCAAATCATGGTGATGTTGGATAGTATAGTAGATTTGTTTTGAACTATCTTTTGCTTCAAGCTCCCATGGCATAAGTCATATATGTACATATTCTCATTAGTCTTGGATGCATAATGGTGCAATACACCTATGTATCTCACACCATTAGATTGGTAGAACAAATGGTTGACCCCATTCTCATTTATAAATCAATGGCTAATACTAGTTTAGATGAATTTTGGTTTACTGTATAACAAATAGCTTTAGTTGCAATACCAACTCCGCGGGGAAAACTGGAAGCTACCCCAACACATGTCACATGTGACATGACACAAAGACAACACATTTTCCACATTAATTTAGAGGGAGATTTGTTTGTTTTGGAACATGGATTATAAGATTAATCCAACTAGTCAGCCCACCTCTCTGTCTTACCAGTAAAAAATTCATCACTCACCTCTCTCTCTCTCTCTCTCTCTCTCCCCGCATATATATATATATGTATATATATCAACTCCAAAAATATGCCCTTTTTATTATTTTGCTTTGCAGTATCAATTCGAGTAACTCTATTGTCTTGTATCTCAACTGCACATTCACGGGTCAAAATGCAATTTACCCAATAATAATAATAAAAGGGGGAAGAAAAAGAAAAAGAAAGAAGGCAGAGAGAATCTAAAGAAAGTTGTTGGAAAAGAATGCATATAAACCTCAAACACAAAAATTTCCATGTCTTCGAATTATGATTTTGATAGCTAAGTTCGTCACTATTGATGCATGAATGAACTTGTTCTGCAACAACAGCACGCATCAATACATGTGCTGTGTGTGTGTGTGTGTATATATATACATATATTCTGCAGATAGAAAAGCATTTGTTACGAGCATCAGCTTGCTATCTTACATAAGATGAAGATGCAAAGATAATCTACTGTGAAAGAGAGAGAGAGAGAGAGAGAGAGAAGAGTAGTAAGCTTCTGTAGCTTTGCTATGAATTTAGAACTTATAAGCTACTATAGTTTATAAGTTTCTAAATCTTATATTAACAATAAGCCATCAGAGTTAATAAATAAATAAATACGAATAAACAAGTTATAAGGTGTTCTAGGGTCATATTAAAATTAGAGAGCTTACAATTATAACAATGCCGACAAATGATATGGCACTATAGATTTCATAGAATATCCATATGTGTGTGGGTATATATATATATATATATATATATATATATATTATATATATATGTCATTATTTTTATAAGCTCTCAAACATTTCATAAAATATCCTAAAAATTTTATAAGCTCAGCCAAAACACCCTCTAACATGTGCTTGCAAGAGATTCTGCTTTTGATAAAAAAATGATTAATATTGAAAATCGATTGTGTATGAAAAAGAAGAAACTGCTAAAACTTGCTTAAAAAGCCTACAAAACACCTAATAGCTGGTAAAAATTGGGCGCCCAGGTGCTTCTGGCTTACAGATGTCCTCTGCTGATAAAAGCAGGAAGAATTGCGAATACTATGCAACTGCGCCAAACATTATCTATGTTTGTGCGTGTGTGTGTGTGTATCTATATATATATAAAATCTCAAAAGCACTATTTTTTTTTTCGCAAAACACCCTCCAACAACCATGAATAAATTATGAATCCAAGTACTCTATCTAGAAAGAAAATTATCATGGATGCTAACCCGGTTCGTCAATTTTCTAACAAGACACTAGTAATCTTGGACCAAATGAATCTACACTTTTGATACCACAATGAGGGCTAAAAAAGCAGCTGATGCAGAAGTTTCTCGCCATCTGTATGCAGATGTTGCTAGACCTTCTCATCAGGCTCGTCGGTTTTCACTAACCCGACTTCTTCTTCAATTTTGTTGTTGGAGGGAGACGGGGGCCGTTCTTTGCCACCAGGCTTAGACGAGGCGTGGCCATACCAGACCATTCCTACTATTGCAACCATCATTCCCACAACCACATGGAGGTTAAGTCCCTCTTTTCCAAAGAACAGAAATCCTAGTATCAAGACAAGAATGGTCTTCATATGGCCGAGCACTTGAAACGACACTGCTGTGAATCTGCCGATGCAGATGAACTGGCTCAGATTCGTTCCTATAGCAATGGCACAAGACAATAGGATAAATATCTGCAAAGAAACAATTACAAACTGTTAGGCTGGTGATAAGCACAACATAATACACAGATAGTTCATGCGATTTGATTACAGAGTCGAGATTCTACTAATTCACCATATTTTTGTGGAAGTGTTTCATTCTTATTGATATTTTCGTTTCATTAAGACATGGAATAGAAACTTTTCATGACGAAATCAGTGGTATAGACACACTTATCACTTATCAAAGGAGGAGAACTCTATTTAAATGTGAAAATTTGGGGATTGAGACCAAAAAATTTGCAAATTGAAACTAACATATGAGAGTGGTTGTAAGAATACCCGCTGGTTATCATTACCCAACGGGTATAAACATGTAAGGCCCTACCCTAATCCATTCATCAATATCAATATGGGTTGGGTAGGGTACGGGTAGATTTTAAAATTTCAGAGTACAGATAGAGAAGGAATGGGTTTGGGTAGGGTTCAACCCTAGGCCTATAGTGGATTTTAATTTTTAATATTTTAATTTCTATCCCATGTTGGTTTTTATTTACTGTTCTGATTTAGATTCACTGTTTCTTCTTGTACCTTGAGGTTCAATGTTTTCTTGTGGCTCTTCAGATCAGTTGAACCCATCAAGAATGTGAAGATTCTGTGATTAAAATTCATAAATAACACAGCGTCCTCCCCTAGAACTACATGTAGTAACAGAAATCTCCCCACTCGGTTTCAAAATTACACATACCTCCCTTGTTCACTTACCTCCACCTTATAGTTACCCCCTCAAGTCAATCATCCAACATAATCAAATGTCGCCATAATTCAAACTTACAGTGAACTTCCTAAGTGGTTGTCCCATATATGGATGATGTTATCTATGTTTCTTGATAAATTTGTCAGTATTGATCAAATTTGAATTGTTAAAATGGGGTAATTTACAAATTTGAAACTAAGAAAGTATGTGCAAAATTACGGGGGGAAAGGCGGCTAAAAGTGCTCATGTCTGCATTGTCAGCAGGAGAAATCCAATTACCACCCATATAATCCACCCGTAAGCCAACGTAGGAGAAGATGCCACAAACTGTTCGACGTTCTATCACTTCACCAACTCACAAGCTAGTCACACAACACTGAGCACGCATGGGCTATGTAATAACAAATTAGACTGAGGCTAAAACTTAAAACAAAGATGAGGGATGACTTAAACAACTTAAAAAGGACAAGTGAAGCCAACAAAAGCAGTTCAAGTTATCCATAATACCACAGAAAAATAAAAGTAAAACTTAAGCATTGCGGCATTTGAAAAGCTAGAGCACATGTAATACTGCCTAGTGCCCTAATACATAAATAAGTTTTAATGCTATCCTGAACCCACTCCACCGTTGCCCAAGACCAGAAACTTCTGGATCACACAGCAATGAGCAGTTGAGACTCAATATATACCGAAATGTGTAACAAAAACTACTACAGGACTTGGAGGGAGTTTGGGTGAGCCTATAAGCTCCTCAAAGCATCTTATAAGATTTGAAAGCTTAGTATGAAGCTATCAATTGTTTGGTAAAACTTGGCAAAACGAGCTCAGAAACTCCTAAAATAAAATCGCAGGAGTTGCTAGGACAAGCTTCTTTAATTTCAACCAAATTACTCACATAAGTGTATTATTAATATCTTACAAGCTCCGCCATCTTATATACCCATAAGATTAAAGAGCTTGTTTTAGAATAAGACTGAAAAACTTATAAGCCACTAAAACATCTTAATGACACGGGGGCTTACACGATGTTTCAGATAAGCTTATCAAACACCATCTTACATGCTTCAGACGGTGCAAGGAGCAATGTGAAACACAGCATATGCTATTGAAAGAAGCCTTATGAGTCAGCAGAACAATTGCATAAACATTAACACTTCTCATAAAAAACTTACCACAGATATGTAGGTATAGTGATAGGCGTCAACCCTCTTCTCTGTCAACCAGTAATCCATAAAGGGTCCCACTAACAGCAATGATGCAGCTTGAGGTGGTGCAGTGTGCCCTAATAAGTCGAAAGAACCAATAGAATGCTTCCTTTGAAGAAAATGAACATACTGCAAATGCAATAGAAACATGAGAACCAAATCACACATTCCAGTTAATTGAGAGAAAGAGAAGGTCTTTCGTTAACAGAAACAATCACTCATGGAATGCAAATAAAAACAATATACAAGGGAACAATTTAGTACTGAAATGCCCTTTCATAAAACACCCTTGTCAATTTGAGGAAAATATTACTAAAAAATTCTCAAATAAATTTATACACCCAATAAACCCATGAAATTAATTTTTAATCCAAACAACCCACTCAAACAACTTTTCATTCTAAAAAGATCAATGATTAATTTATATACAATTTTTTTGACAAAATTACCTTCTTACATTAGCTTTTATTGAGATTTATAAATTAGTCTTATTTATTTATATCAATTCATAATTAGAAATCTTTTTTGATCAAATATATGAAGATTTTAATCGTTTTGTTTAGTTTATTCAATTCTAAAAACTAAAATTATTTCAACCATCAGTTATAAATTTTAAAATTCAAGAAAATATCTTTTATAATTTACATATATCTGATAATTTAAGAAAAATATTTTTCTCAAAAGATATGATTGATTAAAAACTATTTATAGTAACGAATTTAAACCATTAAAGAAAAGGTTTCTATTTAAAATGCCTAAAGAAAAAATTTCTATTACAAAATAAATCCATAAGTTTTTTATTCTAATTAAGAGAAGTAAAGAGTAATCTGGTTAAAAATTAACTCTTGGGCTTTATGGAACGAGAAATTGGTAAAATGTATATTCTGGACTGAAATTTGACTTCGTGGTTTTTTTTTTGGATACAAAAAATTTATGTCGTGTGGTCTAATGATATTTCCAAAATTTTGTGAAATCAATGCCCATGGCGACCTAGAAAATATAAACCAGTCTGCAAGATATAATTTAAACGATTCATTAGAACTTTGTTTCAAAGTGCGTGAGCCAGATCTGTCCCATTAGCAGGATACACCCAACTCATAACATTCTTCGTTGCAGTCCTATAGATGTAAAAAGTGAAGGGAAGTATGACTTACATACTGCTGTAGGGCAGTGCTCCAAACGGCTATGAATGCAGCAATAAATCCTTTGGCATTAACACTCACATCAGTAACCGTGCAGATTGCAACACCCAACAGAACAACCAAAATGCTTAGCTTGGTGTCCCTCGAATATTGCACGCTGTCTAGAACAACTTCAAGAAAACATGACACAGGGATCATGCTCAGCTTTGCAATCTGACAGAGTAAAAACAGAAGTGGAACACATTTTAAGCATTAGTGCTTCTAGTGACAGGTAAAAAAAAAATAATAGTGGAACTGACCTGATAGAATCCGACTGAATTCCACATTAAGCTCACATTCATTCCAACAATGGAAAAATTTGCAAATAAAACAAATTTTGTGAGATCTGGCACAGGGAGAGAAGTACTCTGGATATATCCAAGTCTCTTTAGAACAAGAGTCATCACGGTAGTTGCAGCAAAATGTAGGCCAGTTAACGTTGTAGCTGAAAAGCCAAAATGGAGGTAGGATGGATCAGGAGAGATATGGACAAAGAAATATAAGTGGGGAAAAAAATACTTTTTGACATCTGAACATAAGCATTCTATGCTTTGCCATCTATTCTGACACTTCACCACCCAAACGATACGTATTTTTACACATTACCATATATATTGTATACATTTTCCAGAAGAATACTAGGGGGGCTTTCTGATCATATAATTTGCTGGAATTCCCACACAAGATATTTTGCCATGGAGAGTATACATTTCACATGGCACTTTAACATCCAGACTACGTGCGTTACACATGTTGCCTATCTGCCAAAATATTTTGTGAAGCCGATATATGGCAGTGGGTAAAAAATATAAGTTTGGATGGTAAAGCACTACAAAAGATAATTTAGCTAGTAAAGTGCAGAGACGTCCATAGCTTGAATGGAGAACTGATTTTTTTTTTTTTTTTCTCATTTAAGTAAAACATTACTTAAGTATAGTTAAAAAAAAATACATCTTTCCATAGAAGCAACAAAGGCTATTCACAGCTTGGTCGTCCAACTTAAAACTGTTGTTTAGAATAAATCAATTCAATAGCAATTCACCAAAGCAGCACAAAGGAGACTTCTTGTACTAGAGAAGTAAATTGATAGAAAAAATCTGAATAAGGAAACACTGCAAGCAAATTGAGCAATAGATCGTGTGGATAACCAAACCAGCATACCAAACGTAAAACCATACGTAGCCATTAAAGCTTTATTGACCATAATAATTCCAACCGAAGTGACAATATTGAACAACCATGCCGCCACATCAAGAGCCAATTTGTTTTTGTCATCTTTGCTCGTCTGAGACATTTCTTCTGCTGCTTCAAAACAAATTCTCTAAAACTATTAGCTTCAGGAAAACGGACATATTATTTGCTCATATAGGAACTTTACATGTTCTGTTTTATAAGTTCATAAAACATCATATAATCACCTGTACCTTCTAAGATGTTTCAACACCCTTTTATTGAGGTTAGAGAACTATAAATGTACTAGGACCACAACAGCCAGATAATTAATCAAGCTATTTCCTAAACAGAGAACAACGCCATTGAGCCAAGAATCTGTCAAAAAAACAGTAAAATTTCATGGAATTGTTATTTTATAATTTTCAAAAAAAAATAATTAAAAAAAAAAAAGAAATACAGTTCAATGAGCAGAACAAATTTCCATCGGACAAAAGGAATAGAATCATCTCGTCCTGTAACCAAATGCATAAAATCAAAATTTATGAAAGAGAGACTTCCCAAGACATCTCCATTGACTTAACTACTTCAAGTATTCTCCAGGGAGTCATAAACAACGTAGCGTATCAAAACATCACAAAATCATAGATTTGTAAGCGACATTTCCCACTAGGCCTGATTCATTTTCCTCTTGACTAAATACAAGTTATACTGAATGTCCAAGGGAATATTTAGTATGATCAGAAAATGAGGCAGAAAATATAATATTTAAGCAACTTATTGAACAAAATTTATTGCACAACATTAAAACGAATCCGCTCTTTTTCCCCTGAAACAATCCAATCAATAAAAGTTGCAATATTACCCAGAGAATCCAATTAGTGCCCACAAAATACACATAAAACACAAACAATTGAAAGAAAAAATAGATCTATCTACTCACACACATAAATTCCAACACTAAATTCAAGTTCAAATAAAATCAAACGAATTCAAACACTCTGATCCCCATTCCCAACACCAGAATCAACAATCCATCCCAAAAAACCTTCAAAGCAACTTGAATAAACCCATATTAAGTACCCAGAATCAAAAAAAAACCAAAAATACAAAAAGGGTCGAGAATTTTTACCACTTACAACTGCATTTGATGGAATCTCGCGAAGTGTGATGCTGTGGGCAAGTAAAATAATGCACAAATAGTTAAAATGGAGAGAGAAATGTGGGTGCATATATATAGCAAGAAGAGATGGGGCTAAAGCGTTGAAAGGACTTGGGTTGCGTCATAATGAAGAGACGTAGACTGGAGAAAGAATTGCCCCTCCCTTTGTCTCTATTTGTATATGTACAGTTGTATACATGTGTGCCAGCCTTGTGACGAGAGAGAAAGAGTGTGTGTGTGTGTGTGTGTGTGTGTGAGAGAGAGAGAGAGGGGGTGACGGTCGGGGGTGGGGGTATTAGCAACGAAGTGAATATTGAGGTGAAATATTTAAAAAGTTATTGCTAAAAAATAAATAAATTTTAGAAATTTCTTTTTAAAGTTCAAGACTATAAATTCACTGTGGTAAATTTGATATTATTAACTTGTCTAGACAATCAAAGATGCTAAGATGGTTAGAAATTTAATTTGAATATTATTATTGAAAAGTACACGGATTCAAATGCTAAATCTGATTCAGCATATGTAAGTGATTTTCATGAACGTAATCAACTTTCTCTATATTGCTTGTATCTTGATCACAAAGGTAATGGAGAATCACAAAGGATTTTAGAGAAAAAGAGAAGCCAAAATTTAAAATTCTCTCTATATTGCTTGTATCTTGATTTAGTGAATTCAAATTTAAAATAGTTGTTGATCACAAAAGTCCAATGAGCAATTGAATCATTATAAAGTTATAAATATATATATATATATATATATTGTGGAATATTCTATGAATACCTTCTAAGTTCTAAACGATTGACCGTTGTATATTTTTATATTAACTTCAACTAATATAACTTCATTCATACGATTCTAGGTGTACCATAAATAAAACAAGTTGTGTGTAAATCCAAGTCACTACAAGAAAATTAATAAATTAGTTATGATATAATAAGTGATAATGAAAAAATTGTCATTAATTATATGCATTTAGTGATAACAAATTTATGTTGTCACAAAATATAGTTTGCACAATATTAATTGTGACAACATAATTCAAGATTGATAATTAGTGACACATCTATGGTGGAAACTTAGCGATAATGGAATCTTATCACAAAATATTAATGACAATTTTTTTATCACCAAATTGTTACTATAGGTGTGTCATTAATTGTTAACGGTTGTCACTAAAAGTCTAAAATATTAACTCTCGTCACTATTGAGTACATATTACAATAAGATAAAAGTTATTGTCACTGAAAAAACTTAATTAGCGAACAACATAGAAGACGTTGTCACTTAATACAATTATTGATGATAATTTTTATATTGTCACTTTTATATCTTGTCACTAATATTATTTTTCTTTGCAGTGTGTTTGCATTATTTTCTTTAAAATAACTTGTAACAAATTTATTGAGTAAACCAACATAATCTTGAATGAAACTAGTTTGCTTGACTCTATTGTATATATAATTATAGTATCTTGTGCCAAGAAATAATAACTTTTGGCACATTAGCACAAGATCCAAAAAAAAGGCTTAGATTGCTTAACAACTAGATGTTGAAGTTGCATAACCAACTAATTTGTAGAGAACAAGTCTTAGTCTAAGTTTTAAATTTTTGGGTACGTTAAATAAATGAGCAAAAAGCACTTCGTACCGGCCAAAACATCTATTTCAGCATTTGTTTTTTCGCTCTTATAAATTGATAATTAATATATTGCACCCTAATTTTAATACTTTTTAACTAATTGTACCCTCAAATGATATTTTAGCTGATTTTTCGTCAAACACGTAACAGGTAAGAGGTAGAGGATCTCATGAAATAATTGTCAACCCGTGCTTAAATATTGGTGTATGTACTATTTTTTTTTTTTTATACTTTCACTTAATTCTAATAAAAACTAGTTTTATATGTATTCTATAGATCTTTCAATGTGTGTTAGTTTTGGCATTTCGAATTATTTATTGCATAATCGTATTACATTCATTAATAAACATCACATGTATTGACAGTCCCCTACCGCTTAGTGCGCTGACAGTAGGGACGGGGGATTAGTCCTCTGACTGTCGGCCGGATGGATACCCTGGGAAACCAAAAAAAAAAAATTAATAAACATCATGTGTATTGGTGAGCGGCTGAGATCAGGAAAGAAAAAAATTGATGATATGGCAAAAAAATATAAAGATTCACTTTCCTTATCTCAACCGCTCGTAAATACACGTAGTGTGTATTGACCCTATAAAAGAAAAAATAAAGTCCAGTTTCACCCTATAAGATCAAATAAAGATAAAACAGTAATACGCAAATACTTTAGTCACAAATATATAAGAAAAAATGAAGTCAAGTTTCTGCCCGAGTAGATCAAATAAAGATAAAACAGTAGTAAAACGCAAATAATTTAATTCTTATTATGTATTCTATAACTAATCAAATCACAGCAAAGGATCAATTACCCTATGCAGCAAGTTACACCATATTTCACCAACAATTTTATGAAGGGAAATTCTTTTTTTTTTTTAAAAAAAAAGTAATTTTCCCTTCAAATACACGATCATTTTTCCAGAGATATGGCGCCAAAAAAATTATTGTTTTCTTTTAACTAGAATGTCATTCAAGGGTGTAAGTCGCCAAAAGGTATTAAAGAACTGGTTTAATGGGTCGATATTTATTTCTAACAGTCTGTTTGATAGAGGAAAGAAAATTAAGAGAAAAGAAAAAAAGGTGAAAGAAAATGAGTGGATTTTAATTTTCGTAGGTTTATTCGAATGAAAGGAAAATGAAAATATAGTTGTATTTTTTTCCTTTCATTTTTTGTCCAGTTTTGGATGGAAAATAAAATTTGGTGAGCCCTATGCAAATTTTTTCCTTCTTTCCACTTTTTCACCCTCATTCGAACAAAGAAAAAAAATTTCTTCGATTCCATTTTCCTTTCTTCCGTTCTTCTTTCCTCTCATTTTCCATCCAACCAAACGAAACCAGTGTGAAGTGTCAAAACACGCATTTTTTAGGGGTACAAAGTGCTTTTTACCCTTAAATAAACATAGGCCAACTCCTTTTTTCCATCTTTGTACAAGTCCATTGTCAAAAACAACATTCAATGCAATTTTCCATGGATTTAATTTTCAAAATATATCACCGCTATATTTCAAACCATAGTTAGGGAGAGGCCACCCACCAAACCCCTACAAAGAAAAAGGCAAATGTAGGAAACATGACACATTCTTTGGCAGTTTTCACAGCAATGTACTTGTTGACATGGGCAATGAATGAATATTCTTGCAAGAAGATGCCTTTTTCGCATGTTGAATGGATGAGGTAGCTACACTATTTTGTTGATATTTTAAATTGAATGTAATTTAGGATTAATTACATTTTCTGCGCTTGAATTATATTCTATGTCATATTTACTCCATAAAGTACAAAACGCGACAAATCAACCATTGAATTAAAGATATTTACGGGCTGACTTGTTATGTGTTTTAATGTTATAAAGCACTAGTTTTTTTTTTCTTTTTTTTGCGCTTCCTCTAATAGCAAAAAATATAACAGATCAACAACCCCTGATATCTTTAATTTAGGGGTTAATTTATTACCTTTCATAGTTCAGAAAGATGAACGCGATACACGGTATATTTTAAGGGCACAGAGTTTTTGTCTAATGAATCATAAATCATTTATAATCATTTATAGTTTTTGCTTTTGTTGTTAAATTTTAAATAGATTGATTCATAATTAATAATCTTTTTGCCTCATGATTATAACTTTTAGGAACGCCCCCATGTTATTTGGCACTCAAGAAATATAACAACTTTATAAGGATAAACAGATATTTCATAACCCGAATTATTTATTACATTTTTCTGAGGGTGGACCCTTAACCAATCGTACTAATCAAATTAAGCGCTCGCATTAAAATAAGAAGACTTTTTTTTATTTCTCAGAAATAATCTACCAGGTTAATTAATTTGGTTGGCAAAACCTTGGACTAAAGGCGTTAAATCTAGTTGTCAAAACTCAGAAATACACACACACACACACACACACACACACATATATATATATATATTTAACTTCAAGTTAACTCCTTAATTAGTTCCATTTTTGTCTCTATTTGGAAAATAAATATGATTATGCATTTGTTTATGCACGTATTTATGGCAAGTCATAGAATGTTGTTTGGCACACGGAAATTTTACTAATATCGCTATTATTATTATTATCATTATTATTATTTTCCATAAGAAAGAAAATGTTTAATACACCAAAAAAAATAATATATATCCGGGTCTCATAAGTTGCAATCCATAGATTTTTACCCGATTTTTTACCAATTATTTTTATATAAATGATAATGCAATTATTATATGAAGGAGATATAAATTAATTATTCATACTTATCTTTGCCTGACTTTTTACTGTTTGATTTGTAAATTAATTAATAGTCATTGGATTTATATAATTAGACTAAAACTCTAAAACTTATTACTTGATTACTTTGTCTCTTTATATGTGAGATTGCAAGTAGAATGATACAGTTGTGTATTTGTCTTTTGGCACCAATAGTGATGTGTACTTAATTGCATATACTTCAAAAGATCAATTAATGGCATGTAATAACTTTTCTCGTATGGCGCTTTCGATTTTAAAACTATGCCTCCCTCATTGGAAATGGCCCATATTTTTTATACACTTGTTATTTAAAGTTTTCGTATGGACAATATTATTGAGATTTTTATCAAACAAATATAAAAGATAGTCGATAGCTATCAAATTTGATTTCATTGAGAATGTTAATTATCAAAAAAACAAATCACTTAAAGGCTAAAAATATTGACGGTACTACAGATGCCCATTATGATGGCAACCCTCCCAACCTAGTTGTTCCATTCTCAACACCAGAATTCGAACACTGAATATTACTTAAGGGATCTAGCGCTTCATCCTGATAGACCGACTGCTAGTTGATATTTTTAGGGAAAATTAAATTGAGTTCTTGCTCAAGCAATTGGTGAGCAACTACAAGGTAAGCTTTGAGCTCAAAAGTCACAATATTACATGTCTTCTCCCATAATATTAAATAATTGAGTTTAAATGTAATATTAAAGTACATGGGGCCCCTGTAAGTTATACCCGTCCCCATATAATTTCGCAAACTCAAAATCAACGAACCTAACATATCTCCAAGAACTATCCAAAAAAAATTGGTACCAAAAATGAGGGCCATGGAAGGAGCTACTAATAGGACATTGCCGACACAAAGAAGTAGCAAGAAAAAATCATACACAACAATTTATTTACTTATTTCATAAAATAATATTTATTTTTGTTTTTATATAGAACAATTTATTATATGACAATTGGTTGTATCAACAAATATTGTGTCGATCATCACCAATTATCAAATACAAATATATATATATATATATATATATATATATATATATTATACAATAGACTACAAACTGGTATTCAACATACTAATTAACATCCACATTAGTTGAACTTAAAAAATTCGAAGATTTAACCTCTTAATCAAGAGATCTCCATCTTAACATACACAGCAGTAGCGCACGCATAATTCGTTGTAGTTACCAATTTAATTAGGCATAATTCAAGAGGCGAATATCATAAACTCCTAAGTCTTTATGCAACTTCAATGGAAGTTATTGATTGATATTTTCTTGAATGTGATAGTTGTTAAACATGATCATTGATAATAATTATAGTTGTTGATATTTATGTAATGATAATATAATTAATTTTTTTTTAAAAAAAGGAACAAAAAGGAAGTTGTAATTTTTTTTTTTTGATACAATCAACTCGAGACATTTTATAAATGTCAACCGGAACACCACACGCACGCACACATACACTCATCCAAAGGGAAAAATAGAGAAGACAAAAGAATTCGAATCCAATATCTCAATAGTGTTGGTTCGAAATCTACCATTGGATTACAATCCCAATGACAAAAGGAAGTTGTAATTGATAACTAGATAATTTGCAAAATCTATAATGTTAAAGTCGAACAATTAGTCTAATTCCAACGTACAAAATATGATCATGTTTCCTCCAAAGGTTCCCCCCCCCCCCCCCCCCCCTTTTTGGTGTGTTTCACATGTGTATTATTATAATGGGCCCACTTATATATCTAGGGCACAATGAGCATACCAAAGTGATGTTCAATCAAAGAGTCCAGGTCAGGAGATTTCATGATTGGAGAGCCCAATAAATATGGACTCTTTTGAGTTTTTTTTTATTTATAATCATTATAGTTAATTATTAACTCATTAGTAAAATAGAACTAATTGGCGGTAAGAGAAGCCCCGTAACTTTTTTGGTAACGTGCTTCATTTCTATATATATGAGTGTAAGAATGGCAATGGGTTCGGATTATATCATACGGATGGGTTTTTGGGCTCATAAACGGGTTCGGGGAGACCCACTACAAACCCACCCCAATAGAATTATATTTTATATATGTATATATATATTATGTATTAATATATATAATTTATATGATTTATACTTCATAAACAAATGTATATGTTTCATAAATAGTCACATAAAAAATATAAATAAGTTATTATTTCAAAATATGTATAAATAAATATGTAATAGCGATATTCAACTTTTCAAAAATTAAAATATGCTCATAGAAATTGTTAAACAATTAGGAATTTGGTACTGCCATTATTTTTTATATTTAGAAACTTATGATAATATAAAATTTTCAAAAATTATTTTTTTATAATTTTTTAAATATGAACCGAGTCTATTGGGTCAGGGTCCCAAAAAAACTTCGCGAGGCGGGTCCCGGATTTGGCCAAACCCACCTCATCTCGCCCTGTTGTAATCCCTATGTTGGTGTTCTTTTACTGTGTAATAATTTGTTCTTCTACTTCATAATAGATAATTCCTTTGTATTATTTTGTCATTCTTTCAATCGATATTTGATTATGAGATGTAACAATTGTACTTGATTTAGATTATTGATATAATTATTTGAAATGCACAATACCCCGTTCTCCGGCAAAAAAAAATGCTCTACATAATTAACTACGTATAAATTTAACTATGTTATTTTGTTAGTAAAATTTAGAATGGTTAAAGTTTCAGTATTTTAATTTTTAGGGTTAATGTCATGGTCTCTCAAGTTTAAAATTGGAATTACTTAAGTCCTTAAAATTTAAATTGTTACGTTTTGATCTTTTATGTCATAAATAAATAGCATTGTAGTCCTTTTGATTGATCTTTCAGCTAAATTTCATCAAAAACACTTATATGAATGATATTTTTTTATTAATTTTTACCAACCAACATATTTTTTCTTAGAAAAAAAAACAATTTTAAACAAATATTGATGACCTTTAAGTAAGTGTTTTTCGATGACATTTGGCTGGAAATTTTATCTGAATGACTAAAGTATTATTTATTTATGACATCAAAGATTAAAATGTGACGGTATAAACTTTAGGAATCAAAGTAATTCAAACATTAAAATGTAGAGATAATTAGTGAAATTGAACCTTATATTGTAATACCTTTCAAGCACAGCGGAAAGGAGAAGGGTTGAAAACAAATAATAATTTTCATAATTTAAAGAGAGAGTGGCATGTACCTTTTTGAAAAACAAAATGAGTAGGACAAATTTTGAAACGACAAGATATTCGTACGATACAAGGGGCGATTTTATACCAACTTACATATGAAAGTTATAAATGATTATAATTTAAGATTATATAATTTTCCAAATCAAGTGAACACTGAATTTAATTACCAATCCCAATTTCATTCAGTTACCAATGGTGTCATATCTTTTCTACTTTTTTTACCAAGTAATTGAATTGGAATTTTTTTTTTACTAGTTCCAACTATACTCGTTTGAGTTTCGAATTCATAACTGATATGTTCGTAGGGGTAGAAGTTTACCACTAAATTATTTTCTTGTCCCGAATGACAATTAAATTGAAAATACTCGAAACTTTTATTTTGGGAACTTTTTTAGAATTATTTTCGTAATTTTGCTTCTTCAAGTGATTTCTATTTTCTCAAACAACCGAACTTTCAATTTTTCGTTTTCAAATATTAGTATTTTGTTACCATTTCATTTTTAAGGATTCCAGATAATTTTTACTTTTTCAAAAGCAAACGAATTGTTTCATTTTGTTTTGGTGAATTTTTGTAGTGAGCTGAAATAATATATAAAGAATAAAAATAAATTTGATTTTATTTCCACATAATTTTCTTATCTTTTTTATATTATAAATAATTATACGTATCCTTTTAACTAATTAGTGATATCATATCAAAATCTATTGTTATTATAATAGTATGATAATTAAACAATATATGTGTATATCACAACAACAATTCAAACCTATCATCACATGTATTTATGAATAATATAATAGCGTGAAAATAGTTAGATTTTTATTATACACAAATGCATTTCAATTAAATGTTTAATTTTTTTTTTGGGGTGTATTACGTTACCTTGAAGTTTACCTTAATTACAATTAAATTTTATTTTTCCATAAAGTACCAAACAAGTTGATGAGTTCCAGTTCAACTAGCGAAATTGAAGCTTTAAAACTATAAGGTCTTGAGTTCGATTATCCATCAATTTGTACTAGTTTATATTTCTACTTTCACGGTAGTTATTTACTGACAATTGGAATAATTGTCGATGAAATTATATTATGTATTTGATTGATAATTGATATTTGATAATATACTTGATTGATGATTCATATTCATGTAATGTAATCCTTTGTAAAGTACCAAACAAAGCTTGGCATTTGTGTGCATTTATTAGATGTTAACCCTCCTTTGATTTTTATCAGATTTATTGATTACAAATATCAATTTTTTCCATGTTGCTTCAATTATACCCCTTTGGGGCAAGTGTTGAATGCTCACTTTATTTTAAAAGTTTAAACTTAAAGAAAGAATAATTATCAAATATTTATTATTTTCAACACGTTCCCACACATACAGATAGAGACTTCTCTTTAGTATCATATTGAATAATTATTTCATCTAAAAGTTTAATCTTAAATAAAAGAGAATTATCAAATATTTATTATTTCCAACAAATAGGTATACCTTGAGTTTTTGCCTTAGTCACAATTTAACCCATAATTATTAAAAATATATAATAATTTATGGAAAAAAAAGAGAATTTAATTATGATGATTAAACTAAATATAACCATTTTATTTTGTTTTGTTTTATTCATAGCCAAACAGCATTGCCATAATTATCAAAAAAAACAAAAATAGCATTGCTATTACTATTGGACTCAGGGTTGAATGGTGAGATTTAAAAGTGTTATTAGAGAAGCCTTAAGTTCGAATTTCTTTTTCTTTATTTTTTTCTTTTTGAGTAAATGTGTGCGAATTCTCTTGTTCTCTTTTTTTTTTTGAGTAAATGTGTGCGTATATTTTTTTCTTTTTGAGTAAATGTGTGCGAATTCTCTTGTTCTCTATTTTTTTTTTTTTTTTTTTTTTTTGAGTAAATATGTGCGTATATGATGGTATTTTTCGATTGAAATTTATAAAATGGTGCGGGTCGAATGAATAAAAAAAAATGGTATTGTCATCTGTCACTCCACGTGGCACACCAAAAGCATAAAATACCCCACCCGCTTCCCTCTTGTAAAACGCCGATTGCCTTCCCTATTGTACCTTTTCCTGTTTGGAATGAAATGCACGCCATAGATATATAGATACACCCATCTCTCTCTCTCTCTCTCTCTCTCTCTCTCTCTCTACAAGTTACACAGATTATATAGACCCCATTGACTAATCTAGGGTTTTTGCACAAACCCGAAAGAAATTTGTTTTTCAATTTGTTCGAAGGTTTTTTCCGAATGGCCAAGAAGAGGAAATCCGAAGCGACGCGGCTCGATGAGGTGGATCGGAGTATGTACACCGCTTTCTGCAGCGCCGCTAACTCGCTTTCCCAGCTCTACTCGCAGGCCATGCAACAGCAGAAGCTCTCGTTCCAGGCCGGTGAACGCCACGCGCTGGTTTGTTCCTGTTGGGTTGCCTTGCGCCCCCGCCCCCCCTTTCGATTTCGTTTTCTTTTGCTCATTCTTTTCTGCGGCGATGTTTGGTGGGTTTTCATTTTTGCTGTTACTTAATGGGTTTATTTTATTTTTTATCTAAGTTATGGAACAGTCTTAAGTTCGCATGAAAAGGGAGTGAAGAAATTGGGTGTATCTGAATTTATTTATTTATATTCTGAGGGCGAATATTTGTATCAATATATTTTATGGGAAGAACTGAGTGTTGTGCTTTAGGGATTTTCCTGCAAATAATTAATCAGGGCCGTTCTTGATGTCCTCTTATTTTTGTTTGGTGTTTCTGATTATAGGAGAAGCTTTACAATTGGATTCTGAGGCAGCAAGAAGATGGTGTTAGAGTGATGACCGGTGACATAATCGCCTATGTGCAGGTTCACCTCTTTTAAAATAATTTAGTTTCGTTCTTCACTTCCACTGTTCGTTCTTATCATCAACCTCATTGAAATGTGAGCATACTGTGTGGGCACTGCTTTGTTGCTGACAATTGTGCAATGTATATTGTGGGGCTCTTTTATAATATAACTTTAACTTAACATTTTGCAAGTTTTGCTTTAGACACGTTGGTTTCGGATAGCTATGCACATTGTTAGTGGAGAATTTGTTTTGTTATGTTCTTGTTGGCTGGCATCTCCCCAATTAGAACTGTCGCAAGTTTCTAAATATCATTCTTATTTTTTATGCATCAAATCTGACAAATAAGTTGGATTGGGTCAATGATTTTGGAGTTTGATCATGAAACTTGATGTATAACCTGATAAAGCTTGTGTGCTTTGGCCTCCAGCAGAACTAAGTGGTTTTTTTAGAGCCTTTACTCAAGTTTCCTAAAGCATTTGCCTGTAGTCCTTTAGAGGGTCCCCGATAGCATGGCATTGTGTTTGTGAACTTGTGGGAGTGAAGAGTAGAGTTTCAATCATTTAATATTTTTAATTTTCTGTTAATACAATAACATCACTGATGAACTATGTACTTATGTTGACAGGTTTATATGACTTGTGATGAGTTTATGTTATTTGAGCGTCTACCCTTTAATTTCTTTGTCATGATAATATGTATACCTACATTTTGACTAAGCTGTTGCAGTTCTTTATAAGGAAAGATTCTCTGGGTAGCTTATGTCTTATATAGTGCACTCAAATTCTTGACTTGAAGTTAATGTGATTTTTAAGCTTTTATACGGAATGGAACTCTCTATCTCCCTATCGTTGAGTCTTATGTTTTGAGTTACAGCTATATAATGAGAATGCCTCCTTTTGCCTCTATTTTTTTTTTTGGCCCTTTAGTATCTTCAACGATAGTATTCCTTTCTAATTTTTTTCCTGAAGCATCTAAACCTTGTTTGAGACATTCCACCTTATTGTAAAATATGTGTTGTGATTTTGCGGTTCTCGGATACACTTTGTGACTTAGACAGTCTTATTGAAAATTGAAATCCTTTCAAACACAAGATATGGTATAAAATTAAAAGAATGAATCTATTTTGCTTCTACATGACAAGTAATTGTCCGATTGAGATGTGGACGTTTGTTCAGGAAACGTTGTTTTCCCTCGTGGTTTATGTCCCACAGGAACTTGGAGTCTTAGTTCTTTTTTCTTCTGATGCTGAATACATCGAATTAGCCTCAGCTGAAAGATTCTGTTTATTTAGATTGGAAAGCCAGTTTGCGAATTCATTTTTTGTGGAATCTGTGGAAGATGATAGTTTTATCAGAGATGTTGAATGCTGCACGTTCATGTACTCATGTTGCTCCCTCTACCCCTTCTTTTTCTCCCGCTCTTTTCTGAGATGAACATGCTCCATTGGACCACTTATTTGAATAATTGAATGAATAGCTTTAGCTAGAATTTCATTCTGTTGAACTCCTCGTACCCAGATAAGGCAGTTTTAGTTAACTTGTTCTCTCTCATCTGAGAGAGGTATGATTGATATTCTTCACTGAATCTGCTCTCTGGATTGGAGTTTATGTAATGGTGAAAAGTTATATCCAAATCTTCTAGCATTGGGAGCCTATTGCTGTGTTGACGAGATATAGAATTACAGATAGAATTTCTGTATATAAGATATGCCAGTTAGAGGAGACTCGCCCATCCTCACCATATGGACTTGCAGGTCAGCATTGCTTTGCTTTAGTACTAACACGTCTCCACAAATTAGGTATTTTTGTTGGCCCCATGCAGATGGATCATCTATGGGGTGTATCATTAGACAGTTTGCTTCTGTACTTTCGGGTTCGCCACCTGTGTTCTTCTGTGTTCCATTTTTCACCTTTTCCAGGGACAAAATTGTAGAACACTTAACTTGGAGCATTCAATTAATTTCATTCTTATAAAAAATTTGACAATTTTGCAGAATGAACTTGATTATGGGACAGAGGATCCTCCACCCTCCCCTAGGTTGCCATTCCAGCAGCAGCAGCAGTCTCAAGCTGCAATGCAATCAACTCACTCGGGGATTCCCATTTCATCTAATGCATATGGATCCGCAGCCGTTGGACAAGGACTGCGCACCGGCAACTCAGACCATAAAAACTCAGTTTTCTCCAACGCCCTCTCCAGCCCAGTTCGTCGGAGCCTCCAGCACTATCACCTGTCCCAGGGAGGTCACTACGTGAATGGTGCTATACGGAGCAACGAGAACAACGGTAATCAAACCCGAGATCCTAATCCTCCTAGCTCTAACGATACTGCAATGGATATGCATGCTGATAGCCCCGGTCATGATTCTCCTTACTAAGTTTGGTTTAATAGAGAAGAGTATGCAAAATGTAGTTAGTATGCAAAGGTTTTAAGTGTAAAGAGTTTGGTGTCATCCTCGAAGTGTCTGGTGTGGACCATCAGAAGGTTTGTCTTGGTATGAATTGAATTGTGATGTGACACTTGGTCATGGTTTCTTTTCTTGTGTTGATATATTATCCGTATTATTTCTAATCACGTAGTTATTTCACTTTGCTGGTTTATGTTATTATTTCAATAAATAATATTGGTACACCCAATGTGTGTCTATAATTAAAAAATAATATAATTTAATGACATATTATAATCTTGGTGGAATTTATATCATTAAAATATTTTTAACTATTATTAATAGATAGATTGAATTAGTGATAAATAAAAATAAAAATAAAAAAATTTAAAATAAAAAAATTAAGAAAATAATTACAAAGAAAGTGAAAAAGATGATATTGAAGAGTATGGGAGATAGACGAGGATAGAGTGAGATAGAAATTTCAGACCAACGGTAGTTACTCAAAAAGTCTACCCCATTGTATAATAGTATATCTTATATAGAGTCATTCTTAAATTTCTATCTTTGTACATTGAATTTTAAGAAATTCAAATAATTTTAATATAAAAATATTTATTTTCTAAGGAAGCATAGAATAAACAATTAAAAGTACAAATTAACTCTATGTTAGCAAATTTAATATTAATTTGTTAGACACAATTGATTAAAATATTTTGCCTTTAGGAAAATATGATTCAACGAATTCAGGCACGGTAGTATGTAGTGTAGTCTGCTTAGGGTTCCAAAGTAGCAGCGAAGTTTCTTGTCTACGAAGTACGATAGAGGGAGGGGATACTTAAAAATATATGTAAATGATGCAAATACTATTATTTTGAAAAATAACATACTTAAGCTGACTGGACTTAATTTTTTTTGTTTTTTTTTATCGAAAAAAATGAAAATTAAATTTACTAACTTGTGTTTTCATATATTAGTATTTCTCGCTTTTTTTTATTCATTGTATTTTGTTATACAAAGTATATGAAATTTGACTTTGCCCTCTCAATTCATTTATTTGTAAGTTTAAACTTTTTTTTTTTAAAGTTGGAGTGTATGCGTCCGTTTGGATAACTTTAAAAAGAAAATGCTTGTTGATTTGTATTTTTTACAATAGAGTTTTTTTTAAAAAAAAAATAAAAAAAAAGTGATTTTGCGTTTAGATGAAGTAATTTAAAACAGTTTTAAAATGTATTTTTCTTCTCAAATTATCTAAAAATAACTTCTAGAAAAAGCAATCTTTTGATTTCTTTTAGCTCCTGTATTTTAATAAAGCTCAATCAAACATAATTTTTTTTGTTGAAGGTTTTTTTGTAAAGGTGCTTCTCTATTTAAAAAAGTCCATCCAAACATGCTTTATATTTGTTCCATGAGTTTATTACAAATAAAATATATCAAACTAAATTATTATTAGTTTTTAATGTCACGTACCCGACTGATCCCGTTGAAACAAATTTCTGACTACACCACTGATCGATCAATATAGGACCTTCGTTCCAATATACTAACTTATGTTTTCATATGTTAAGGTTAGAACTTAGGGATACATTGAGATGAGTATATTACGTTAATTACTATAATTTTTGTGTTTTTTTGTACTTTGATATTTACTTTTTCTGAAGTTCAAATTGTGGTACTCAACTTTTATCATTTATGTCCCAATGATCTTTTTTCACTATTATGGTCGAGTATGGGGATATTTTGGGAAATATTGGAAAATATTTCACCGGAATAATGAAAAGAAGACCATAAATGCACAAATGATAAAAAGTTGGATACCGCAACCACAACTTCACAAAAATTGGATATCAAAGAGCAGAATGCTCCAATAATGTATCTTATTAAAATCGTTGATGAACTAGCAAGGAATGTAACACGCAACGAAGAAGGACCAAAATTTAGTACTGAGTTTCTTCCTCCCCTTTCAGTAAAAAAATGAACAAAAAATAGGATCAAATTGAAAGTGAATGGCATAATAAGGTAATCAATTCGCATTCTTAGAATTATGATAATTACATTTACACCCTTTCAAATTCGGTATAAATATATTTGTACCCTTCGAGATTTGCAAATGTATAAAAATTACTTCTGCACCTCAATTTTTGGGGTATGACTCAACACGAAAGTTAATCATATGAGTTTTTTTTTTTTTGGTAGATATGCAAATTTTAGAGGCCTAATTGTAAGATAAAAGTTGGTGGAAGGGATAGTTTTTTTTTTATTATTACTATATAAAGTTTGAAAAAAATTTAGTATATTTATATTAAAATCTCAAAGATTGTAGGTGTTGATATATTTTCGGTCAATTATCAAAGGAAAAATATGTCTTTTTGGTCGAAGTTCCAACTAAACTTCTTCCATCAACAAAGATGCCAAGCAAATAAATTATGAAATTTTATACTATTGCAAAATGAATATTTTTGTAGGATTTTTTAGATTTTATCACCTTGGGCAATACTAGCATTTTTTTTTTCTTCACGAGTCCCTCAAACGCGAAAATTGACAAACTTATCGAAAACGACATGAAGTTAGGTTTAATAAACAAATTATTCAAACGAAATATTCATGACCTCTTAACCAATGTTTATAATATTTTTGTGGTTGCCATTCACTTCCCAATATTATTTTTCATATCATTTTTGACACATGCTTTTATTTTAAATGGTGTTTCGTTTTATTTTATAATTTAAATACATGTCATGTGTGCGAAACTATTTTCCTAAATATTAGTTTGAAATCATTAAAATAATATGCATTTATGATTTGTAATAAAAGATGAAATATAAAATAAAATATCTTATAAAACTGCATTAAATGAGAGGTTGACTAGTCAAGTAATTCAAATCTCTAGTCTATCCATATTTTTTAATAATAACAACAACAACAACAATAATAATAAATAAATATTTGTTATGTACTTGAGAAAATTGACCCTAGACCGCATTGTTATATGAATTATATACAACCACGAGTCCACGACATATCCAAAGGAAACATCAATAAATACGGGTTCTCAATTAAATTTTAACATTTTTTTTTCCTCTCATTGCTCACTGATCATCCGATGTCTTGTATCAACAAGTACTGATTAAATTTAAATTTAAGTCGGGTCGAACTATGTAGGGATAAAGTCCTCTCCTTACGAAAGCCAACTGCATTCTCAGAGCTACCCGACCACCATTGTTTGGCACCAACAGGCATGGAATAAATTTGTATTCAAATCGATTTGGATGGGTAAAGCTCTCCCGGTTAACGATAGCTGCATTTTTAGAATTTGAACATGAAATCTTACCACCTAGTATTTGATACCAACAAACATGGATTAAAGCCAAATTCGAGCTGGATCGGATGTGTAAATCTCTCACTGAGTTTGAACCCAAAACTTCTAATTTAGTATAGCACCAAACCGTTTTGTGTGCGCGCGCGTGTGCATGTATGTTTTGTGATGGGATTGGGCGATATTAAGGTTTATTCTCACAAAGATTTTCCAGCTACACTAAGAAAATATTTCCTCGATAGAACAGCCCAAGATCATCGAAAATGGATACCGTTCTTGGGACCCTTCTCCCTTGGCGGCGGATAAAACCGAGTTCACACTCACATTCTTGCGGTGATGCGAACAATGCCGGCCCCGCCAGCCCACAGCGACAAAATCTTTGTCTTCATTTTCCCCAAAATCTCGTTTTTGTTGATGGTATCTAGAGTGCCATCATCTCATACATGGTGTGATGAAGCGCGGGCACCTAGTCATTGTCGCCACTTAGATACCTCGGCACAGATCAAATTTATTCTCAGATTCACCGCCGTCAATCAAGAATATGGGGTGCGTTCTTGGTAAGGAGACCCGCTACAGCCCAGATAGAAGAACCCTTGAGAGGTTCAAACGCGAGGATGGTTACATGATCAGGGCTGAAAATGTTGTGAGGAATTCGAGGGATTTCAATAAGTCTTCGCGTGGCGGTGGTCAGGCAGCTAAGAATGTGGGTCATGCCGCCGCCACCGCCGGAGGAGAGAGGAAGATCAGCAGAGAGAGTGAGAGAGGAGTACTGAACGTTTCGCGGAGAATTTCGGTGAAGAAGATTGGTGCAGATGAGATGGTTGCTGGATGGCCTCGGTGGCTCGTTGAGAATGTTCCCAGAGATGCTTTGGCTGGCTTGGTACCGAAGAGTGCTGATTCATATGATAAGCTAGCAAAGGTCAGTAGAAAGTGTGTGTGTGTGTGTGTGTGATGAATACTGTAAATATGTTAGCTCCACGAATGCATGAGAAAATCATTGCAAATTATTTAGTTAAAGTCCTATTTTGGATACTATTAATGTGGTATACGAAGTTCTCCGGCTGTTGCAACCAGTAGTTCATGGGTTCAAACCCATTCGCGATAGTAGTTTGTGAATCAACACCATAGTTTCGGTGCTCGGGCTTTGTTGACCGTGTTCGTCGTTTGGGTAGTAGTTATGGCTCAAATTAGACATTCCAGTGAGCTGTGGTGATGGCCTAATCAGTCTGGTTCAGTTCCCATGTAGACATTATAGGTTTCAACCTGCTTGTGGCAGTATCTCTTAAGTTATCATCTTGGTGGGCCAGTGGTCACGGTGCTCGCCCTTTGGTAGGGACAGTTGGAAAAGTCTTTTATTGGAGAGCACGGGATCAAATTTTTACCAATATGAAAGATATTTTTATCATCTTCAGGGGTAAAATTTCGATTTTAATAAAAATACATGTAAACTATATGTGTGTGTGTGTGTGTGTGTGTGTGTGGAGATTTGAGGAGCGACTGTAACTTTTAGCCTTTTAGCTCAGTCCCTGCCGTTTGGGTAGTAGTAATGGCTCAAAACAATTGGTGGAGTGAGATAACGGGCCGGACATTCCAAAACTTGGTGAGGTGCTGATGATAGGCTCGCCAAGTGGGATTGCTACGCTGGTCATCTCTCCGCCGCTATTTTAAATATAGAGTTAATTACACTTACGCACCCTACAAATTAATGCTTATTTAACAACTTCCGTTTAGGTTTTTTAGCGGAGCAACGATAGAGAGAAAATGTTGGTAATTGTGAAAGTTCGAACTTCACCAGGAGGAGTCGGTAATTACACTATTTCAGATGGGGTTTAAGTCCAATTAACCCTTTATTATAAAATGAAGTCCTATTAAGCATTAGGGATGTAACATTCACAAATCCTATTTGAGCTCTATTTTTTCCACTTTGCAGGTAGGACAGGGGACATACAGTAATGTGTACAAGGCAAGGGACAAAATTACAGGAAAGATTGTTGCCCTGAAGAAGGTTCGGTTAGATACATCAGAACCGGAAAGTGTGAAGTTTATGGCAAGAGAGATCATAATGTTGATGAAGCTTGACCATCCCAATATCATTAAGCTTGAAGGAATAGCAACCTCAAGAATGCAATACAGTCTTTATTTAGTTTTCGATCTCATGCAATCAGACTTGAGCAAAGTCATCTCCAGATCACAAGGAAAGCTTACTGAGCCTCAGGTTCGAAAAGTTCTTCCCTTTCGGTAGATAGCACTTTGGTCTACGATTCCTTATAATTCTGTTTAATTTTATAGATCTCATTTGTTTCCACAACTATAAGTCCTGGCCAATGAAATTCAACCAAAATTAAGAAAATTTATGAAGAAGTTTATGTACACACCACCCGTATGTGCTTGAACAAGTTGGGAAGTATACTTACATTGAAAATGACATCATTGAACTATCTGTAATGATCGACAAAAAGGATAATTGTAAGGTGAAGATTGGTTACAGCGGAGGCATGTGTATTTTTAAAATCAAGAGGGGAGGTTTTTGTAATTATCCATAGTTATAGAAGAGAAGGCTGTAATTATTTCTTATGGGCCAGGGGCAAATTTTTGCAATCAATCCATTTGAAAATATGAAAAATAAAATTAGTTAATTGGAAGATCTTATGAAATGTGTCCTGTGAAATGTAGGTCAAGAGTTATATGCAGCAGTTGCTAGCAGGTCTACAGCATTGTCATGAGAGGGGAATTTTGCACCGGGACATAAAAGGATCAAATTTGTTGATTGATAAAAATGGGATGCTCAAGATTGCAGATTTCGGACTAGCAAACTTCTACAAGAACAGAACAAAGCGCCCAATGACAAGCCGAGTTGTGACATTATGGTACAGAGCTCCTGAACTACTTCTTGGATCCACAGATTATGGAGTCGGCATTGATCTATGGAGTGCAGGATGCCTTCTAGGAGAGATGTTTGCTGGACGGTCAATTATGCCTGGTAGGAATGAGGTAAATTTGGCATTGAAATCCTTTCCATAAATGATAATTACATTATCATCCCCTATAAATATGTGTAATTACACAAACCTCCCCTCTTGGTTTAAGAATTATACCATGCCTCCCTCCTAATCCTTACTCTGTGCTCCTTTTGCCTGTCGTTACACATTGTTACTGTTACTTGATGTTCTCTTTCAAACTTCAGTGATTTCCCTATCTCACTCTTGCATATATGGATGGCGATTTTATTTGAGTTTCTCGATAAATTTCGTCAGTTTCAATCATAATCAGAAGGTAGCGTTTGTTTGGAACTGACAAGAACATTTTTTTTTGGCTTGTCTGTTTAATTCAGATAGAACAGCTTCATAAGATTTTCAAGCTCTGTGGTTCGCCGTCAGAGGACTACTGGAAGAGAGTGAAGCCACCAGCTACATTTCGACCCCCACAACAATATAAACCAAATTTCCAGGACACTTTCCCGCATTTTCCCGATTCAGCATTGGCACTTTTGGGCAAACTTCTGGCCCTTGATCCCGCATACCGTGGAACTGCTACCTCTGCTCTCCAAAGTGAAGTTAGTAAAATCAAACCACTTGATTTGTTTTTCGTAATCTCTAGGTTGCTTATATTTTTATCGATTTATATATTCATTCTTTATGAATTTTGAATGCAGTTCTTCAGTACATTACCGTTGCCATGTGATCTGTCCGATCTCCCTATGATAAGCACGGAGGACGATGAACCGGTCCAATCTGTTGACAGGAGAAGGTATGCTATCTTTGCGAGTTGGAAATATCTTACATACAAAGTCAAATAAGTGGCATCAGTGCATGCATTGTTCCATCAATTTATTTTCTTCTCCTTTCTTTTTCCCCTTTTTTCCCTTGTGGTTTCATAGATGTGAGATCTTAGTTTCTATATTATCTATTTTATGTAAATTGGTGGTGGTGTTGTGAGATTTTCACAAGTAGGTTGCATTTTGAGTATACAAAAAAGAAAGCTAATCGTGGTGGAGTTAAATCAAGTATTCTTAGGCATGATGGCCAAAATTCAAGAATCTTCACTATTAAAGTTATTAAATGACCGCCTCATTTAAAAACTTAAACTGTTAGAAATGAGAGCCATCACATATTTATTATCCCCAACACTCCCCCACACGTGCAGGCGGACTTTTTTTGGTATCAAACCTTGCACATGAAATTCCTTTTCATAAATGGGAGACAATGAAATTTGAACACAAAACCTCTTGTTTGGTCTAGCTCTGGTATCATGTTAAATAACTACCTTTTCTAAAAGTTTAAACTGTTAGATAGGAGAGTCATCAAATATTTATTATCTCCAATAATAGTTTTACTCTCTGTCAATCATGGGTTAAACATTGAAATCCATAAAGAATCATGAGGGTATTAAGTCGGTTGAATAATCAGCTAGATGTTCCTTACCTCATGTCTTCTAGCTATCATTCTAGTAGAATAGGAAAATGTATGGTTACATGTAAATAACCCCACAGGCCATATGGAGAAGTATGATGCAATAATAAATATCCGGAAAAATGCAAAAACGGGGATAGTTCAGGGGGCAAAGTGTGTTTTTATCCGAGTCTGTGTTTCACTGAGGTGTTCTCGTTTTTGCTTCATTGCAATATAGATACCTCATCACGAAGCAACGAGCTCAGAAAAGCCATGGCACCCATAGAAGAAAGGTCTCATTCTCCAACTTCCTTAGAGATGCTGCACAAGCCAAACAGGTGAGGCTACATTTTCATTTGACGACGCCTTCATGACCGACAAAATGACCTATTTCCGTGTTCAACAACTACAGATTACATCGAATACATCTTCTTGAAAACAGGAAATGTTGCATTGAGTCCTAGTTATTGCATGCTATCGAATCTTAGTACATGTCAATGAATGATCTCTCCTGTTATGAATTTGCTTTCGTCAAGTTAATCCCATGATGTCATAGCCCCCATTGTAAGAACTCATGGGATTTAACCAGACATCAACATGGCATTTAGACGGTTGCCGGGACGCAACGAATAAGTGGGCTGGCAGGGACAACCGACCCGTTTTTGCATTTTTCGGGATATTTATTATTTCATCATACTTCTCCATTTGCCCTGTGGGGTTATTTACACGTAACCATACATTTTCCTATTCTACTAGAACGATAGCTAGAAGACATGGAATTTAGACGGTTGCCGGGACGCAACGAAGAAGTGGGCTGGCAGGGACAGCTGACCCCCTCCCCCGCCTCTGTATAGAGCCTTATCACATACATAGTTTCATATAAAACTTTAAAATCCCACACCCCAAGCATAACGGGGATGCTGATTCATTTCGAAAAACTTCAATTACGACTATATCAGCCGGCAGATATTAATGCACATTCATATCTTGGCAGGACAACCGCATGCCAAGCGACTCACAGAGCCAGGAGATGGGTATGAGTTCAAGCAGCACGTCCTCGGTAACAAAGTCGAGCATCTCCCAAGAATTCCCGCCTCGGTCGCCAACTCCAGCTTTTCACACTCAACAGCAAAGCCGGTCTGCAAAAACCGAGGCACATCCGAATGCCCTGAAAAACATCAAGAACTATCCTCTCCTGTTGGCCTCGTTAACCGAGACTGCTCACCACCTCAAAGAGAGTAATCCTAGTCTTTACACGAGGTCGATGTCCAATATCGATTTTAGAAACCTCGACCTTGATAAGATCTCGAGGCTTTTTGGCTTAGAAGACCACTAATAAAGTTCAACAGACGTTGTCCGTTCAGCTTGGAGCGTGTACGTATCTTTTACTGCGTATCAAGGCACAATAAATAAATAAAGGGATGGAGCGAAGAGGGGGCCGGTACAGGCAGTCGCCCCTTGAAGTCTATAGAAAGTCATATTTCATGCATATTTTTGTTGAAGTTCAACGTTTCTTTCTTTATTTCTTGTAAAAATTCAATCTTGAACTCCCAAATTAAAGTTTGTGTCTCTGTCCTAAATAAATAAAAGTTATACAGGTTTGCCCTTTTTGACAGTTCAAACTTCAAACTAAGAATTCAATTTCTTGTATTTTTATTACCTGTCTAAGTAGTTGCTGAGATCAAATGTACAAAATACTTGTAGTACATTAGATGGCCTAATAATTATACATAAATAATATTTTTCACTTAGTAATTTATATATTGAACTAGTTACATACTTTAATCATACAAGTTTAAAATTGTACTCAACACGGTGTGTTATTCCCTTCATTGTGCCGTAAAATGTTCGACAATCAAATTTAGTATAAAACTTTAAATTTGTATATTAAATATATATGTTTTTTTATAATTAAATATTAAATATGTTCGAAAAATATATAAAGTTTTCCATACATAATCAGTCACAAACTACAAAAATGTATGATTTGATAGTTATTCATGTTGAACTTATACAAAAACACATACATGATGTTTGCTTATTAACACTTTTGTGTCTTAATTAAATGTAATTTATTAATCACCTACGAATGCTTTAGATCATGCAAATTGATTAATATAAATTCCTCTGCATTGTTTGGAAAATTAAATTAAGCCCCCTCAGGTTTGCACATATTTGTTAAACCTAATAGAATATCGTAAAAGACATTATTGCCCTTTTTAACTTAATCTTTTTTTTTCTCAAACCAAAAAATAAAATATCCAAAATATCATTTGCCTCCAAAAACAGAGAAAAACGATTGGGGGAATTTTGTTAATATGTGAAACTTTAGGGGAGTAACTATAATTCACCCTTTCTTTCCATTTGTTCTTTTTCAACCCATGAACCTGCCCCTTGTACCAATGGTGAGAATTGAGATGATTCTCAAGTTAATTTCAAGATCTAAGCAAATTTTATAGATGAATTTGTGTGTGGGTGGGGTGGGGAGGAGGGTATGTTTTCTCTTTTATATAAGCACCCTTCAAGTTACGAAAAATTACAAAAAAAAAAAAAACTACATTTGTCAAAGCAAGAGTATTTTCAGAATATCATGTAAAAATTTTAGCAAAACCCTAACGGAATTCCTCGTACTCAGTGTAAACTTCAGGGTATTGTTGGTAATTTGTCAAACAATAGGATGGATTTTATATTATGTGAAACTTAAGAGGCTATAACTCTAATTCTCCCTAATTAACTAATCTTGTATCAACCTGAACAAGAATATTTTGTGAGTACTACATGCAAAATTTTTGTATGAACCCAATATGTTGGCATATATGCGAACTAGATAGTTGAGATTGTATTATATTTTGTATTTTTTTTTTGTGTGTGTGAGTGAATTATTGATGTGGTGCAATTTAAATCATTTGATGCATACATGAAATCCAAATTGAATGTATAGAAGAATTTGGCATACTACATGCGGACCCTTTGATGAATTTAACCTGATGACAGCAAGATTACACACACACACACAAATATATATATATATATATATGTATATATATATATTATACACACACAAACTCAGTTTTCCAGCACAACCACAGATTACTTTCAGAAACATGTATGGCTGTTTTGCCTTCCAAGAGCTTTGTTCTGGTGACACCCTTTTCTTGGTTTTTTTTCCTCATCTCAACCAGTGCTCAAAGTATACAACATTAATATTTCTAGTTTCAACTTAATTTCCCCCCATTGGTAACTATTATTATTATTATTATGGATAAACTTTACTCAGTTTGAATGGATTTTCACACTTTGTATATTAATTTCAAGAAAACGATCCATGCGTAAACATATATATACAGATATATATATATATACACACACATATACATATATTCACGTATACATAACTTTACGCGAGAAATTTAGGTGTCGTGGAGAGTCATCAACCCCCGAAACCTGCAAAAGAAGAGTAGAAGCTGGCGGAGAGTGGAGGTTTATTAGAGATGGATTGCGCTCCTGCAGAAAAGGAAACTCCGATACATAACTGGATTATTACATGCGTGTTTTTTTTTTTAAATTTTCTTCGACAAACTCGTCTCTAATTATCCTGCAACTTTGTTTTGATCTCACTAATTATACATGTAAATATGTATAGGCTGCTTTGTAGAAACTCAAGAAAGCGATGAAGATATACTATAAGGTGTATATACGACGTAGGGTTCTTGTAGTGTAACGAACATGGAAAATTCTTTGAAGCTCTAGCTATTTTGTACAAAACCTCAGGTTTTTTTTTGGTAATTCTATAAACAAGAGGGACTGATTTGCAATCAGGCTAAACCTCAGGGGGGCTACCTGTAATTCACCCCTTATTTTAAGGCAAAACGTTAACAAATGAAGTGAAAGAATATACATTTTTTTTTCCCAGTAATAATTGTCAACAACAAGTACTCATCCGTAACAATATCCTAGAGTGCATTGTTCCATACCTGTAAAACCATTCCCTATAAAAGTCTCAGGAGTTGTCAATCTTCACATAAAACAGCATACTAGCATTTGCATCCAAAACTTCTTTCTCAGAGACACTAAGCACTTGAGAATCCGAAATACAAAACCATTGCTCGATAGCCGATTCGAGCAGAGCCACAGGATCTTCGTCGCCCATCATTGCCGTCACTTTTCTGTAAACCGTGTAGTGCCCGCTTCCGCTGCCTCCGTAGTGCACCACAACAGAAACAAGACGGTACATTTGATGTCGAAATGGCGCTGATGAAGACGTAACATCCGCCTGCAACAAGAAAATGCACGCTTACATAAGAAGAACAAAGTGCGCTGATTGTGCCAGTACATGGCAGCATTATACAATTTTATTTGGCCAGGCCTGCACGTGGAGATATCATGTACATGTGTGTGTGTGTGTTGGGGGGTGGGGGGGGGTCTTTATATGTAGCTATGTTTCATATGTATATTTTTATTACAATTCAAAACTCTTAACACACGAAATGATAGAAACGCCTTTTATAATTTGCAAAAATTAAATCAAGTCACCCTAAATAAAAGTTTTTGCCTCTGGCCTAAACCCACTGGACGGACGGAGCCAGGGGTAATAGTGGGCTGCTAGAGGCAATTGTCCTCCTTCTACACCCCAAGTCGATAATACCAACATCTCATATTATTCTTTATTAAATTCAATTTTTTGCCCCCAAAATTATAGAAATTCTTTTATATTTTTATAAAATTTAATCCCGTTGCCCAATTAAAAAAATTCTAGCTCCATCCCTCACCACAGGAATTGCAAAGGCCAATTCGTAACCATAATGAGGGGGGCGGGGTGTGTGTGTGTGTGTTTATTTCCATTTTTTTAGTGTGTGTATATGTGGGGCTTTTTTGGGGGGGGGGGGGGGGTGGCGAGCAAGGAATGGGATGGATAGAGAAGAGCAGCTAACATTGCCATCATCATGTCTTATAGACTCGAGCAAGCTATGGTCTATCTTGGAAGCTTCTGAACAAGAACCTTTCTCCACAATAATGGCATCGCTTTCTTGTTTCCCTGCTACTTCTGCTTCTGAGGAAATACTTTCGACCATGCTAGCTTTGCGACTTAGCATAACCGAATCAGGTAGCAAAATTTGGTACTTGGAATAAGGGAAGGATATTATTTGTCTGCTACTCCGGTTCAATGAACCACAATGAGAATATGCCTCCATCTTTTTTATTCCCACTCCAGTGCTCATGAAAGAAGACAAATCCAATACCAAAGGAAACGAGACGTGGTCCTGGTAAGACAAAATATCTGTCAACCATGTCATCTGGAGATGATCTCACTAGGATTAGCAGTCATTATAATTAGAAACAATTATATTACATAAATCTGCACACAAAAATAAAGAAATAAAGCACCTCAAGCTTTACCGACTCGCCAAACATGTTGTATGAAGCTCGTTGCAAATGAATACAAAGAATCTGCATGTAGAACAGATTAATATGTCAGAAAAACGATAAGGGATAATCAGATATGTCAAAAACAAATAAAATTTTCGACGTAAGTTGATTTCCAGGAGTGATAATGGAGTTTTTTCAGTTCACAGAATTTTCACGTGCCCCGGAAAGCTGGCTTTTGTATATGCAGAGGATTTTGGCAGTTAATGAGAATGTGAGGTTGACCAATAATATGTGAAACTTTGCTCATATTTGGCCATTTTATTATTTCATTTTCTTCATATTAAGTGAACCAGCAGAATAGTATGTCTTCGCCCATAAATGTAACTGAGAAGAACCTTATAACTGTGTTTTCGTATTTTCAAGTTTCAATCGTTAAGAATTCATGCCTCAGACACCCCACTAAAACTTTGTCTTCATTTTTCTTATTGCTAACTTAGTGTAGACCATATTTTCTTTTAACTCTGTCGTTTCACTCTCATATTATTATCGACCATGGCACTTGAAACTTATTTAAGATTTACATATGTCAAACTTTGCCTCAATTATGCACACACGCACTTGCACATGAATGGAAAAAGGCATACCTTAGGACTCGAAGCAATACTCAATTGCTTGAACGTACGAGAGAACCTATTTGACCAAGGAAAAACTTCGAGCGAAGGGAGAGTTTTGCAATCACAAGAATCATTCTTGTTACAGCGTTGGAGTTTCTCAACATCTGTCTGCAAGAAGTGTACCAATATTCTGTCGTGAATGGCAAAGTTCGACAAAAATGATTAAATATGAAGCACATCGGATATAAACAAGTGACTGAAATTCACAGTTGATACTCTACACTTTAGGGGTAGGATGTAACACTGCACTCTATTGGATAGCCGCTTCATCTAAACGCTAAAGCTGATATAAATAATTAAATTAAATAATATTTTTAACACATCCCCTAATGTGCAGGCTGTTGACTAATCTAATTTTTCAATTTCTAGTTATTTATTTTTGAAAATAAAGAAAAAGAACGAAACCCAAACCTATGATACAGTTTCTACAGCTAATTATTTGTTTTATACAATTTAATTAAAAGTTATTTTATCCAATAAAGTTCGAGCTAAATAAAATTTGGGGTTAAATTAGTAACAAGTAATTGTAGAAGGGGCTATGGTTCTATATAATTGCTCATAGGGGGCAAAGAGAATGAACCCTTTCATTGAACTTAAAGGGTGATTTTGTCCATAAACATTAGCTTTTAAAGTTCGAGGATACAAAATCAATAGTAGGGATGAGCCGACAAATTAGACCTCTGCTTTGGAAGAACAAAGAAAAATTACCTTATCGTCAGCGAATACAGAGAGATAGTCAATTGCAGCAGTATGCCAACATTTGCTGCAGCAATAATTCTCAACGCGTTCTGCAGCAAAAAATTGCTTAAGGCAATCGTCCAGGGTGCACCCGGCCATCTGAACAATAACACCAAGGAACATTAGCATGATGGTGGTGTCAAATACAGTTGTATTGCAAAGAACGAAAAATTGCATCAGCATACAACTGAACCATCACTGCAGAGCGGAGGCGAAACGTGTAAGCTGTGAAACAGTTGAAAATCTAGAGAGATCTGTACAAAAGGGAGGAAAAAAGAAAAAGAGTATGTAAATAAACGCAAAGAGCCAAAGATGAATGACGTAAAGAAATACCTCTAGATTTGATAATCCAAATAATTTAATGTGCAAAATATTCATAGGTATTCTCTATAATGTTGTTCAGTCATTTCACCTATTTATTTGAACTCTAAATCTTGACAAGTATTACATGATCCTACCTAGGGATGCAAACATCAAGCCAGCTTGGCAAAGATGTAGCTCCAGTTTGAAGAATTTGTTGAGCTTGAGATAGGCTCACAAGCCTTCTTTTTCTAATGTTAACTTTTAATACATAAATAATTGTATTATATATAATTATAAATAACATATTGATTTTTCGAGCTTGAACAAGATAAAAGAATCAAAATTATAAAATGCAAGCTTGAGCTCGAACTCAATTATGTGATTCTTTTTACAAAATTCGAGCAAAACGAGCCGAGTCAAGTCAAGTCAAACTGGAAGATGAGCTCAACCCAAGCTCGAGCCCAATTTTTCTTGGTGCAAAATGTAGACTCTACTAATCATGCATTAACTCAATAAAAAAAGGTGACATAAGATACCCCAATGATATAAAGCAACGTTCTTACAAGTACCATTCAACCTGAAACGAGCAGCTTTGGCAAATTAAGACGCTTCCAAGTATCCCATCAAAAGGCTTGAGAAAAATGCGGCTCCATCTCCGCCACTCAGTTTCCTCTTCACTCTTTGTGATAACAATCCTACTGTTGGGAAGTGCAGGCAAATCTGCTAAGCAGCTTTTGTTGGGGACACAATGTTCTGATATTTCTTCTCTCAATGAAGACAAAAGATGAGAAAATGCCTCCTCTGCATCCTATACATTAAAATGAAACTGAGACATAGTAAACTCCCATATTGGATGAAAACATAAATTTTGCTCATCAAAAAGCACCTGTTGCCGAGTTAGATTGAAATTTGGGATGTAATTCTCCATTGCAATCATCAATTTCCGAGGACTCAGCACAGTGCTTTTATGCCGAATAGTACATAACTCTGCAATATATAAGATGTTTGGAGCTTATTAGTTCTTTAAGAAAAAAGTAAGCTCCCCCAACTTATTTTTGAGACATTTTACGAGCTGTCTAATGCTAAATAGTAAAACACGTGAATATCCTTAATTATTTTGCAATATTACATTTTAACCTTCTCAAGCAATGAGAAGTGGTGGATTTATAGTACAATGATTTGCCTAACTAAATGTAGCTTTTAATTCTAACACCTTAACCTCCAACTAATTCTAACGTTAGTCACTACTACCAATGTCAGTTGTACAAACAATAAATACACGAGTATTTCCAACACTCTTCCCTCAAATTGGAGCATAGAAATCACACATGCCCAACTTGCAAACTAAAGTTTGAAAGGTTACGTTGCTCAAGCCCTTGGTGAATGCATCAGCTAGTTGGCTCTCGGATGTCACATGAGATATGTTCAATGAACCAGTCTAGCAATTTCTCTTTGATGAAATGTCGATCAATCTCTATGTGCTTCGTTCGATCATGTTGAACTGGGTTGTGAGCGATACTAATTGCAGCCTTGTTATCACAATATAAGAATAGTTTGTTGTTTCCTGTCAACTTTAATTCTTCAATTAATTTCTTCAACCGTAGTAGTTCACACACACCTTGAGCCATGGCTCTATATTCTGCTTCAGCACTAGATCGAGCGACCACACTTTGTTTTTTGCTTCTCCAAGTAACTAGGTTTCCTCCCACAAGTGTGCAATAACCAGTAGTTGATTGTCTATCATCTAGAGATCCAGCCAATCTGCATCTGTAAAAGCTTCTATCTTTAAGTGCCCGTTTTTGGAGAAAAAGAGACCTTTCTCAGGTGCATGTTTTAAATATCGCAAAATGCTGAAAACAACCTGTAAATGCGGTTCGTGAGGATCGTGCATATATTGACTTACCAAGCTAACCGCATATGCTATGTCTGGCTCTCGTATGTGAGAGATAAATAAGCCTTCCGACCAATCTTTGATATCTCTTTTTGTCGACTAATACACCCACTCTTGTTTGTAATTTGTGATTACTATCAATGGGAGATTCTGCCGGCTTACAACCCAACGTACCTGTCTCCTTTAACAAATCAAGGATGTATTTTCTTTGAGAAATGAAGATCCCATTCTTTGACCTAGCGACTTCGATTCCCAAAAAATATTGCAATCTTCCCAAGTCTTTGATCTCAAACTCCTGTGCAAGGAGTCTTTTCAGTCGGCTCATCTCTTCAATGTCGTCTCCGGTCACCACAATGTCATCAACATACACTATGAGCATCGTGATCTTGTTTGTACAGCGTCTTATAAATAAGGTATGATCAGCATTACTTTGTTGATACCTGAATGAGATCATGACCTTGCTGAATCTGTCAAACCAAGCTCTGGGTGATTGCTTTAGTCCATATAAGGCCTTCTTCAATCTACACACTTTCCCTTCAGTTCTTTTATCATCAAAACCCGGAAGAATTTCCATGTATACCTCTTCTTCCATATCTCCATGTAGGAAAAGCATTCTTAACATCAAATTGTTGTAAGTTCCAGTCTAGATTGGCGGCACAGGATAGTAGGATCCTAATTGTGTTCATCTTGGCAACCGGAGCAAATGTCTCTTGATGGTCTACTCCATAAGTTTGTGTAAATCCCTTAGCCACCAACCTTGCTTTGTATCTTTCAATGGCACCATCAGCTTTGTGTTTTACAATGAACACCCACTTGCAACCGACCAATTTCTTCTCAGGTGGAGGAGTGACAAGCTCCCAAGTTTCACTTTTTGCCAAGGCTTTCATTCTTCAATCATTGCCCCATTCCACTTGGAATCTCGAATGGCCTCTCTCCAATCCTGTGGGATAGACACTGAAGAAATAGACAAGACAAAAGCTCTACAGGAGGGAGAGAAGGAGTCATAAGTCACAAAGTTAGATATAGGATGTTTAGTACACGTCCCGACACCTTTTCTTTGAGCAATTGGCATATCTAAATCAAGGGTTAATGATAACTCACCAGATAGGGAAGATTCTTGGCAGAGAGTAGGCTGCACGATGGCTTCTTTTCCTATTTTTTCTTTTCTTGAATATGTCTTCAAGTCAGGCCTATCTAAACGCCTAATTTTCTCTTGGATATCTTTCTCCCCCTCAAGGGAATTCTTCTCTAGTACCTCTTTCCCCCTGAATGGCATTCTCTTCCTGATTGGGAATACTATTAAGAGTAACAGAACTAGGTACAACCTCTTCTTTTTCATTATTCTCCCCCTAAAGAGGTGTTTTGTAGTATGGTTCTATTCTCTAAAAGTTACATCCATAGTAACAAAATATTTTCTAGAAGGAGGGTGATAACACTTGTAGCCCTTTTGTGTGGGAGAATACCCAACAAAGACACATTTAAGGGCCCTTGGTTCCAATTTTCCAACATTTCTAGTATGAACAAAACAAACACACCCAAACACTTTAGGAGGAACAGTATAAGAGTTTCTACCTTGTAACATTTCTAAGGGACTTTTAAAGTTGAGTGTTTTGAGAAGCATTCTGTTTATAAGGTAGGTGGTTGTAAGAATAGCATCCCCCAATAGGGTTTTGGGAGATTCATGGTAAACATAAGCGACCGAGCAACTTCCAAAATGTGTCTATTTTTCCTTTCCGCAACACCATTTTGGGTACTCGTATAGGGGCAACTAGTTTGATGTACTATCCTGTTGGATTCAAGATATGTACGAAACCCCCCATCCATATATTCTGCACCATTATCAGTTCTTAAAATTTTAATCTTAGCATCAAACTGATTGCAAATCATTTTATGAAATGTTTGAAAGCAAGAGAACACATCACTCTTAGCTTTTATTAGATATACCCAAGTTAGTCTAGTACACCAATCAATGAATGTAACAAACCACCAATTATCAGATAATGAAGTATTTTGTGTCGATCCCCACACATCAGAATGGATTGTCAAAAAGGAACCATACTTTTATTGTTACTCAAAGGATAGGACTTTTTTGTATGTTTGGCATATTCGCATGCATCACAGGATAGAGAATCAAACCGAATTTTTGCAAACAAACTAGAATATAATGTAGCTTTTAATCTTAACTCCTTAACCTCCAACTAATTCTAACGTTAGTCACTACCACCAATGTCAGTTGTACAAACAATAAATACATGAGTATTTCCAACAATCCATTACATGGAATCAATGACGCCTCATTATTTTTGGTCATTTGTCACATTGGAAAGAGCTTATAAGGTCTCTATTTTACCAAACATCATTACAACTTATGAGTTCCAATAACATCTTATAACGTATTGGATCTAATTGTATCCAAAAATTTTGAAAACTTATTTGTAGAATAAGATATAGGAGCTTATAAGCTCAAAAACATCTTATAAACTATAGGAATTTAAAAGCTCCTAAAAATAAGATTAAAAAATAAAAGAAAAGGATCGTAAGTTTAAAATTGAATTGAACCTTATAAATTTCAATTGCATGATATGATTTTATTTCTAACATGACTCATGGCTCATTATTACATCCAAGTTTTGAAGAAAACTTTACAAGGAAGACTAAGTCGAATAACAGGAACAGAAAAAGTGTAGATAGAAAGTTAAAAACTCAAAATATTGTTCTTTATCTGGTACAGTATGATTGACCAGACGGTAATAATTTCATCAACATGATGATTTATCATTGTTTAGATTGGGGGGTTCAGATTTGCGGGTGCACCTAGACAAGTAGAATCTATATCATTCGATCCCATTTCAAGAGTAGAGCACATTGAACATATTGATACTATCTACGCCAGGGTAATACACGCAGCCCAGAACCAGGGTTCTTGAACATGCACAATCCCAACTCTTTAACAACTAAAAATAAAAAATTTAACAGAATAGCTGTAAGCACATGTATATATAAAGAAACATATGGTATCATCAGCATTTCATACAGGATTAGAATACAGCAACCACCAAACCACGATACATGAAAAGATGAGACAAGAACACCATCAGCAACTTCACACACTATAGGTACTTATCAGGGCATAAAGAAAATAGACTGACCTTGTACTAATGAAGTCAAGGAATTAATAAGTGGAACACTTTCATCATCTCCTTCTTCAACTGATAACAAACCATATTCATCCACCAACTCCCTAAGATACTTTCGAAAGCTTGAGCAGCTTGCCAGAGCCTAAACCCAAAATGTTTTCCACAACCGGAGTTAATTTTAAGAGGGAAACACACACACACACACTAGGCAATAATAATGACAACCAAGGGAACACAAAACACCCAAATTCATTAATATAACCACACGACACAGTTCAGCTGCATTTTTTCATATTTCATCACAATATCATATAACTAATGACACCCTTTTATTGCACAAGGAAATAAGAGCAAAATACACAAAACCAACTCAACCAGCCAAAAAACAATAACATTCAATAATCAAATATTACCTGCAAAACAACATTCAAGAAACAATTGTTCCCGATATTTTCCAATCCGGGGACAGCCCAAAACTCCTGAGAAGCTGCGTATTGATCTGGGGCACTGAAATCGATATATCTTCGAGCTTTCAGCGCCAATATCACACCAACAGCGCTCAATACGCCGACAGATATTGAGGTTTTCAGCCGAGAGCCTAAAAACCCAGGTTATTTTAGACCCATGTTCGGGTTTTTGAAAGACAGAACTGAGTTCTATGCCCTTTGGGATTTTCATGCCGTGAATACTCCGACGGAGATGCTTGGCTGCCGCCGCTTGATCGCCGCCGCCGGGGATTGAAAAGCAGCGTTGCTTGGCTTGTACAAACTCGTATTTACCCAGTGCTGCAAGGCCCGGGAAATAAATGTTTTTATTTATATATTTTTGGAACTTTTTATTAGAGCAAAAGAATTTGATGAACTAAATTAAATTTTTTATAACATAAATCAAATACAGAAAATTAGTTAATACTAAAATGTGTTCGATTCCAATATCGATTATGATGTAATTAAGGCATTAAAATTTTTAAAACTTTTAGGGCAAATTACATCTAAAATAATACAGTGCAACTATAAATTGATCACTTATTTTTTTAATATAAGTAATGACTCTTATATTAAAAATTATAAATACTCCATTGATATTTATGATCTACTTATAAATATTAATAGAGATATATAAAAGATAATCTTTCTTCAATAATAATAATCAATTTGACTATTAAGAGATGTTTCTCATCGTAAAGTCTCTCAATTAATTTTGTATTCTGATAATTTTTGTAAAATAATTTCACTTTATACGACTACAATCATAATTGAACATCAACATCTATATAATTCGATATCACCATCATTTTTTAAATTGATTTCATATATAGTTTATATTATTTGACATGTTAAACTTATGTAAATCATATCTCAAAACACTATTGACAACACTAGAACTATAACTCTCAAATACGTATCATAATGATGAATAATAAATTTTATTAAATTGATATATACCTAATGTGGCATCATAATTTTTAAAATTTTCGAGACTAATTTATAACTACGATGTACATGAAAAAATGCAGACGCAATTATTTATGAGTAGGCATCATATTTCATATTTGATTGGTATTCAAAGACTTATATTTTTTTTTAATTTTAGTATAATTGTTATTTATTTGAAAAAACACAAATAGAATTGTTCAACTTGGAACTGAACACCTCGGTCCTTTTATAATACATTCTAGAGCCTATTTGGATTAATTTTTTTAGAAAATACGCACTCATTTTTTTTATTAAAAAAATACTTCAAAGTAAAAAAAATTATATTTTGATCGGCTTTTATAAAAAATAGAAGTTAGAAGAAAAAAAAGGACCAAAAAGAGATTTTTTTAGAAATTACTCCAAAGTAGTTTCAAATAAAAATACATTTTAAAGCATTTTTAATTACTATATTCAAACGAAAAATTACTTGGCTTAAAAAAACACTCTACCATAAAAATATCATTCAAGTAATACTTTTTTAAATCCATCCAAACGGAGGTTTTGTTCATGCTACTCATGTGGGCATAACCCAACTAGTATTTTTAGTCATTGAATTTGAATATGAAGATGTCAAAAAGTGTTAAAAAAAAATATTACATCATAATACTTGATTCAATGGTTAAAAATTCAGTTGGGTAGTACCCAACTGGGTAGCATCTACCATCCCCCAAGTGGACCCGTAACTCAACAAAACCAAACCAAACCAAACCAAATACATAATCGGAAAATGGTGTGGCACATGATTTATTGAAAGGCCCGTCTGGATGCACTTGAAAAAAACTATTTTCTCGAGCCGTATTTTTTATTGCAAATCTTTATTTGTTAAGTCAAACAATTTTATGTTTGGAGGTAGTAATTAAAAAGTATTTCAAAATATACTTTTATTTAAAAGTATCATGAATGTGCTTTTGGTTTTTTTTATGACTTCTGTTTTTTTTTTAAAAAAAAAAGCACCTGTAAACACAAATTTTCATCTAAAATGTTTTTATTTAAAAAATAAATGATTATCCTTAAAAAAATCTATCCAAATGAGCTAAAAAATTTCCACTTATAACTCAATTGCTTTAGAGTGCTAGGGCGATGAGGTCTATAAAAAACGCTTTATACAGGGATGAGTTAGAGCAAGGATATAAAAGAGCTCGAGAAGTAGATCCATGTGGCTTCTTCCGTCAAAAAAAAATCTAATATGATTTGACAAATGATAAAAGTTAAGAGCCCGTTTAGATGACTTTTTTTTTTAGAAAAGAAACACTTAAAAAAACATTCCACAGCAAAAAAATTATGTTTTGATGAATTTTTTTTTAAAAACAAAAGCCAGAAAAAAGTCAAAACTGACTTTTTTGATAAGTCACCCCAAAGTAGCTTTAAATAAAATTATTCTTAATTATTGTATTTGTTGGCGATTAACTTTCGTTCAATCAGAACTTGACAAGTATAAGTTAAAATATTAAATATTAATTGAATTTTCTATTTATATTTTGGAATTTACAGAATTTAATTCCAATATTAAATAGTTAATTTTAATTAATATTTTAATATTTATTTTACTGATGAATAAGAGCTCACCAAGTGTCAATATGAGGTGTTCTGGCTAATTAAATTAAATCTTGCAGCCGAGATAGTCCAAAACCAATCAAATGGTGACAAGTGACGCATTTAGTCGTGTGGACCAATCAAATAATGACACAAAAATGATATTTTTTCTCTTTAATAATAATTCATATTGAAGAGATAAATACCGAAGAAGTTGTTAACAATTCGAAGACCCTGCATAAACGCCTACAAATAGGGGTCATTTGGAGCTCAAAAGACATCAAGAAGTCTTTAAGAGCCAGAGAAATCAAGAAGTCTTTAAGAGCAAGAGAAGTCAAGAAGATCCCGAAGTTCTCTCAAGGCAAACTCTAGAAGAATCGTGAAGATCAAAAGCGAAATTCCCGGCGTTCTACGCGAAAGTCATCAAATCAAGGTGTTAGCCTCGCGTTTTGGTGTTTCTCCCAACTCAAATCCACGGTGATTAAGGCGACATTCAAAGCGTTCTTCGCGAAAGTCATCAAATCAAGGTGTTCAATTCGCATCAAGATGTTAGCCCTGCGTTTTGGCGTTTCTCCTAACTCAAATCCACAATGATTAAGGCGATGTTCGAGGCATTCTACGCGGAATTCATCCAGATAAGGCGTTTATTCTGTGATCAAGGTGTCAAATCGACAAATCAGCGTTCTTTTCCTAAGTCAAGTCCACGGTGTTCACGACGTTCTTCGAAATTCACAGCGTTTGATTCGTAACCAAGCTCCTTAGCCTACGGATCGCGTTTTAAAGCTTCAAGCCAAATTCGGAGAAAAGAATCAGGGAATTAATCTTTTAGGGATTATTTTTCACTAAATCATATTCTTTTCAAATTTTTGTTACATTTTTCCTATCTTGTAATTTGTATTTGCAGACTCAAAATTTTGTATGAACAAATTTCTGGCACACCCGGTGGAACCAAACCTACCCCTCATCTATTTTCTCCTTACAAATACGTCAAGTCATTCTTTTAGCAAGTTCAATGGCTCCCAAGAAAACCAATGCCACTTCGACCAAAAGGGACAACACTGACAAACCTATTGAGGATGCCGTCAATCACTCATCAACCAAAGCCAAGGTTTCTGAGTCTGATTCCTTCCACGGTTCCAACCTTTCGAGTCCAATGGCGTTTGTTGCCAAATCACTCCACTTTGCTGAGGCAACCACTGTGGATGAGCAATTGGCTCAAATGGCCCAGGCTATAGCAAACTTGCAGAGAACTATTTAGAATAATGACTTCCAAATCGCTCAGCTTGCGGAAAAGTTAGAGCACTCAAACATTAGGGAGCCAAGTCACAAGCATCTACCTTCTCAAGTTCAAGCTACAAACAAAGGGCGAACTGAAGAGACACATCCAAAACACGAGCATGGGCTAAGACTTGAGCAGTCAACCACCTCCATTGCCACATTGCATGTGCAAAAACTGCAGGATTTGATTGCTAACACTATAAAAGCTCAATATGGTATTCTAACGCAGAATTATCCGACATACACGAAGCCCTATACTAGACGCATTAACTCGCTGAGGATGCGAATAGGCTACCAACCTCCAAAGTTTCAATAATTTGATGGGAAGGGCAACCCAAAGCAACATGTCACTCATTGTACAGAAACGTGCAACAATGCGGAAACTTATAGAGACCATTTGGTAAAACAATTCATGCGTTCACTAAAGGGAAATGCTTTTGACTGGTACGTCGATCTGGAGCCTGAGTCCATTGATAGTTGGGATCAAATGGAGAGGGAGTTCCTAAACCGTTTCTACAGCACATGGCGCATCGTAAGTGTGATCGAGCTCACTAATGCAAGACAGTGGAAAGACGAACCTGTCATTGACTACATCAATCGCTGGCATGCACTAAGCTTAAATTGCAAGGATAAGCTCTTTGAGATTTCTGCAGTGGAGATGTGCATCCAATGAATGCACTGGGGGCTTTTATAGATTCTCCAAGGAATCAAGCCTCGCAACTTCGAAAAGCTAGCTACACGCGCCTATGACATGGAGCTCAGCATTGCCAATCATGGAACCAACTTTCCTGCCAGAGATCAGTGGAAGAAAAAAAGAAGTATAAAAAAGAATGATGACATCAATGAGTCATCTGCCAAAGAGTCCATACTCACTAAGGCAACCCAGCCCTGCTGGCAATGACAGAAGTGGAGGAAAGTTAAAAAATTAACATATTCCAAGTGAAAGACGTCGGCTAATATTAAAAGAGATGCAAGAGAAGGAGTACCCATTCCTAAATTCTGATACCTCCCACATATTTAATGAGTTGTTGGCAAGAAAGTTGATTCAATTACCAGAACCAAAGCGCCCTGAAGAAAGCGGGAAGGTGAACGATCCGAAGGATTGCAAATACCATCGAGTTATCAATCACCCTATAGAAAAATGCTTTGTGATTAAGGACAAAATCATGGTACTAGCAAAGGATGGAAAGAAAATCCTTGACAGTGAAGATGCTGCAGACGCAAATACTACTAGTGTCACTGTGATTGCAAGTATATAGGATATCTCTAAAATCAAGAAAAGTGTAGTTTTGTCGTCATCAACTGTGGGGCATCGACAACAATTCAATTTGGGAGTTTTGATCCCAGTTTGATTCAAAACTTGTCTTCTGATACCAATGAAGTTGAAGTCACCATCAACTCTTGTTATGCAAGTGCTGTGGAGATGCCAAGAATAGGACCTCATCATTAAGTTATGCAGGAACTCAAAAGGTTCAATAAAGATGGTTTTCTACAGCTGACAAGGTTCAGGTGGAAGCCAATACTCATCCCAATTATAAAAGCAAATGGAACATTGAGATGGAGTCTCATTTTTCGAAGGACAAGAGTTTCTAAGGATCATGGAAAGGTTGCGCAACCCCAAGAAGAGCCGGGGGGGGCAAATAATCTTCATTTCAAGCTGCAAACGCTCCTGAATATGAGCATAAACTATCTTATGAAAAAAAAAATCAAAGTCAGTCAAGTGTACTACTTAACACGAGTATAAACTATTAAATTCAAATTCAAGTGTACTCCTTAATACGAGTATAAACTTGTTAAAATCAAATTCAAATGTACTCCTTAATACGAGTATAAACTGTTAAAGTCAAAGTACTCCTTAATATAAGTATAAACTGTTAAAATCAAATTTAAGTAAACTCTTTGACACGAGTATAAAATATCTACAAATTTAAAAAGACTGCTCCTGACGCACGAGCCTAAACTGCATCACACTCTTGACCCGCATGAGTATAAACTGTGTATGGTGCCCACCAATGGTATCGCATATGATTAAACTGCTAACATACTCCACTGAAGGTATTGCATGTGGCTAAATATAAAAAATGCTCCACCTAGTCCAAGGTGGCTAAGCAATGGACAGTCCTGGCCCGTATAAGTATAAACTGTGTACGACTCCCCTTCAAAATCATCTTTGTCTTTGAATTACGTTATGACTTCATCCCTTCTTTGGTTACGTAGGTAGCTTGGGACTTTATCCAAGTTCGGTCATATCTTGCAAATAAAAATTATTTGCCTTTTGACATTACATCAATTCTTGCGATCAACAAACTTTAGAGCCAACTTTATGGTTAAATCCACAAATCTCCAAGATACGGTTAACAAGACTTTGAGACTATTGCAATATCAAACCCACAAATCTTTAAGATGCAATTACCAAGCCTTTGAGCTGATTGCGTTCCAAGTTCATCAAACTTTAGCTACAGTCAACAAGCATTGAGCTAGCTGCACGGTCAAATCTAGAAATCTCCAAGATTCAGTCTTCAAGCCTTCAGGCCGACTGCACTCCTCATGTGTTCTTCCAAGTTCTGCAAGTCTCCAATTAAGGCTAATAAGCTTCTAAGTCAACTGCACGATCAAATCTACAAATCTCCAAGATGCAATCACCAAGCCTTCAAGCCGAATGTGACGTCAAATCTCCAAAATGCAGTCACCAAGCCTCTAAGCCGATTGCATTTAAAGATCTATAAGTGTACGTGGTGCGCATACTAAGTCTTTGAGCATGTCGAAATGCTAAATCTCAAGAGCATAGTCTCCTTGAAACGTCATGGTAGAGAATTGGGTCATGCCTCATGACTAGATAATCTTCTCTGTAGTGGGAATAGTCTTTTCACTTTCTTCAAGGATCTCGCACATCTCGTTAAGATAACTTTCTTTCTTGTGAACCTTGCCCTTAAGCACGCTTTCATCTCCAAGCACCAAAATTACAGTGTTACAAGGCACTTACTCAGACGGGATGACAAGTCTAGCTATTTAATCCCTCACCATGATTCTCGTGATCTTGAAGGCACCAAATGTATTAAGTTAAAGTCGTCGACTAGAAGGATGAACATGCAGAACCGACAAGTGTGGTACACTGCTAAAAACATTTTCGTCTTCAAACTCCCCGTGATGCCAAACTTCGAGAATAACTTTTCTTCCACCATGGACCATCCTTCATGAGCTCCAAAGTAGCTAGGAGGATTGTAAGTTGGTTTCAAACGGGCTAACTTCTTCTCTTTCCGTAGTGGTGGTTAGCAATACTTCACATCCTTCTTGTACCAGAAACTTGCCTAATCACTGATGGTAACTGGAGAACATTGACCTCTATCGGCACTCCTTTGCAGTAGGTAGAAGGCATGGAACAAGTATTTTGCAGCAATGAGGAATAAATCTCTTTCCGTTATCGTCAACTCCATTTAGCTCCATGGAGCTAGGAATCACCTCATCGTGTAGAAGTCTCGTTAGTGGAAGGCCTGCCAAGATGCGTAAATCCCACGACGACTTTGACAACTCTCCGAATGAAGTCGAAAGAGTGTTGGTATATGGAAACCAGGCCTCACAAAATGCCTTGATGATCTTCGGGTTGAGGTCATATGTAAACAAAGAAGCATGCATTGGGTTGTATATCCCAATCACCGCCAACTTTGTATTCGTATGGGCTAAAGATGTCCTCCATCCACTCCCAATAGTTGGTATGAAAAGACATCTGGCCAAACCCAGATGATGGATCCTCCGAGGGCCTCTTTCGATACTATGGTGATACTTTGGAAGAGAAAGCTCCATACATGTGGGTTGATATTCTGAGTCCGTTGCTCTTTGTACCCAATATATATATATATATATATATATATGTATATATATAGTTAGCAAAGATAACCAAAAAAACAAGAGAAGAAAAGGGAAGAAGAACAAAGAATCATCTGCTTACGGTGGAGAAGAATTAAGGGGAGCAAACTATTTATAGGCTTTTAAAGCGTTGAGTCTTAATCGGACTATGCTTCTCACTTGTTGAATTTGATATTGGTTAGAGGTTTAATCCTACTAGGAATTAACTAAACATGGGAGTCCTCAATTCACCGGTCTTGAGCTTAATTCAAAAGGAAATTTGGAGTTAATTGGAGACATGCAAGAGAGTTCCAAGCCAAATATGGGATCTTGAAAATTTTAAATTTTTGGACTCGTGTATTGGATTAGGACCTACAATTTCAATTCTACAACAGCTTGATAGGTACAAGCAATTAAAAATTTGCATGGCCGTGGAAACTCCAAGGTGCTATTGTAGATCATTAATGCAACTCTCACTAATACGGCACACCTGAAATTAAGTGATAAGCTGGAACAATCAAATCATTTTTGTTGTTGGGCCATTAGTCCTTGGGCCATGAAAGGCCGATGGCAATAACGGTAATTGAGAATTTAAGTTTGGGCTTAAATCAGGCTAACCCTCGTGCTTAATTCTTACAAAAATAAAAAATAAAACTTAAGTTTGGACCCGCCCGGGTTCGGGTCGGTCGCGGGTCCAAAAATTTGGACCCGCCTGGGTTCGGGTCAGGTCTCGGGTTTAAGTGGACCCGACCAGTAGATATATGCTTATATAATTTATATATATTTATAATATATAAATAAATTAATTTTAAAAATTAACATTTTTTTGTCTTATAGAATACAATCATACTGCATACAGCATAACAGCAAGTCAACAGCTTAACTTGTTTTCTTTTGTTCCTTTTCCACCTTAGGGTTTCTACAATTCCACTTATACCGTCTCCCACACACGAGTGACGAGCCACGATCTGCTGCCCACCCACGACGAGCCGTACTAAGCCCTGCCACGCCCAACCCCTCCGCGACCAGTCCCAAGCTCCTAGCCGCGTCCAAAACAGGTTGCACAGTCCCTCCGCGCCCAGCCCCCATCGTGCCCAGCCCCGCAACGCCCACCCTCGACGAGCCCAACCCAGCCCTCGTCGCGCCCACCCTCGGCAAGCCCAGCCCCAGTTGTGCCCAACCCAGCCCTGCCGCTCCCAACCCCCGTAGTGCCCACCCCGGCCGAGTCCAGCCCTAGACGAGCCCAACCCTAGCCCCGCCCAGCCACGCCGCTCCCAGCCGCCGCCGCGCCCACCCTCGCCTCTGTTCATAGAAAAAGTTTGGTACGATTCTTAGCCTTGACTAAACAACTGTAGAGTTGGGAACATTCTTGTGTTGGAGACCATTTCGGTAAAAAAAAGCTATACTTGGATATTGTTGTGCTTATTTTGCTCAAGCTCAGTTGTATGCAGCATTAAAGATAGAACAGATTACTGATACAGATTGTAAGATGAAAAACTTATTCAGAAAGAAATAAAAAAAACTTATTGATCTTCTGTTCGATTAATAGATCTCGATAAATTATACAAATTCTATTCAATTTTTTAAAGAGTTAGTGTAGATTTGATAAAAAGACTCAATATATTATTTTGTTATGTAACTATTTAGATTGAATACGTGTTATTAGATTTTATATACAATTTGAATATTTTCTTTTACTAAGTTTCTTGTATAATTTTAAAATTGGTGTTTAAAAAAAATTGTTAAAAAATTGAAAATTTTAATTATTAGGGTGGGTCACAGGTAGCGTTTGGGTCTCACGCCGCTTGGGTCGGGGATGGGTCCCGGGTTCAGAAATTTCTGGCGGGTCAGGTCTGGGACGAGTTTGACCAAACCCGTCCCAGACCCGACCCGTTGTCATCCCTATTTGTTGGCGATTAACTTTCGTCTAATTAGAAATTGACAAGTGTAAATTAAAATATTAAATATTAATTGAAATTTCTATTTATATTTTGGAATTTACTGCACTTAGTTCCAATATTAAATAGTTAATTGTAATTAATATTTTAATATTTATTTTACTGACGAATAATAGTTTGCCAAGTGTCAATATGAGGTGGTCCGGCCAATTAAATCAAGTCTTACAGCTGAGATGGTAAAAAACCAATCAAATAGTGACAAGTGGCGCATTTGGTCGCGTGGACCAATCATATAATGACATGTAAATGATATTTTTTCTCTTTAATAATAATTTATATTGAAGAGATAAATATCGAAAAAGTTGCTAGCAATTCGAACACTCTGCATAAAACGCCTATACATAGGGGTCATTTGGAGCTCAAAAGACATCAAGAAGTCTTCAAGAGCCAAAGAGATTAAGAAGTTTTCAATAGCAAGAGAAGCCAAGAAAATCCCAAAGTTCTCTTAAGGCAAGCTCTAGAAGAATCGTGAAGATCAAAAGCGAAATTTTCGGCGTTCTTCGCGAAAGTCATCAAATCAAGGCGTTCAATCCACTATCAAGGTGTTAGCCCCGCGTTTTGGCGTTTCTCCTAACTCAAATCCACGGTGATTAAGGCGATGTTCAAGGCATTGTTCACAAAAGTCATCAAATCAAGGAGTTCAATCCGCGATTAAGGTGTTAGCCCCACATTTTGATGTTTCTCCGAACTCAAATCCATGGTGATTAAGGCGGCGTTTGAGGCATTCTATGCGGAATTCATCCAAATGAGGCGTTTAATTTGCGATCGAGGTGTCAAACCGGCAAATCAACATTTTTTTTCCCAAGTCAAACTCAAGTCGAATCCACGGTGTTCATGGCATTCTTCACGGCGTTTATCGAAATTTACGGCGTTTGATTCGTAACTAAGCTCCTTAGCCTACGGATTGCTTTTTAAAGCTTCAAGCCAAATTTGGAAAAAAGAATTATGGGATTCATCTTTTAGAGATTATTTTTCACTAAATTATATTCTTTTCAAATATTTGTTACATTTTTCCTATCTTGTAATTTGTATTTGCAGACTCAAAATTTTGTGTAAATAGTATCCAACAGCAAAATTATTTAATTTAAAAAAAAATCTACTATAAAATGCACTATTAGAGAAGTATTTTTTTTTTAAATATATTCAAACAGGCCATACGTCAACTAAATTATAAACTCATGTAATTTTATTAATATTGATTGGTACCTTTTTTTGGGATAGAATATTAATCAATACTTTTAAACAAGTGTGTTTTTAAGATCGTATTCATTAATTATTGTTAGCTGCAATAGCCCAATCACTAGGGTGATATTATTGTGTTGAATTTTGATCAAATCTAAATAATTTGAACTCAAGTTCGATTCGCCATCTCGATATTAGTATTCGACTCCAAAGCTTCTTAGACATATTCATTAGAAAACAATACTTAAAAGTCTAAATTCAAATTATCACTAAGAAACTCAACATCTAATGTAAAAACTAAAATTAGACACATTAAAATTATATTTTAAAATATTTAAAAATATATACTATTTTTAACAAATAAAATAAAATCAGTATGTCATTAGTTATAATGTCACACAAATTTTGTCTATTTAAAAGCCTTTATATATATATATATATATATATATATATATATATATATATATATAAAAGACTACTCATTTATTAAAAAGTACCAAAATATGGATTTGAATTATTTAATAAAAATCCAACCGCTAATTCTATATTCAATTTCTTAATCTCAAATCAAGAGTATTCATGATTAAATATAATTGGTTTAATTACATTTTTGGTCATTAAGTAAGATCCCTTTTTCAAATTTTATCTTGTAGGTTTGATGGTTGCACTTTTAGTTATGTATGTTGGTTCAATTTGACACACTTGGTTCTGAATTGACACATTTGGTCATGTATATTGGTTCAATTTGACACATTTAGTCCTGAACTGACACATTTGGTCCTCTCAAGAACAGGACTATATTTGAAATTTTATGACCAAATATGTCAATTCATAACTAAATGTATCAAATTGAACCAATATATAAGACTAAATATGCAGTCATCAAATTTACAAGACTAATTTTAAAAATAAGATCTCACTTATAAGATCAAAAGTGTAATTAAGCCTTTATAATTCATCAAACACCTCAAAATTTCTAAAATTTAAATCAAATTTTGGGGCCTAAATTCCAGTTTAGTATCACACAACCGGCCCATGATCCAGTCCAGTCATAGAAAATGGGCGTTAATTTCAGATATCCCATTTTCTTTTATTTTATTAAATAAAATTCATTTAGGGTTTACTTCCAGATAGTTCCACTCACAGTAAAACCCTAACCAAACCCTAACCCTCCCATTCCTATATAACTTCCGCCCTTTTCTTCATCTTTCCGGCATCTCTCTCTCTCTCTCTCTCTCTCTCTTGTGGATTCCGTCGAGTTCACTGTGTTTGTGATTGTAGATTGTGATTATTGTAATCATTCATTTTCCTTGTAAAATTTTGGGGTCCGTGATGAAGAAATTCAAGGCCGGTTTCTCAAAAACATTCGCAGCGGCCGCCTAAGAACTTTCGCCTTTCGCCGGGCTTGAGAGTTTCTGCTGCTCCAATCCTTCCTTGGATGTCTGAGACTCCCTCGATTTCTTCACGTATGTCATCGATGAATTTTCCCAAATTTTTTTCTTTAATTAAAAAATGACATAATTTTTTTCTACTTTGGTCTGATTTATGTGAATTCCGGATCATGGGGTTGAGCGTATGATTTTTTATTTCTTTTATTTCTGTTTTTGGGATTCAAAATTAGGGACTTTCAACGTCTGCCCCTCTAGCATTGGAAAATTTTATTGTAGCTTGAGGGATGAACAAGTCCCTCAAATTCAATTTTTTATCCATCCATCACTTTGTCAGCAATTTTTTTAATTTCAGTATTTTGCTGGCCATTAAGGATGGAAAATGAATTGAATTTTTATTTTGATTTGGGATAATTTGGGATCGATGATGATAAATCCAAAGGCTTGTTTCTCAAAACATTCGCAGTGGCCGCCTGAGAGCTTTCGCCTTTCGCCGGGCTTGAGAGCTTCTGCTGCTTTTATCCTTCCTTGGATGTCTGAGATTTCTTATTTCATTTTAATTTTGATAATTCAATGATTAACCTTTTTTTTTTTATCCTTTTTCGCCATTTTTTGGTTAATTAATCAATTGAATTTAAATTAAAATAAAACTTTTACCCCAATCTTAGATGTGGATGGTTGGTAGACCCTGTTTGGATAATTATGAAATTATAACCGACTAAAAAATTATATTTTAAATTATTTTATTTAAAATATTATTTTTGGATCCTAATTTCTTTGTCTCCTGTTATTGTGTAGAAGAACACAGTTCGTTTGATGTGTGTAAAAATTAAAATATATATATATAATTATTATTTATATATCAGAGTTTTGATAATATAAATTATAACAATTCATTAAAAATATTAGAATAAGATAAATGATTGAACAATTATTAAATAAGAATATTTTAAATATAGTTAATAGTATAATATGAAACAGATTTGATGGAGTGTGATTAAAAAGGACAGGAGGGGTTTTTAACTCTTTATATACTTTTCTGATTTTTGTTTTAGCATTTAATTTTGTTTTGTAATGGTTTGTCTTTCTACAAAAATAATATAACATTTAGTGTATTTTTTATTTATTAGATAAATAAGATTCGTAATGTATGTTATTAAACTTTATTTAACACAAGTTACAAGTCTTATTTATCTAATAAATAAAAAATACATTAAATATTACATTATTGACGAACATTTTAAAACAAAAATAAATAAAAACTATTATTATGTCCGATGGCTAAACATTTTGTAATTAAATAAAAAAATATTATTTCAAAACAAAAATAAAATAGAAACAAACATTTCCAATATATTATTTAAATAGAAACAAACTATATTTTGTTCATCGGTTTTGCCCAAATTTTCACCGGCAAGCACTGGGGCAATTGCATCACGATTCTGGGGACACATCCGGACCAGATGGACCTCCGGTCACTGGTTAAACTGGTCGGTCCGATCAGATTTTGAAAACATTGGTGCCAGTTTTTTGGCCATCGGAGTAATTCGCTGCTAATTTAAGCACACATAATGTATTAGAAATACTCTCGAGGGTTATGATTTTGTAAATATTAAGAGCGATGTACACTACAGCTACAGAACCAATCTAGGTATATGTGACAAAACTTCTTAATTAATTTTGTAAAGATAATTTTTCTATAGTTACAGAAACCAACCTTGGTATTATGAGGTGTTTTGTTGAATCCGGCAAAATTTTTTAATTAATTTTTTAATTCTATTAATTTTTATGAAATAATTTGATTTTATATTACCACAATTATTGTCCAGTATTATCATCTGTAGACTATAGTTCAATACCACCAAAAATAACTTCAAATATAACGTGTAATTTTGGATATGTTAAGTTCATGTGAATCTTATATACTTTATATAAAATATAAGTACCTCATATTTTGAGGCTAGAACCCGTTGCTATATTTGCTTTATCTGACAGCCGCCCTGAGAGCAACTTATTTGTCTCGCCTAGATCAAAATTCCTATATATGACTTTGGAAAATAAATAAAAATGAGAAGTCCTTGCAATCTAGAATAGTATCAATTTTTTTTTTTAAAAAAAAAAAATTCTCGGTGAAATTGGTGATCTTACTTGTAATTTTAAGAAAGAAAAAGTTACGCTGACCGCTCCTAATTTTATGCTGAATGGAAAAAAATCCCCTAAAATATTTATAATTGTTAATAACCCCTATACTTTTACATCTTCATCAAGAAACACATTGCTGTTAGTAGGTAAATTTTTTAGATGTTTTCTGTTAAATTAACTTGCGATTTGTCAAGAATGCTATTAAAACAATTTTTCTCAATTTTTTTTTTATTAAGGATACCATTTTGGATGTTTGCACAAAGAAATTTAATGAAACACATCTAAAAATCTTACGTCTACTAAAACATAAGAGTATTAATCGTTATAAACGTTTTAGGAAGATTTTAGAGGTAGTAATTGTAATTTTCCCCTTAAAAAAAATGACACAATTTCGTCAATTTTTTCATTCAAAAAGTCTAGTTTCGTTGGACACAGCCATGTGCCAAACAAAAGATGCGTGAAACAAATTTTTACTGCCATAAAACTGATTAAACTATTTCTCGACTTTAGAAACATATCCACCAATTTTTTTTCAACCTTAGAACACGTTTTACTAAAAAGTCCGATAATTACTTTTGAACCCAATTATACTAAACCTTTCAATTAATACTCAAGAAATTGAATTATTTTTTTGATATTTCGTTACATTGATTCATACCGACAATGTGTGTTATAAAATTAATGTTTCAAAAGTTTGTTGTTAAATTTAAGACAGGGAAATATTCTGTTTTCGTCCCTCAACTATACCTGTAAATTAGTTTTGATCCCTACAATTTTGGTCCTTCATTTTTATTTTTTTCATCATAAATGGTCATACTTTAGTTTTCCTGTCAAGACAAACGGCGATTAATTTTGAAATCTTTTGAAATTACATTGACCTCCCTTGATATTTTTAAAAAATTACCTTCACCCCCCCCTCCCGCCGCCGAAGATTTTTGAGCCCCTCTTTGTTGTCTCCTAAAATTGTACCAAGCTCCTCTGGTACATTTGCTAAAACTACATTCACGCAGGTAGCCGTTTCGCGCTCGAACTTTGGTAATATATTTTAATGTTGATTTTTTTATGTTTCATTAATATTGCTTCAACCTATCAATTTATGATTGTATAATCTCATCTTGAGATTTCTATGAGTCTAGTGCACCCTTATAGAAGGGGAACTGGAGTTTGAAGTTCGAGCAAGAAAAAAGAAGAAGAAGTTATATATATGTTGCGAAGCTCTTTACAATATTTTGTGCTAGTAATAGTGTAGATGATCTTTTCAAAAAAAAAAAAAAAATAGTATGGATTATAGAAGTATAAATAGTATAGATAGAACATTTGTGAATTTTTATAAATATATTTTAAGCCACAAAATGAATAATATTTTTGAGAGTGTATCAAATAAAAATTTATATATCACGTCAAATTTGGACTTTTTAAAAGTATTATTTGAAAATCACTACTAAGAAATTGAATGTATTTTATTTCATTTTTTTTAAATAAACATATACATAGGAAATTGTTATTGACACTCCCTCTCACTTTATAATTTTAATCAATTGGCCAATATACCCTTTTAATTTTTAAATATTAATTTAATTTGATTTATTGGACAAAAAGCCTTAATAGTTTATTATTCACTTTCATGCATTCAATAATACTATTATTCGCCATTTTCTTTTTGGCTTTGGTGATGAATAACTTCAGAATTGTTATTCAACTTCTTATTTTACGGTGACTTGACCAAAAAAAAATCTAATAGTGTTGTCATTTGCGCAATATTTTGTCCATATTTTATATTATATTTTTCTACTTTTTTGTCATATTAATTTTAGTTAGTTGAAAATGGAGACGACTAATATTTTAGAAGATTTAATAGTGATTTTTGAGTTGGAGGAGAATCAAAGCTTGTGAATAGCAAGAGTACCAAGCAAATTTAAGATATCTATCATTCTTACAACCCATATAATAGCAACAAATGTATTTATTTCTTTTTCATACTTTTTATATTATTTCATTAAGTAGCATGCATACATTTATGTAATACAGTTTTTCCCTTGTTGTGCAAATTGTTTTACTAATGTATATATATATATTTGTATGAATAATATGTGGAGCAAACAAGTTGATGCAAACTTTGAATGAGATATCATATCTTAAATATTGTAGTCATGAAACTCAATTTTCTTTTTTTTTATTTTTTTTTTATTATTATCTTGCAAGACTTTTAGTTTATTTGAAGTTAGCTAACGTTGAGGAGAAATAGAATTAGTTGGGATATATAATTTATTTCTTTTTACCTACTATTTTGCATATTTGAATATCAGTAGAATTAGACAACATTTTTTGATTTCATTATCATCCAATTTTTTATATATATTTAACTTGTTTTCCTTTATTTGATTACTTCGTTTATATCTTAGATGTTTCATGTATGACTTAAAATTTTTTGTTAGTAATAGATATTTTGCATTAAGTAGAACAAAAAAGAAAGATAAAACAAAAATTTTAAGAATTTACATTAAGGTTGTAATCTCGTATGTTTTTTATAACCAAAATGTGAAAACGATTAATAATAAAGATAAGATTATGCCATTGAAATTGATAAACATAGTGTTCTAAAGATGAACGGGTAATTTAGTCAAATTTTCAATACAAAAAATAAAGATTGAGTGCCAATAACAATTTTGGAGTGACAATAATAATTTCTATACACACACACACAACCGTAGTATGTGGGAATGGTATAATTTGATTCAAATTTTCAAAAGTATGAAATGCGATAATAATTGAGAGACGATATTTTAAAGAGGTTAGAGAAACTTTGAATTTTTCATTTATAGGTCACCAACCAATCAAATAATTTTTCTATAATTAAATAATTCAAAATTACGAAAAAAATAGTATTTGGTCAAAATTCAAATTGTTGGAGCCAAACACCCCTTCAAATATATGATAGTATAGGTTGGTAATGTAATTCATAATTGAAAAAAAAATGGCCTTAAAGTTTGAAGTCACCATAAAATAGAAGCTTCAATACGTTACACATATTGCATACAAAGAAGGACTGAGTCATGGCGATTTGAGAGGCAATCGTCCTCGCTCAAATTTATATGGGACTAAAAATTTATATGTATTCTTTTGAAAATTTTTAATTCCCCCCTCCCCCCACCGAAAAAAAAAAAAACAAACTATATAAAATCTTTTTATAGTTTACACAAATTTGATTTTGCCTTTCAAATAAAAATTTCTAACTCTATCAATGCATGAAAAGTAGAAAGAGAGAGAATCAAAAAGCAAGAGCTACAATTATTTATGATGAGTATGACAAGTTAAAAGTACGAGAAAATATACACTAAATAATTGTTATTGACACTGATGAAATCAATGTTGGGGCTACATTTATATTTTAAATTTTAAACAATTGACAAGGAACCTTTTTATTTATTACACATATGATTTGTTTAATAGAACAAATATGCTCTTCTATTATTACTATTCACCAATTAGTCGAGCTCGTTTATTAAAATTTAGGTTATGTTTGATGAAAAATAGTAACAAGAAAATAGATATGTTTTGAGTTTATTTACTTTTAGTTAAAAAAAAAAACTAGTTTATTTATTTAGTTTACTTGATTGATAATATTTTAGAATTGTGATGCTAATATCTTACATTTATTTATTTTTATTTTTCCGGGGGTTGTTTTGGTCTGTTTTGGGTGGGGCGAGGGGTTTTGAACTTTTAGACTATGATTTAGTAAATACTCCTTCCGTTCTATAATATATATTGTTTAAGGTTATTGTACAAGGATTAAGGAAATAGATAAACAATATTAATTATAGATTAATTTGACTAATATACTCTACAATTGTTGAGTTGTTGAATTTTTTTTAATAATTTATGAAAGATATTAATTAGAGTTTAAGGGCATGAATGAAAACTAATAAATTTTTATCCTTGAATGTGAAGAAGATATATTATGAGATAAAAATTAAAATTCTAAAACAACGTTTATTGTAAGATAGAGAAAGTATAAACATCACTTGTCTTTTTGTGATAATAAATATTAATTGCTTTTGTGATATTGTGCTAATTAAATTAGATGTTACGGTAACTCAATGTTTTAAAAATTAATGAACATTTTGATAAATTCCTTGATACAAGAATGAGAAAGAAGCTCACAAGTTAGCTTCCTTTTCTACCTATACCTTAGTATATACATTACAAAACAAATTTCATGTATTTCAAAATATTACGAAAATCAGTCTTGGACAACTTACAAAATTTGGTCAATTTTAACAAAAGAGTAAAATAAGTAAAATATATTAAAATTTAATGATTTCTGTTAAAATTCTAATGTGCGATGGGTAAAGAGTTAAATATATATAACGTTTGCATACCTCGAAGGTTATTTAGTTAATTTTCAAAAATCTAGGGTTTTATTTATGATTTGATTATACATCAGGATAATTGAGCGTAATTAATTCAATATTTTTTGTACTTTTGAACATACACATAGCTAATACTATTACAAAAAGAGACGACATCACTAAATATGTATCACTATTTTTAACGTAAAATTCCTCATCTAAATTTTCGATGATTACGTTGTAACTAAAACTTTATATTATTTCCAAATATGTCTCTTGAATTTGCTGAGTTTTATTTATTGTCTAAAGATTAAAAATAGAAAATATTGTTTTTTTGTTTATGTCTTGGGTCGAGGTTTATCTGCCACCAGAGCAAGACAGTCGCATGGTAAAACAGAATTCAACTCTCTCATCTGCGCCCTTTCCTTTCTCTCTCCTCTCTCTAGGGTTTTATATTTCATCGATTGCACGAGAAATTACCAAGTTCCTGGAATCGAACACGTCAAGATGGTAAGCAATTGTGCCCTCCCGATTTCAATTAGCTTCTAATCTTATGTTTTTCTTGACCCGTTTCTGGATCTCGTTCGTAGGAAAATGTAGGGGGGAATTTGGATGCGAAAATTGAAGCTTTACTGAACGTGGAGAAGCAGATGAGGCAAGTGGGCGACGTCGCCGGCACGAGGAAGGCCGTCACTGATATCCTGCAGCTCTGCTTTGAAGCCGGCGCATGGAAGACGCTCAATGATCAGATTGTGCTCATCTCCAAGCGGCGTGGGCAGTTGAAACAGGTTTAATCTGTTTATTAGACATTTTTGGGAATTCAATTTTTTTTTCACTGATGTTGTATTACTGTAGTCTAGTTGAGATTATGGCTTGAATTGTTAACATGTATGCTGCTTTTTTATGCCTGTTCTTGTTTTGGTGTTAATTTAGTTTAGGCCCGGTATGGGGTATTGAACTGAACGTAGACACTAGTACTTTCTTTTCTGAACTGACTCAATTTAGGCGAAGAATCTATTTCTATGACACAGTATTCACTGTAGATGTATGGGATATCGGATTAAAGATTTTATTACTCTTTTTTGTTTGTAATACCTTTGGTTTCAGCTGAAAGTAATGCAGATTGTATACTTTCTCTCCCTCTCTCTCTCTCTCTATATATATATATACACACACGTGTGTGTGTGTGTGCGTGCGCGCACGCGCGTGTGTTGTTGGTTGCTGTGACAATATGATTTGGCCTAGGAAAAGGAGAATTGGCCTGTGCTTATAAATGTTTATGTTCGTGGTTTTTCAAACTTTTTTTCTGTAAAAGGAAAGAAAATGCTCCGTGGTGAATATTGTTGTCACATTCTCTGATTGTATTATAATCAAGTTTATCACTGATTGATGTTGATCATGGGAAACATACGATCTTACTTGACTATTTGCTTGGGTATAAGTGGTCTAATTTGAGTTGGTATTTTGGTCTAACTCAATATTTGCAGTTCTAAAACTGCCTGACATTAGTTCAACTCTGATCAATGAAGCCTAAGTTTGTTGTCTGGTTGGGCATGCTCGGGTTGGAATGGTTTTATATAGTTGACACATGGTAGTGGGTGTTCAATGCTGCATGAGTCAGTGTTCTGTCTTGGTGTCCCTGGTGCTCCTATTTATTATTCTAGGTTCTTTATTTCTATCCCCAAAAGTTATGATAATGTTTGTTCGTGCCAGAGTTTTGCTTGTCTTTTGCTAGCACGACATTCTTTCCTATTCAGTATGTGAGATGATAATTGATGTTTCAGGGCTTCTTTCCCTACATGAAGTTTGCAGTCATATTTTCTTTTTCTTCTTGATAATTTTTTTCCAGGCTGTACAAGCCATGGTACAACAAGCAATGGAATATATTGATCAGACCCCTGATCTTGATACTAAAATAGAGCTTATTAAGACACTCAACAGTGTATCTGCTGGAAAGGTGATTTCTTGCAGAAAATCCCGGTCACATTTTCCTTATTTTGAGGACTTTGATTTTCAGAGTATTGCTAAAATTGCTGGCAGATATATGTTGAAATAGAAAGGGCTCGATTGATTAAGAAACTTGCAAGGATTAAGGAAGAACAAGGACTTATAGCTGAGGCGGCAGACTTGATGCAAGAAATTGCGGTCAGTGGATATTTCTTTGTTAACCTCTAGATCTTTGGGTCCTAGTGCATCACACACATTAGTTTCTTCCTACTTCACTGGTTTGCTGACAGATATTTGCCACAGGTGGAAACGTTTGGTGCCATGGCAAAAACTGAAAAAATAGCTTTCATACTTGAGCAAGTATGTGGTCTTCTCCCTTTGTGTCCATCTGTTAATGATTCTTCGTTCAAACGAAGGACCTAACTAATGTGACTGGGTACCTTGTTCTTCAAACTCAGGTGCGTTTGTGTTTAGATCGCCAGGATTATGTCCGTGCACAAATACTCTCAAGAAAGATCAGTCCTAGAGTTTTTGAAGCTGATACTTCAAAAGAAAAGAAGAAGCCCAAAGAGGGTGAAAACATTGTTGAAGAGCCTCCTGCTGATATTCCATCATTGTTGGAGCTGAAGCGGATCTACTATCAATTAATGATTCGGTAGGCACCAATTTGTTTTCTATTGCCCCATGTATTGTTCCTTCATAATTGTCTATGATGTGTTTCAACAAATGAAGTAAAAGTGCGCTTTTATAACTCATGCATTTGATGGATGCACGCCATCATGTAGACATACATTCACACACAGAAATGCACAAAGAGGGAGATTCCGACTCCAAATCTGGGGCAGCTTAGACCCTTTGGTAGTATCTTCTCTACAATACTCTTGATCAGGTCTACTTTCTTATTAATGAATTAAGGGAATATCTTCTCTGTAATATGAAAGTTATAGTATACTTCTTGCATTCAAATTGGATCCTTAATTGTGGATCTTTTAGTTTGGTTTTCAATACTTGTTGCTTGCTTCATCCAACATTTCTGCTGATGGATGCTTAAACTTCTATTATATGTTAAGCTTGTGGTTGGACGGCATTGATCTTCAGCCCTAATTTTAAGGATTAAACTTAACAAAAAGTTCATTTGTTGGGTGCCATCCCAAGTTCTGTGCCTTATCAATCAGGATTGAGTATTGACAGTATAGTGCATATCTGACTCTTGGAATTCTAAATTTGAACAAAGCTAAGTAATTGGCAATTAGATTAATTTTCAATATTAGTTGGTTTTAGTAAGAAAGTGTTATATAAGGACCGGCTGATAAGCACCATAACCATTGCATGTCTCTCTGGATTCTTCTCAATGACTTGACTTGAAAACAGTTTCTGAAAGTTATGAATTAAGGTTGAGAAATGAAGATGTGGTGATGTACAACTTCCAATATCCTGTCTCCTTCTTCCCTTTCTGAAATGGTCCAATACTTTTTGATGTACATATGGCAAAATTACTTGCTTTAATTTCAACTGGTGTAGGTATTACACTCATGGCAATGATTACCTTGAGATATGTCGATGTTACAAGTCAATATACGAGATTCCCTCCGTGCAAGAAGACCCTGCTCAATGGATACCGGTATAATCATCTACTTTGTTGTTTCTTCGATACTACTCACTTGTTTTCAAAATTTAAGTATGGTGTATAGAACATATACTTGCCTCACTTGGATTGTTTGCTTATTTTTTTCTTTGTCCCTTTTTCTGATTAATTAGCTGTGATCATATTTCCTGCAGGTGTTGAGAAAAATATGCTGGTATCTGGTCTTGTCTCCTCATGATCCTATGCAGTCTAGCCTTCTTAACTCGACCCTGGAGGATAAGAATCTTTCAGAAATTCCACATTTCAAGTTAGACCTTTTGATATCTTTATAGTTATCCTTCCAATTTCTGTACTCTGCATATGCCACTCAAATCTTATTGATACGTTCTCTATCCTTCCATCAGGTCGCTGTTGAAACAACTAGTTACTATGGAGGTAATTCAGTGGATGGCTCTGTGGGAAACATTCAAAAATGAGTTTGAGAACGAAAAGAATATGCTTGGAGGTTCTTTGGGTGAAAAGGCTGCTGAAGATCTGAAACTAAGAGTGATAGAACATGTAATACTCCTAAAACTCACATTTTTTTTTGTTATGCTTTGCGATCCATTCTCATTGGTTTCTTTGATGATATCAGTGTTCTGTTACTTGTAGCAATTTAGATCTATATACATTTATGAAATACATTCAATTAAGAAATGATATCCTTGCAGAACATCCTCGTTGTCTCGAAGTACTATTCACGGATAACCTTGAAGAGGCTTGCGGACCTATTATGCCTCACCGTCCAGGTCAGTTTGCATCGTGTTTATGAAATATTGGCTGTAAAAGCCTAAGATCTTTGAATTATACTTTTCCATCTTTTAATGATATTAGCAATAATTTTTGCTAAATGTTGGATATAGTGTGAGGTTTACCACATCTTTCATTATTTAAACCATTGTTTGTTGCACTATGTTCAAGATGCAAGCACATGAATGTTAGAACATCATGGAACTAGACCAGGAGCGATAGGATGTAGTGAGCCGTAATTACAAATACAATTAATATTCTTCTATTCAGCTAGCTTTTCATTTTTGAGGAAGATGCGCAACCTTGTGAATCTGAATAAGTTACATCTGTTTCTGGTCTGTGAACATATCGTGGAGATGCTGTGGGAAGAGAGTGAAAATACTCATCCTTTTCTAATATATAGTGACCTGCCAGGACATGGCACTGGTAGAAATCTATATGTTGAGGAAGGATTTTCGCCATCATCGCTGGTAAATTCTGTCACCCTCCTTTACCCTTGTGTGCATAGCCTTCCTTTTGCCTTTGGGACTTAGGAACCCCATGTATGCCCAGTCGTTCTCTAAATGCCAAAGCTAACTTATCAAACATGTCCTTAAGATCTTGTAAAGTGAAGCCTTGTATTATGAATGAAAAAATTCAAATTAAGTCTAATTTTATGGAAACAAGATTGAACTATACTGTGAGACAAACACGATACATAAATTATGAGAAGGGAAGACAAATATCAAACATAAAATTTGAACATGCGATATATATATACACATATATATCTAGGAACTAAGAAACTTATAAATCAATTATAAGGAGGGTATGAACCAAAATGGGCGATTAATACTACTTAATGATTGATCCACCTTAATTAGGGTGATTTGGTCATCTTCCAAGTTATAGCAACCCATGCCCCTTCCACCTTCTCTTCTACCAACGTAGAATTCATCAAGATCATCTGTAAAATATATATGATTAGATTTAATTCCTGTCGATTCAGATGCATGATCTAATGATATTGAAGTGTTAAACCCATCAAATATAGCTGCGTCGCCCAGATCCTTAATCTGCTTGCAACCTTCATGTATCAAATCTAATTCATACACTTGAAAATCATCCATCCAACATTCCCATTCTTCATCCAACACCTCTTCTTCTTCTTCGACTATCTCCCGAAAACCCTTTTCTTCTTCTTCTTCTTCTTTGTCTTCTTCTGTGACAATCTCCTGGAAACCCCTTTCTTCTTCTTTTTGAGGTACAACTGGTTGCTCTATATCTACTTGTTTTCCATGTCTAATCAAAGCTTGTCGAACCAAAACTAGTAAAGCACTTGCTGATCCCACAATACACAAATAATGGGAGACTCCAAAAAGACTAGGTTCTATCTTGGTGACCTGGCGGAGGACAATATTATTAGGATTATCAACTTTGCAACCCCAAACTTGACCGCTAAATGTGAGGGCATAGAACTGATCTTGGTAATACGTTAGATCGGTGAAGTGACAGTGCTGTTAGACTGTGGTCCAGCGCGTCCCCTAGTCTCCAATAACCCAAATAGTCACCCCCACTATGAAGAATCATCAGTACACAATCTGATGATTCTGATGGGTTCCTGGACAGCGCCGTGTTTCTTGTGGTGTTGTAAGATGACCACTATCTGTACTCTTCGTGCTTATCGATTGATGCCTGGGTAGGAAGCTTAATGACATACCGGGTGAGCGAATGCACCAAACTGATCTCCCAATCCCATGTTCGAGGGATTGTGAGGATCCATCCATAGTTTAATCCGATGCACCGCTTATCGGACATCTCCGGGATATTCAGATTCTTGGTCAATATATTTCCTCTCAGGAGGCTGTAAAGTCATTGATGATGATCATCATCATTATCCTCTTGTAGCAGCATCAGCCATGGGATTTGAGGGCATAAACATGACGTTTTGTTATTGATAGCAGCCTCCCTCCATGATTTGCAGACAGAACCACAAGACATAAAATCTTCTATAAGCTCCATCTTTCCAAGGGTCGAAACAAGCTTGTCGTGGTGAAGACCCTCCCAATCTGCCATTGCCGCCACTGGGACGTTAAATTCTTATTCATGAAATTTATATTGATATTTGTTTGATTGTGGAGAAAGGTGTGTGTGTGTGTGTGTATGGTATTAAATGTCATTAAGTGAAATAATCTCTCTCTGTTTCTTTTTAACTGTCATTCATTCTCAACTTTTGAGGATGCATTTATTAATTTTTACCATTATGGCCTTTGATGGATGAGAGAGAATTAGTATGGAGTTACTATGATTTTACTTTAATTGATTAACTAAAAGGTTATTTTAGTCCTATTAATTATATAAAATTATAGTTATTAATTATTTTTCTTAATTTTTTTACAAAAATCATAAACGACAATAAAAAATGAATGGAAATTGAGTTATTAATTATTTTTCTTAATTCCTGCCTTATTTAGCTAGCTTGGGTGCCTTAACCTCTGCAAATTGATCATGTTTATGCAACAGAGGAAATTGAGGAGGCAAGAAATGCTGAGCTCCGTGGAAAATAACCATCATCGTGCTGTAATTCTTTGTTTAGAGAATTTTAGACCAATATTCTTACAAATCCTTTAGTTATCTCTCCTGTCTTGCAAAATCTAGGCAAGACAATCTATGAGATGAGAAAAGAAAAGGCACATGCACATTCTGAGAGCTGAGACACTAAAGGAGCTGAAATCCTTAACTTGGGAACAAACTTTTAGTAGATACCATACCTTCACCTTACCTGAAGACACTTCACATTTTTTCGGCCGATGAAGAGTAAAATCTTTTGCTCCAACTGGTGGAAGATGGAATTCCCAACAATGGCAATATAAGACCAACTCAGTGATAGGATGTTGCAAGAGGTCTAACAGAAGATGTGATAGTGGAAGTGCATGCCTTCTCTCTTTGGTCTTGTCTAAGGTTTTGAATTCTGAAAATGATTGCAGATTTGATATTCTTATCTTTTAACAGTTCACTATTTTTTTTCCTTTTTTCGTTCTTTTTTGGATGTCTGCGCATCTATAATGCATTTTTTAGCGATTGCTTGGTGTTGTAAGCAGAATGGACTTTGAATCATGATACCATTTTCTTTACCTTGTCTATGGCATCTTTATTTGCTTCATTCTTTTTCTAATCACAGGAAGCTGAAAAGCATCTGTCTGATATGGTTGTCTCCAAAGCATTGGTGGCAAAAATCGACAGACCTATGGGTATGATCTGTTTCCAAACAGCAAAGGACAGTAACGACATTCTAAATTCATGGGCAATGAACTTGGAAAAGCTGCTCGACCTTGTGGAGAAGAGTTGCCACCAAATTCACAAGGAAACAATGGTCCATAAAGCTGCACTCAGAGTTTGAAAATTTGATACTTCCAAAAGGTTGGCTTTTTTTCCCCGCAATTGTGGCTATACTGAAACCATTTTCTTATTTGGAATTTACCAAGGATGACCTTTTCCAGAGACAAATTTGAGTGTAAGTTAAACTGTGGCAGGAAGCGTGTATCCTTGTTTTAATGGCTCTGGGCAGGAACCCGGTTGTACCTTCACTACTGCAGACCTTCGCTTTCGCACCATTTAGTCCGTGGTTTCCAACCAGTTCCATGTTGAGTCTGTGCTAGTGATTTTTACTTTTCAAATGATTCATTCGTCGTTTTATATTTAGGCTGAGGAATGGGCGGGGTTCTTTATGCTTGTTCCTATGTGCTGAGAGTTACCGTGTGTCACCGGGAATTTGTATTGACCTATGGTTTTATTTTTTAAATTGTTGGATTGACAGATGAAATATAAGTTGAGTGAATACGTGATTCTTGAAGATGTTGATGGAAAGCCATTTATGCATGGTTTGAGGGGTTTCTTTGGTGGGTCTTGGAAATCATATTTATCCACATATCGTGTATCTCGGATTTTGGATATTGAAGTCTCATGGAACTTGTATTTTGGATGGCTAGCATACATGACAATTTAAATGGATCAATGATCCTTTGCAGTTCCTTCTTTGTTTCTGTACGTGTTTAGTCTATCAAAATTGATGAAAATGTGAAAAAGTTGTTTTGTTCCTCACGTAAAACGTAGGGATAATTACCCTTACCTCTCTTCAGTTTAGGCAAAATTACAAAGAATCTCCTCTTGTTTCGAAAATTACCAATGCTCTCTTGACATACATCAATGTTTTAAAAAAAATACCCTATCGTTAGTGAATTATTAAAAATGCTTTCGATCAATTTTTTCATCATTTTTTGAGGATTGGAATTGGCATTTTTATTGTAAGATTTTTTAAACTTGAACGGTATTTATTGTAAGTTTTTGAATTATATAAGGGTATATTTGGAATATTTTCAAAAGAAAGACATGACACGAAGGGCTGTGCTTTTTGATGGATTTTTTCGGCGGTATTTGAAAGAGTCTTGAGCCAATTAAAATGAGCAATATATTGGTAAAGTTCATTTTGGGATAGGGCCGATAGTGGCAAACGAATTAGACGGAGATGTAATGACGAGTTAGGATTTGATGTAATTTTTGTTCAATTAAATCTAAACGGATGGTGTGTTAACAAAATTTATTGAGGAGTTTTGCCAAGCTTAAGGAGATGAAAAAATCGCTGTGTAGCTTCACCATTCAGATAATGACGATATGATGGCAATGCGAGGTATTATTCATGTTCAAAATAAAAGGGGGTAATTTGTAATTTTTCCGAAACTTAGTGGGAGTGACCTAAATTATTCATGTTATTTGTATTTCATGACATTTTGAATTACTAACAGTCAAACAATAAAAATTCTTACCATTTTTCCTCTCTTTCCGTATTAATGAATACACTCCGGACCAAATGAAGTGCAACGATGTCACATTCAACTCTTTGAAGAAACTCATCCAGTTTGACCATGGGTGTTGTTACAAGAAAGATGAAGGTAATTGACATTAAAATTTGTATAGATTTAAATACCAAGTTCTCAAACGATGATGGGTCTTATGTAGAGGATACGGCTAAGCACAATCGACCAGTAGGGAAATTGGTATACTTGACTCTGATTAGACCTGTTATCTCATTTGCAGTGGGGTTAATTAGTCATTTTATGGAGAAGCAACGGTTAATTCATTTGGAAGTTGCTTACATTAAGAGCTCTCCTTTACAATTCAGTAATGCAAACTATGCAGGGCTGACTGATAAGAATTGCTGACACTTGACAGGGTTTTTTTTCAAGAAAATGAAGTAATGTGAGAAGATAATTGTATCTGTTTGTGTGAGAACAAAACTCAATTGTCATTCAGGTGAGTATGTGGGGGTTTATATTTGGGAAGAGAGAGAGAGAGAGAGAGAGAGAGAGTTTTTCAATTTTGGGGCAGACAAATTTTGTTGTGGGCTCTAAAAGGGTGTTTGGGATTGTTTTTGCTTTTGGAGAAGTTGGAGTTGTTGAAAAAATTGAAAAAAAATTGAGTGATAAAAGTTGGCAGTGTTTGAAAATAAAAGTTAGAAGTTGATAATAAAAGTGTGGAGTGTTCGGAAACAAAAGTGAAAAGCAGTCAAAAATTGATAGAAAATAATTACAAAAGTTCAATTTATTTACAAAAATACCAAGAAACACTTTTAAGCTGCTAGAAACAGTTTCATCCCAACTTCTCGACTTTTGATTTTTTTCAATTTAGTTTAAGCAAAAATTACAAAGGTAAATATTTAAAGTAACTTTTTTGAAGTTAAAAAACAGGAAAGTGCTTTTGCGAAGTTAACCCCTAAATCCACCTGTTTATTTGTACTTGAAAAACTCTTGGTCAACAGTATATGATCCCACATCCTAACAGTTTAGCTAGCGCCTAACTATAAGTTTAGGGATACTTTAATTAGATTTTAGATACACGTTAACCACTTCACAAGATCGATGTGCCTAATAATTTTAAAAATTTAGGATAAGTATCCAACAACTCAAAGAGTGTTAGGAGTGCTTGATTGTATATTTTTTTTTCAAGGAAAATTTAAAACTATAAACACACTCAATATCCAAAATTTATTTTATGTTTTCTCGAATACTTTACAAATGCAGAAACTCTGGCAAATACTCCCATAATATCGTAATTAGAGATTGGTCCAATAATAAAACTACCATGAAAATTCTTAAAAACTGTCTAATCTTTTTATTTTTAATTTTTGAACCATTTATTAATTAAGCTTTCACACTAGCAAATTAAATAGACCAATTATGAGATTGAGTTTTTCTTCCCCTCACCCCCACAAAAGAAAAAAACAAAAAGATTTTAGGGCATATTATATCTACAACCCTTAGGGTATAGTATAATTATAAATCAATCCCTATTATTTAAAAAAATTATAAATAACTAATCGAGATTTAGGAGATTCTTATAAATATTAATAAAAAATGCTAAAAGATAACTTTCAGACAACCATAATAGTCAGCCCATATTACATTATACTTTAGGGTGTGTGTGTGTGTGTGTGTTGTGGGGTTGTTATATGTGCAAATATACAAAATTCTCCTATTAAAGTAATGCTTCATAACCCGCATATAGGAGGTATGCGGGTATAGAGGATCGAATCGAATGACTTGCCTGATATGATTGCTCCATGTAAGTAAACCTATGCCCGTAATATGGCGATTGCGACAATCTTTTCAATATTGCAGCTATACACAATATTTGAGATGCTAATTTATCAAATTAACAAGAAGTGTAGTGTCAAAATTAAATATATATCGTTTATAACTATTCGATACACTTTACCAACTATGATATCTCACAAGGGGTCGATCCAACCTTACTTGCCCGAGTTGCAAGCTCGGATTTACCCACATGGGAAAGCCCCCCTTTTAGCATGGATTAATACATATATAATTCTCTTGTTAAAAAAAGAATACATACATATATATATATACTTTTTCCTTGTAATTTCCAGCTAGATGTGAGTCGTATATCACACACACACACATACGTACACACACACAAATATATATATATATATATATATATATATATAAATAACTTTTTCCTTGTAATTTCCGGCTAGATGTGAGTAGAATACATACACACACACACACTCACTCACTCACTCTCTCTCTCTCTCTCACACACACACACACATATATATATATATATACTTTTTCCTTGTAATTTCCAGCTAGATGTGAGTAGTATATCACACACACACACACACACACACACACACATATTACATTTATTTGTTCACTTCTTAGGATAGATTTCAGTTTTTTTTTTGGGGGTTAGGATAAGGGTAGTATTGTCGATTAGTTATCCACTTATTATTATTTTTTAATGTTTTTTTTTATCTATTTTGTGTACGTATGTATGAAACATGAAACTTCTCAGAAATTGTGTACGTACGGAATCGTGGAAAGACAACAATGTTGCGTATTAATTCTATCCAAGATTTATAGTTTTTATAACTATTATTAGAGAATGCATGTAGCTAAAAAGTTTAATTTCTTACTTAAATATATTCGTGTTGGGAAAAAATTCCCAAAAAACCCTGACATACATTATACGAACGCGGTATTCTTTTAAAATTAATGAACTTTTCTAATGGTAGTCCTTTTTCTTCGAATTCAAGAGTGTGTGTATATATATATATATATATATATTAATATAAGACCTTACACAAAAAAAAGTAAGAATAATTTAATAATATATATTCATAACTTCTTGGAAAATAATCTACAAAAATGTTGTCTTTCAAGCAAATCTTTTATTAGTGCATACAAGCCCAGTGGTTTATATAAATAAAAGTTGATATGTGCACGTGCTTGAAAAAGTCAAGATAAATTCATATGTAATGACTAACATAAATTTGGGCCAAAATCAAAGAATTAAAGAGTTTAAAATAGTAATTAAGGCAATGACTTTAATCACATATATGTAACACAATATATATACACACACACACACTAACAATAAACTGGAGTTGATTGAGGTAAAAGATAATTACAATGCACAAATGTTGAATAACAGAAATGGCTTACATATGTCATGTATGAGACTTTTATTTTATATTTTTTTTATCAAACTTTTATGTTACATATGTAGTTGAGTTTGATTGGTAAATATGAAAATAATAATTTATGATATTAAATATGAAAAGATATAGCAATAATCAAGGACAACATTATCAAAATTAATACAAAATTTGTAATATTGAGAAAGTTATATGTGTGTGTTTAACACACACACACACACACACAATCTAAAAACTTGCCCTAATTGATGAAGGGTTAACAAATAGAAAAACTAATCAATGAAAACAGCTATGAATTATGGTTAAGAAAATAATTAGGATAGGGAGTAATTTAAATAGTTAAAAGATATATTTTTGAAAATAATGGTATTAAATAATTTTAATTATGGGAAGATGTTAATGTGAATTGGAGAGTGAAAATATAAATATGAAAAACATATTATATGACAAAATAATGAAATAATAATTTGTGCAACCCTCTGTATATACAAGTAAAAACCGGACACATAAGGCAGACATCATTTTAAATATATATATATATATATATATTAGATTAGATAAATGGAAAATTCAGGCTCTAGTTTGTGCTTTCAGAAATGTGCAGCAGGTCCTGCGACGACGTCGTTTCATGTCTTTGCTCTCGCGAATGATGAAAACGAACTGTGGAAGAGGCATATTTCAGGTTTGTGCGTGAATCTGTCATACTTAGCACGTACCAATTCCTGGGGATTTTTGAATTTTTGTTAAATTTCAATCGCCTTTTTTGATGATATGAATTGGAGTTCAATATGTGATAGATTCACGCACAAACTCGTAATCTGTCTTTTCATTTTGATACTTTTGAGCTTGTCAAATTGGATTCAAGGCTTATCTTCCAGGTAAGTATCGATCTCATCAGCTTCCATAGGAGAGGAAGAAAGGTTTGTTTTTGAAGGATTTCAATCAATTGGATTTGTGGATTGAATACTTCGATTGGTTCTTGGGGATTTTTTGAATTTTTGTTAAATTTCAATCCATTTTTTTGGAAATTAAATTCTTCGTGGAGCTAATCTGTATCGATATGCTGTGCCCGTGTCTGGAGTCATAATATGATCTTTGATCTATTCATTGAATTGATTTTCTTAGGCTTGTTATGTTCCACAAAGCTGAATATTCTGATTCTGTTCATATGATGGTGTTTTATCTGGGAACAAAAATTTTGGTAGTAATCTTAGAAAATGCATGAGCAAGTAAAGGTTCATTTTGAATGTGCTACGAAAGTGTATTTGTTCACTCTGCTGAATTGGAAAACATGCTTTGCTTTTGTAATGGTGTTAACTTTGTTGTGGAGCTAATGAAAGATCTAGAAAATGCTGATTCTGAAAGCTACAACATATGCATATGTTTTTTTGGATGCAACTGTCTGACAATTCATAGAATCTTGTTTCATGATCTTCTGTGTTCGTCATAGTTCGTATTCATGATGTCTTCTTGAGTGATCATTGTTTTATTCTTGAAGCACTAAAATCGAGTTTAGAATGTGCTTTTATGCACAATATATGTAGGACCAACCACAAGTGAGGAGTCTGAAACTGATATATATATATATATATTTTGCGTAGTCGAAAATAAGAATTTGAAATTTAATGTAACATTGATAAGTTTCAATTGATTTCTTGTAGATTTGGAGTCTAATTGAATCAAAATTCACTTTAGGAGGTATTCCTAATTCTTGCTTATAAATCTGTCTCATACCCTTCTCCTGATCAAGTGCTCCACCACCAAATATTCGAATCCCATCATCGGCTTCCGCAAAACTGTAATCATTTGCTGAGACGTTAATTCGAAAACCCTGCTGGCATGTATGCTTCTCCAACGGTTTTGCACCCAATATCAGATTCTGAATCCCATGAAGAACATGCAGGATATTATACTTTGCAGGGTTCCATGTCTTCAGAATGGCAAGTGAAACCCTTGCATCGCTCCGAATGTTCGGGCTCAAGTAAAGCCCGTAAGAATGGTAACGAAGTTGCAGTGGACTCGACAGACAATCATATGTCGAAGAAGAACAAACAATGGTGGTAAGGCCCGATAATGGCAGCCCTCATCAGATCAATCCTCTGGTCATGAGTCTGTATGAAGATTGAATCCGGTATGTTTTTATCTAAAATACTCCATTCTTGCTCCATCCTTTAACTGAAACTAGACTCTGAAAGAGTCTTCTTGGGGCGGTAGAACCTGTAATGATATTGGCGATCGTCCAGGGGATGGCTGATTTTGGGGAAGTTCTTGAAACAAATGAATCTCCGTTCAACTTCATCTTCAATCTCCCCGAATATTTTTTTTCTTGGTTTCCATGTCTTCTGAATTTGTGTTCGGCATGTGATTTTCTAGTGCTATATAGCCTATATTTATATCCATGTTTATATTCCCTTGCAGAATGAGGACTCTTTTTGACGTATAAATATTGAATTGTGATCGGAATATCTGATAGTAGTTGATTCTCTTAAGGACCTCACTCTCTCTCTCTCTCTCTCTCTCTCTCTCTCCCTATTTCTGAGTTGGCTTTTCGAAGGACTTCACTTGTTAATGTACGAACAGGGGGACTAGAACAAAGATGCCTACAATCCGATGCTAGAAGAGGAAAGAAGATGTTTATGATGCATGGATAATCTTGCCGAAATTAGATGCCCCCTATAAATACTCTTGGCTCCTAAAAAGGATACTTGTAAAGATCTTATTGCCTGGTTTACCTATAATATTGAGTGTTTTGATTCATTCATAAAATTTTGGGCAAAATACACTTTGCTCCCTTGTACTATGATATTTGTAACATTTATCTTCCTATATTATAAAAAAATCAATGACCACCTTAAAATTGATTATTCTAAATATTAATAACAAAATTATGCTTTATTTTATCATACAACTACTTTGCCTTATTATCTTAATTTCAATATATATTGTTGGAAATGATTTGTTTTAATTTTTTTCTCAGTAAGTTATAGTTTGATAAAGCCAAATAATTTTCTCAAATATAAATGTCCATTTATCAATTAAAACATGTGTATCATAAAGGAAAATAAATAATTAAAGTACAATATAATATAAATAAATTTTAAAAATAATTAATATTAACTAATTAAATGAAGTTGGTTAAAGGGCTTTATGTTCAAAATATCGGAAGCAAAATACTTCATTTTTCTATTATGCATAACTAATTAATATTAAATAGTTAAAAAAATAATTTGTATATATTTTTATTTTAACTATTTATTTTTTTCATAAAAAATGTACATAAATACATGCTTTACTTGAGAAATGAACATTTATAAATTAGCGAGTTGTTTGACATTTTTAAAATATATTGTACTAAGAAAAAAAATTAAATTAAATACTGCACAAATATTGATATTAAAATAATAAGATAAAATATATGTATAATGAAATCTAGGGTAATTTCATTATTTGCATTTAGGCTAATCAATTTCAAGGGTTAAATGATGTTTTTAATATTATAGGGGAATAAGTATTAGAAATGACATATTACAATCGGACAAAATGTATTTTGCCTTAAAATTTTAATGGGCTAAACATATTTTGATCTTACTTTAGTAAGTATTCTTCTTTTGGGCCTCCACTATGTCATGTTGTTTGCGGGCTTTATGTATATATACATCTTTTTTTTTTTTCTAACTATGCATATATAGAAATTACTCACATCAAATACTACCGATCCAGCAATGTTTATAATGGAAAAGGCGGCATCGTTGACTCCACAAAAGTAGAAGAAACGAGCTCTAAGCACTCAATCTCCCAATTCAAGCACTGAGCTCTAGAGTGATTAGGATAACAAAAGGACTATGTAATCTAATCATAGTTTATAACGGCTCATACTAGTCGTTGTAGAACTCATACCCGCCTCAAAATCCTAATCCAAACTCTTAAGAACAATAGGACTCTAAGTCACGGCAATTGAAAAAATAAATGGAATATTATATTATGTTGTTACTCTTGACCCACGGCATAAAATGGAGTTCCTTTTGTTTTCATTTGATTAAATGTACAACACCAATGACGGGAAAACAAATAGTATAATCATGCACGAAACTATCAAATATGACATGCAAGAACTCATTAATGAGTATAAAATGAACAATGGAGGTATGTCGAGTCCAATCGCCACATCAATTTCAACGGCATCTGCACGTTCGTCGTTTAATTCTAAAGCTTATTTGAAAGAACAATTCAAGAAGAAAAAGAAAGGAGAAAAAAGTGATCATGTGAAGTCGGAGTTGGACAAATATTTGAGTGAGGACACCGAGGATGACGATGAGGACTTTGATATTTTGAAGTGGTGAAAGGTAAATACTATAAGATTTCATATTCTATCTCGGCTTGCTTGTGACATATTGGCCGTTTCCATCTCCACAATTACTTCAGAGTCTGCTTTTAGTAGGGGTGGCAATTCGGGTGGGTTCGGGTTGGGTTGAGGTGGGGTATAACATAAAATCTCGCAACCCTAACCCGATCCATGACCTGTCAAACCTACGAGACCTCAATCCTAACCCAACTTGGCTGGGTTGTGTCAACCCGAGTTGACCTGTTTTAAACAAATATTCCAACTTTTCTAATGGAAAAACTAAATCAATTATAATTTATTAGTTTAAAATCGATTTTTTCTCCTAATTTTTCATTTGGCTAACTCTACTAACATACATTTAGTTTGTATGCACTATAAACAAACACCCCTTCACTAAGTCTACCAAAAATTTTGTGATAAAGAAATTTTTATATTTTGTCACAATTTTAGATTATCATCACATCATATGATGATTAATGATAGAATTCAATGTAAATAGAACTAAATAAACAATTAGTAACAAGACATTTACTAACAAATTTATTATAAATGAAATCTAGCATAGAAAACTAAATTTGTAATTAGTTTCTCACTAAAAGGTATACATTCTTATAGTAATAGTCGGCTACGAACAAAATACATGTTTGGAATTTACATTAAAAATTAATGAGTTTATTTCCTACTTTAGTTTATATAAATTTTATTTATAATATACTATAAAAATGTTTGATAAAAAAATTTCATTCAATATTAAAATAAATCAATATAAAACTTCAATGAATACAAATAAACAATTCAAGGAAGAAAATATACTTTTTTCGGAGGAAAGAAGAAGATGATAACTAACATAATTATAGTTTTTCATTCATATTATTTTTTCATTTATTTAAAAGATTTAATGGTCTCTTATCTTTAAATATTTAAAAGTTTTTGAATAATTAAAAAAAATCCCCTACTCTCTTTTTCATAAATTTTCCTATATTATATTATTAACGATTAATTATAACCCATCAAAATGTTATGATTTATAATTTATACATAATATATTTTTCTCCAAACGAGAGGAAAAGGAGAAAAAAGATTTTAAAAAAATGATTTGGATCGAGTTGGGTCATGTTCGATCGGGTTGTCAGTTAACCCATAAAAGGATTCGAGTTGTCTGGGTAACGCACAAGTCAACCTAACTCAATCCATATTTTTTAGGTCGCTTTCGGGTTCAACCTATTTTCAACCCAACCTATGAACTTTCAACCCTAACCCGTTATTTTCGTGTTGGGTTGTCGTGTTGGGTCAGAAATTGCCACCCTTAGCTTTTAGCATTGGTGGTCGCATTCTTAATGCTTTTAGGAGTTCTTTATCTCCTAGAATTATTCAAGGCCTTATTTGTGTACAAAATTGGCTTTGTTTGAATTCAAAGCCAATAAATATGGAGGAGGACTTGACTGAAGTTGAAGAAATGGAAAAGGGTAATTGAATTTTTTCGTAGTTTTAGTATTGTCATTCTTTTTGTTTATGTTTTGATGTGTTCATGAATCATTGACTAATATGTTATTTGGTATGTTTTTTTTTTCTTTTTTTGTAGAGCTAATGAAGATGGGGATTGATATGATTATTGTGGATGTTTGAAGCGGTGAATGGTGATTGGAAGTGATTGCTCGTAGACATTTGTATATTTATGTTTTGTGAATTGTGAATTTGATAGACAAACTTGGTTGTAATTTGTAACTTGTGAATTGCAAATTCGTATTGGACAAACTTAGTTGTAAACTTTTATTCACGGGACTTTAAAGTTTGAATTTGGAACTTTAAAGTCGTGAAATTATATTATTTGAGATTTTGAGGAATGTTGAAGTTGGAAATTTTCGTATTTTGTTACTTAATATATTCAGTTCAAAGGTTTGGAAATTTTGTTACTTAATATGTCCAGTGAGCAATGCACTAAGCAGTGAACAACAACACTGCATTAGGCTTTTTTTTTTTTTTTTTTTTAGCTTAATTCGGGTACCCGAAAAATTCAGGATGAGATTGGGTAGTAAAATTTGCTACCCGAAATTTTTGGTACTTTGCCCAAAAATCCCAAATCCCGAAATCCCATGCCGATGCCCACCCCTTCACTTACTCCTTCTTCTTCACTTTTATTCTTTCTCCACCACCATGCCGCCGCCTCCACAAACCACCACCATGTTGCTGCCACCGTTGCAACTGCCACCATGCTGCCGTTGATCGCCTCCAAAACCCTAGCCCAATCTTGAAGCCGCCGCCCCAAACCCTTGCTCCATCTCCACCATCTTCCTCCCAATTTTAGATCTTGCCTCAAACCCTCAATCATGTCAAAATTGGGTTTGTTGAAGTTTTTTCTCCTCAAGGATCGGTACAAGTCTAGATCGGGCCGGCCTCCCCACACCTTCTCCTTCTTTCTTCCTTCTCCGTGTGTATATATGCGTGTGTGTGTGAACTATGTGTGTTGTGTGTGTTCTGGGTTTGTGAGTGTGATCATATGTGTGTGTATATATATTATCTATATATGTATATATAATACATATAATGTTTATATATATATATATATATATCTTATAGATTATGTTATTTAATTTATAATTTTTATTTTAATATGATATTTTTTATATTCAACAATTAATTTCAATCGTTGATTTTTAAATCAAAATCTAATAACTTATAATAACAAGGGCATAACGGATATTTTAGTACAAATTTACGCCTTCAGTCCTATTTCAAAGTACAAGGGTTTATATGAAATTTACCTTTCAATAAATTATCGATGCACTAATCACTAATGCCCCCAACAACATGTCTATTCCTTGCTAAGGATTAATGAATAGCCAATTACCATTTTCTTTATTTGCACACTCCTTCAAAAGGATAACAATAATCTTTAGGCCACCTTGGGAATGTGCTAGTAGCTGTCTAGTGTTCCTTAGTTGCTTATTTGTTTTGTGACAATAACTATTCCCGATGGCCACTGGCCGACCTACAATTGATTAGACGCTCGCAGCCAAGCACATCAAAATGGTCAGCATTTAATGTTTGGGGTGGTGGTTATATTATTTAATATTGCTTAGTGGAAATTTTTAAAGAAGTATTTGATTGTGAATATTGTCTTTTCTATTTTAATGTGTAGATTAATGATTATAGATGATTAGACGACACTTAATATATTGTATAAATATATTTGGTTAATGATATTTGTAATTGAATATATACTTACTTTGGTAGTTTTTTTCCATTTGGTTGATATCTCTATTACATACTAACCTATTAAATTATTAATTTACCCTTGATGGGCCCACAAGAAGATTTTTTATTGGCAAATTAATTAAACGGTCATTTTAATAAAAGTGTCTCACGAACATACCAAACTCCCCTCAATCCCACCATTCCCTTTTGATATTCCAATCTACCATATTACTCAAAATTAAGACGGATCGAAGAAATATAATGAAATGCCCACATGCACGAGTTCCCTTAATCAAACAGGAATGAATATAGGATTATTTTATTTAATATTGTCAATCAAATGCTTCCCGAATACATTTATGCCCTCTAGGGTAGAAAAAATAGGTGGGCCTACGGTATTTATAAGGTCAAAGTAGACATTTCCAACATATCCCACTAAGTGCCTCCTTATTTCAAACGGGGCATTAATTACACTCAAGAGTACCTTCGGAGCGCTTATAGACTGTTTTCAAACGCGAACCACGTAGTCTAAAGAAATTCGGGCCAATAAGCCTCCAAAAGCCATGGCAAATTTCAAACCTGGCCTAAAAGCTACTAAAACAAAACAAAACCCAAAAATATTTCACTAATGATCATCCAGATGAAGTCTGATGACTTGAATCTGTCCAAGAAATATCAGCTCCACCTCCACCGCCACTGCTCTGGCTGCCCTCCGGCAGGCGATCAATCTCCGGCGGCCCAGCCCCCGGATAAAACACGGGATACGAAGAAACCGGCCCGCGATAAGATAATCCCCCCGGATTATACGTCAACTCGTCCAACAAACTACTTGAACCACTAGTCCTTTGTATATCATCAAGAGTCATAAATCCTGAACTATAATCCACATTGTTGTTCTGTCTTTGAAGCTGATCATCAGCTTGGCTGTTGACAATGGGCTCAGCCGAAGTCGAAACCGCAACGATTCTACTACTAGGATGAATATCAACCGTCCGATGATGATCATGAGAGGTCGAAGGGTGGTGGACGAGCCGGACATTTTCCGGGAAGTTGAGCTTGGCTTTGTTGCCTCTAAACCCGAGGGCCGCCTCATCGTAGGCCCGGGCGGCGTCCTCGGCCGAGTCGAACGTGCCGAGCCATACTCTGGCTGCTTTGTAGGGGTCCCTTATCTCTGCCGCCCATTTGCCCCATGGTCTCTGCCTCACACCTCTGTATTTTCTTATGATTCTCGATGATGATGATGATGATAATGATGATAAAATGGTGTTTTCTTGATTATATGTAGGTGTGTATGTGTATACTGCTGCTTCTGTTGATGTTATGATAGTACTTGTCCTGATCATGCTTGAACCAGCAGCTTCTGCAGTTTGTGTGAAATTTGGATTAATTAGATGCTCATTTGATGTCTAATTTTGAGTTCTCACAAGTTAAGCAGCATAAAATCAAATTATTAGACAAAAAAGGGGCAGCATAAAATCATGTTATTTGGAACATTTATTACATTTTATGGATATCTTTTATAGGTGTATATAATTCATAATCGAGTATGTTATCTAAATAAAAATTTTCATACACTATGATACGCAACAACGAAGTGTAATATAAAACTTTCATGTATATAGAGTACAACGACATGCATTCTGAAATAAAGGATTCCGTATTTAATACTATAATCATTGTATACTTCATTTTACGAAAATAAGCACTTTGAATCTTCTATTTCCTTTTATACTTCACATTTCATAATAACATGCTAAGTATATTAAATATTTTGGTAAAAAGAACTTCGATTGTAAAGTAAGTCCATGATTTATATTTCATGAAATAGAATGGAAAATGAAAGAGAAATATAATAGAAGATTCAAAACTGGGATTGTGATAAGGTTACTCTTGTTTATACCAAGTTCGTGATCATATTTATCCCCATTACCATGCACATACTAATACTTCTTCCCATAGGTTTATTCATTCGTTTTAGCTATATATATCGTCCAAATTAAACAACAAGATTACAAAAATAATTAAATCAAATTTTTACGTACCTAATGATGCTCCCAAGCTAGAACTTCCAATTGAAAAATCAGTATATCCCCTGCAAACTTTGGCTACATGTTGATCAGAATACTGCTGATGATCACCACCACTTATGTTCTGCTCATCACGTCCCCTCTTCCATGCGCCGCCACCAGCGCCCCCGTCCGCTGGCTGCCCCGCCTCTTCAGTCACATCTCCGGCCACCACATGGGCCAAAGCCGACACCATAACTGACATCTCTTGCTCTCTGTCGAGCCCAGAAAATATATCAAACACTTCATTTGCATCTCCGGAGGGATAGAAATCCTTTCTTGGATTCGCCACCTTGATCGCACACATGTAAAATCCAACCCCAATTTTTTTTTTTTTTTGGTAAATTAATACTAATAGTAGTATTTTTCGTTTTAGTTATCAACGGAACAAGAACAAGAACAAGAACAATGGCTTTATGCTCGTATGTTCAAGAAAATTGACAAGAACTAGCCCTCCATTAGAGCTTTCTTGAACAGACCGTTACATATATACATCTATTTAGGCAAGTTGGGAGTTGAAATTTAAACAATACAATTAAAAAATGCCGCCGCCAAATACAAAGATTTTGTCGAACCATATAAAATGTAGCTGGCTAGGCTAAAAGAGAGAGAGAGAGAGAGGGGCTCTGGCTTGTTTTCTTACGTGCTTTTTCATTTCGTGGGGCTTCTGAGTTTGACATGGCTTTAGTCAACGATTTAAAAGAAGATGACAAGTGGCCAAGTGGGATTTGGCAGGAGGGAGAGAGAGAGAGAGAGAGAGAGAGCGGTAGGTGTGAATTCACGTTTTGAACAGGGGAAATGTGTATCTGGGAATAGGATCTCGCAACCCAATACACGGTTCCGGCTTCTGGAGTCGGCAGCGACATAGCGGAGCCGACATCAATCACCACCGGCCCATTTTTGGCCTTTTTGGCTGCAATGATCAATAGTGATAACTGATGAATGATATATGCCTGTGGTTGATTGTGACAACGGGGTAATGATATAATGATTTGTTAACCTTATGTTTTATTTTTAAATAATGGTATTTTCCAACAACTAACTTTTTTCTTTTTTTTTTTTTATTTTCCCAAAAAAAAAAAAGAAAGGAAGTTCACTTGTTGGAAAATATCACGACGCAACTTAATTGGTTAATATTATATAAAACTACAAATTATTAAGAAAAAAAATATTGATATCATCGAAAACACTTGTCCAAAAATATTAGACGTTTAGCCATTCAATGATGATGTCAGAATTTTAATTTTGGGTACGAATTCAAATTTTTTTTATAGAATGTAAAGAATAATTTTACCGTTTTGAAGAAGCGAAATTTTAAATTTTAATAAAAAAAAATACAGAAAAGAATAAGTTTGAGGGAAATGACTACATTTTTCGACCTCCTTTCTGATTTCATTTATATCACGAACGATTTTTTAGAAAGCTATATCTAGTGGATGCGCTGAATAATTTAATCGATAAAATGTGCGTTAGAAATTTTAACTTTTTTATGTGTGTGTGATTTATCAAATTATAATTATGATTATAATAATTATTTAATTAAGTTATATACTACTAAACCTTACATATGACAATATCCTCATTATCTAGAGTTAATATAACCGACGAAATAATAATTTTATCTACGATATGGTAACTTTTATTTTAATCTTACCATAACATTTCGGGTCGGATAGCAGTCAATTCCGTACGCTTGAAATAAATTCTTGGTTATGACCCCATAAATTAATCAAACTAATTAAGCCTTTGAAGTTAAGTGTCAATTTGAGACAACTAGTGGTTGACCACTTCAAAAAGAAGAAAAAAGAAAAATATAACTTTCATGAATTTTCAATCTTGGATTTCGTTTGATTTGGCAAACTTTAGTCGAGTGAAATTATTTTAATGAATATGGTGGAAGTTCGCCATTCCGTAAAAATTGCATTTGATAGCAGTATAAGATTATTTATAATAATGGAATTATTGAATACGCATGCCATAAATATAATATCCATTCACTGCACTAATTTATTGGGTGACAAATATTATCCCGAAAGTTATTCTTCAAAAAATGTTTGATAGTGTTTTTTTTCCTATATGGATTGTAAGTAAATTAGGAAAAACTCTTAAATTTGGGCCCCATCATACAAATTTACGGTTAATAAAATATATTACAACTCCTATCAACTCAATTCAAATTCATTCTGCCTTTTGGGGTTGTATGTATTTCTCCATAAGATGGAATATTTGGTATGTCATTCCCCTATAAAATTCAATAATTTTCCTTTTTTTTTAATATAATATATAGAATTCTACAATTAATATATTTAGTTTGGCAATATAAACATAAGGTGTTTTCTCCAATTAGTGTAATTTGGAGGGGTCAAAGTGAAATTATCCGTTTAAGCTACGCAAGACGACCCTCACGCATACCCATCAGATAACAAGTTAGCGTGCGGTGGTCCATGGGTCCACAATTGACGTGGACGTATTTTAGTGGACGACGCTGACGGTGTTGAGAAGATTGCTTTCTCTTATTGGTGCACAGTCAACGTTTACTCCAGTCAAACCACTATCAATCTTTACTATGACGGGTTTTACAGTATAATTATTTCCCAAAAAGACCCAAAAATAGCAAAAAAAGTTCGATTTTGCTTCTGAGAATTCAAACCTTATTTAAAAAGTAGTTGATTTTTTTGATTATTTTCAACTTAGGATTAATTAAATTCAGCTTTTGATGGATGTACTTTTCAACTGTAATGATGTGCGACTACGAATACGGATTTCTGTAAGAAGGAGAAAAAAAAAAAAGATTAATTTTGATCCGAGTTTTTCAAATTAATTAATGTGTTGAATATCAATTAAGAAATGATGGAGTTATGAAGATTGGCATCGATAATATGATATGATAAAATAAATTATATAGATATATCAAAAATAAAATAAGTACTTTTCGAATCATTCTTCTTATAGTGAAGCTTGTTTTTAAGCAAATCAATTTTGCATTTGGATACAGTAATCAAAAGTATTTTAAAATGTATTTTTATTTAATGCTATTATGGGGTAGCGTTTAGAAAAAGTCCTTTTTGATTTTTTTTTCTGACTTCTACTTTTTGATAAAAGTCTATCCAAATACAATTTTTTTTTCTTCGAGATGCTGTTTTTCAAAATGTAAGTGCTTCTTCTCTGGACAAAAAAAAAAAAAAAAAACCATCTAAATGAACTCTAACTCTATTTCGATAGTTTTTATGATGTAGTAAGATTAAACATCTTGAATTAGACAATGGACTTAAAAGGACATTTGTGCAAATTTCATGGCTGATAATTCTGAGAAATGCTTTCCATCTTTTATCTTAGTCCTAGCTGTACTTATTTTATAAACATATATACATTGAAATGTCAATATTATCGGGCTTTAACGATTCAAGATTAAAGTCCATTATATGATATGTATATATATATATATATATATATACAGATATTTTTTTTCTATTTGTGTGCAGTTATTTGTAAGTCAAAGTCAAAATTGAGGCAAAAACACCACAAAAAGCACAGTGAACTTTGCCGTTTTTCATGGCATAAAAAAGGGAAAGTTGTGGCCAAAATGAATAAAGAGGTATGCTGATGAAGATTGTTCAAACCCCCAACATGCAGTGACTTTGGCTTTTAGTAAATTAAAATAACCTACTTAAAATCAATAATTTGACTCCCAACCAAAAAAACAAAACGAGAATTTGACATTATGTTTGGTGTTATTTCTAAATATTTTGAGTTTTGTGTTTGGAGAAAAATATATTTTCAGACGTATATTAAAGAATGTGAAGAAAATGAAAATGTATTTAGATGAGATTTTGAGAAATACATGACGTGATGTGTTTCCATTGAAAACGTACTCTGTGTTTTTCTTTGGTGAAAATATTTATGGCAATCGGTTTTTGAAGTTGATTTTTTTATATAATTAGTAATTTCAAATCATTCTTTTTTTTTTCTTTGTTTGAGACTAAATCGTTCTGTTATATGATTATAAATTGAATATTATATGATTAAATGATTCGATAATTAAAATGGACAAAATTTGTATTTTTTGGAAAATTGGTTTCATGACTTTTGGTAAAATGCATCTTGCCAAACGCAATCTTCATTTTTGGAGGGGGTTTTTCTTTCATGAATCAATTGTTTACACCCTGCGGTCCAGATTCAGCTACGTGTTATGTATTAAATTTTTTATAAAATATATATAATACATGACTAAATCTGGACCGCAGAGTATATTAGTGGAGCCTATATACCATATCCATATAAGAATTTTCCTTTTTGGAGATGGAAAATAAGTTTGAAAACAATACCAAACATAGCATATGGAGAAAGTCAATGGCATATTATAGAGGCTATTTTATATATGTTATATTAAAAAATGTCCTTCATTGCAAGTGGTTTGAAATTTGAAGCTTGCACTAAGCCAAATTTCAATTTGGATATACGACGCGGCAAAAACAAAAAAAATAGTAAATAGAATAATTTTAAATATTTCAGACGATACTAGGGTCGTGTTATGGAGAAAAACTCCATAAAATTAAAACAAATAAATAAATGATCTTAAATATTTCTATTGAAACCGTTATTAAGAATAATGTTGATACAAATATCGTAAACTCGTATTATAAGTGGATTTTATGATATTTTAAATTTTAGAGCACTAATCAAAAATGTTACGTTCCAATAGTCTATTTTGATATTTTCATGGTGTTACATATATACATTTCAATCAAAAATTACTTATTGGGACTTACGCTGTGCTACAGTTAAGGCATAATTGAAATACTGTTTAAAATTGTCAAAGTATGTGTATTAAATTATTTTTTTTTATGATGAACTAAATATTCAGAAACATTTTTCTCAATATTTAATTTGTTAAATTTTTAATTTCAAACACGGTGATGGAATATAATGACACCAATAAAAAGACAAAAGAGAAAGAAGAATTAAATAGGTTTTCCATTTTTTTTCTTTCCTTTTTTACACGTTTGGTACATTTTAATTAGGTATTCTGGTTTGGCATGTTTTTCTAAATTTCATCTTTGATGGTTGACAATTTTCATATATTTATTTTGAACAAATTATGTCTACACTCCTTGAGATATGATGTAATTATAAATTAATTTCTCTTATTTCAAATAGTATAAATACCTCTTTGAGGTTTGGAACCTTCTTGTAAATATTAATAGAGACATCCAAAAAAATAACTTTTCTGCAACAACAATAGTCAACCAAGCCACCAAGAAACACGTCTCATCGAACTTAACAAAATCCATCAATCATTTTTTTTTTTATTTCACCAACCTTCATGAAATGATTTTTTTTTTACTTTATACCACCATTTGGTATCTTTATCTATAATCCGATACCATCACTTCTTTTTTTATTGATATTGATTGCATGTATAACTTCTCTATAATCTTGAACTTGTCAAGACCATGTGAATCCCGTATCAAAATTTCACGAAAATAATAAAAATATAACTCGCAATTACATCCTGCCGTAATAAAAGATAAATTTTATTAAGTTAGCATATATCTCATGAGGGTATTTATAATTTTTAAAATAAAAATATTAATTTATAATTATATGATATAGGTGAAGACACAATTTGCCCATATATTTAAAAAATTTAATGAGAATGTTGCACGTTGATAAAGTGGACCTAAATGACAGCACACGTCCTTGATAATTAGCTAGGTAATAAATAGTTCAGCCACGTGTTATATATATTTTATAAAAAAATTAATACATAATATATGATTAAATTTGAATCGCAGAGTGTAAATATCCGATCCATAAAAGGAATACCTCCCAACCCATATATGGCTAAAATTCACCCTTGATGATTGACAAATTTTGAGATATATATTTAAACAAATTAATGACAATGTTTCACGTTGATGAAGTGAACCAAAATGACTGCACAACCATGTGCTTTATAATTAGATAATAAATAGAGAGTGAAGACTGGAACCACATGGCCAAGGTCTTTTTGGTACTTTGACTACTCAATCAAAATATTAATGGATATTGACTAGGTCTTTACAAACTTCCAAAAATTAATTTGGAATGGCCCCATAATTCCATGGACTTTATTTAGAACTTTAATATTCAAAAAATAAAATAAAATAAAATTCAAAATTGTACAATTTAAAGTTGAAGATATAAGTTAAGAGGTCAATGGTTGGTATTTTTTGAAATCTAAGAATATGGAGATTAGTCTGATTGAATAGCAATTTATGTCTACTATATATTAGTTTTTCTGTGTTTAATAATCGTTGACGATTGATGTAATAGTTTTTTTTAATTTGATATTAGTATAATCAATTCATATTTAATGAATCATTTTCCTTTTAAAAAGTGGGTTTGCATATTTTTTTTTTTTTTTGTCTTTTTGAGTAATTTTCTATTGAAATTTAAAAAATGAAAATAATGGTGTGACTTGTCTGATTGGCAATCCCATATGACTTGACAAAAAAGAAGCTTCTACGTAAGGATAAATTAGAAGAATTGCACGTACTTTGCACGTATATAATTATTTTTAAAATATTATAATTATAAAATTTTAAAATCACCTCTGATCTATAATAAACGTACGAAGTACCAGAAAAATTATAAATGATAAGTGATTTTAAAAGTTCATAATTATAATTTTATTGAAAATAATTATACCCGTGCATATAATAATTATAATATCCTGCATATATTTTAATGCAAAACCTATTTTGCAACATTAATTACACAATAACACTTTGTGAATAATTAACTTCAATTTTGACCTACTTTAAATTGAGCTAGAGCGTCCATCAAATCACTAGACGCCTCTAGATACAAGGGTCTAGGAACTAGGTTTGCCCTAAAGAAAGGAACATGAATGGTGACAAAAGTGTCGTAGGATTTGTCAACTATAGATGAAAAGGAAGAGATCTACAACCTCACAATAATAGGGTCTTTCAAATTTGTGTAATATTTTTTTTATTTTTTATTTTTTTTATACAATCAACTTGAAATATTTTATAAATATTAATCGAAATATCACACATACAAATATTTTTAATTATTTCGTAAATTGATGAATGAGACTATAATAATAATATAAAGCGAAATGTCGATATTATTATACACAATTTATCGATATGCAATTTAATTTACTGTATACCCACTTGGACCATATTTTATAAACCGTCTTGGTTTACATGATTAAACATGGACCTGTCTAGGCCTAAATGAATTGGCCAATTGGACCCAATATTAGGACTTTCTGAAACTGATGTCAAGGTAAACCAAACAAAGTGCTACCACAAATTTGTCAAAGTCATCTGGGACACCATCAAATCAACAACTTCTTGTTTGGATCCATCCATATATCATACAATTAGAATGAATCACATTTTACGTATATTAAATAAAAAAAAAATTACAAACTATAAGTTGATATAATAGAATGAGACGCTAAAATCCTCAAACAACGTTTAAGGTTTAAATTCTAAAGTTTTAAAAGGGGTAATTGGGTTAGGAGAATTTTTTCCAATATTAGACTTTTGTGTAGTGCCGGAATCCTAAATAGTCGACCAATGAGTCAGAATCAAATAGCTAAAGACCAAAAACATTTGATCAAAATATAGAAATTCTTTTGATGCATTAGAGGATATTTTTTGTCTATTGTTTTAAGGATTGAAGTATCAGAGTCGGATCCCCTTTCTTGATGTATTAGAAAAATCTACATTCCAAACATAATCCTACTCGCAATACTCGTTCAAAAATAATAATCCACCCTAAGTTGTCAAATTTAAATTTACCCCTATTTAAAATATCATTGATCCTTGAAATAAATACCATTGATCCCTTATAGCCCTTGCTTTGATGCCATTCTCCGTTTCCCCTCTCACCCCTAATTTTAATGTTTTTTGGTATATCTAGTAACTTTTCTAGTTATATTATTATATTTTATTTTAAATTAACTAAAAACATGCACTCATAAATCATAATGCTTATCCAGCAGAGCAGCCGACAAAACCCGCAGAAGCAACATTAAAGCTTCATCACATAAACTAAAATTCGAGCTTACAGATTTTGAACGAGTTCACAAGTTAACAACAATATCTTAACAGCATAACAATAACAAATGCAAAAGCTCTTCTGTACAAAGATCCAATCGTTCCATAGTTGAGCATAACTTTCATAATAATACATATCATATACAAAATCATTCATTTTGGAAATCGAGGCAACTTCCTCCATTCAAGGATAGCACGCATAGTCGTAACAGACAACCAATCATATATACTAAGTCAAGACACCATTTGGAGTATGCAAATTAGCTGAAACCATGTAGTTGTCGGCATATGTTATGGAGATCTTTTAACTGCCACAGGCGAGGCACTCATCACGGTTAGCTAAAGAGCATACCATTTGCGCCATCTTAGAATCATCATCATCGGCTGCCACCTTTGGCTTCTTATCCTGCAAACCAACCAGCACATAGTTAATTAGATACATAAATATAACAAATTGGAATTATTATATTTACACGAGCCAACAACACCAACCTGTATCATGGTAGTGTCAACCGTGAATTTGATAGCATCTGCTGCAGCACGTGATCTTAGGTAGTACATTCCAGTCTTCAAACCCTTCATGTCCAAGTACAAGGATAAGGAATCACATAAGCAAAGCAAATGAACAATAGACAAGATCTCTACACACACACACATATATACATATATAGACACACACATACACACCCATATCATACTATCCTATTGTGTATATACCCAACTAATTCTGGACTGTTGGATTATAATGATTATATAGCATTTTATTTTGTTGCACCATCATATTCTATTCTAATGGTTAACAACCAAGTTTAGTACATACCAACTTACATAGTATAAAATAAACCATAAAAATGCGCGCACACACACACATTCACACACTGATCAGAGAATGAGTAAATTTGGTTTTAGCTTACCCTCGACCAGGCATGGAAGTGCAAGGAAGTTAGCTTTCCAAAATTAGGCTGGTCCATGTGGATGTTTAAGCTTTGACTCTGGTCTATGTAGCACCCACGATCAACAGCCATATCAACCAATATCCGTTGTTTGATCTCCCAAACAGTCCTGAGTAGATTAAGAAGATCATGAATTAGCAAGGGAAAAAAGAACAGAAATAACAAGGAAATGATCGTAGCAAACAAAATGCATATACATACTTGTAAATCACTTTAAGTTCTTCAGGAATCTCAGGATTTTTTTGCACAGAACCATCCTCATAAATTATCGTGTTCTTAAGAGCAGGTGACCAAAGACCCATCTCAGTCAAATCATGCAGAAGATGCTTGTTCACGACAACAAACTCACCGCTGAAAAACCAACATTTTTTAAGACAAAAACCATGCCAAACATAGTTAAAATCTGGATGAGATACGTTAATAATTTTTAAAAAATAAAAATAACAGACACCTTAGAACTCTCCGACTATAAATATTGGAGGTGTACGGTTCAAAACACTCATTGTTCCCAAGAATCTGGCTGGTTGAAGCAGTGGGCATGGGTGCTATAAGAAGTGAGTTTCTCACTCCATTATCTGCTATCATTTGTCGAAGAGCAATCCAATCCCATCTATCCGAAGGCTTCACCCCCCACATATCTGGCTGCAGAATTCCCTAACAGATACAAAAGCAATAACATAAACATGATGCTCCCACAAAACATTGGCAACGAGGCATAAATGTGAATTTTCAAATAAGAAATATAATATCTTTGGTTTAGCTAAATTGTCAAGTTTCACCAGTGCAGATAGCTGAGATCACACAACAAATTGATTACAATGACCCTCCCTTGTAACTATGCATTATAACATAAACTTTCCCTCTTAGTCTTGAAATTACAAAAACCCCATTCAAGCTCTAAAATGTAATCAAAACTGAAAATTTATTGATAAACTTGGAAGACATCATCCAAACATGCAAGAACAAATTTGGGAAGTCTAAGATTATAACATCATTTCACTATGTGCAGTAATCAACAGACAAGGGTAACTGTAATGTGAAAATATGTCGTAATTTTGAAACCAATAGAGGATATTGGTGTAATTATATAGTCTGTAATGATTGCTAAGTTTTTCTAAATAATAACTGCATCAAGATGCCCCTCAAGTATTCCAGTAAAATAAAGCCGCAAAGGCTCTTTTGAGATTATACCTTGCTAACAGGACTGCCATTATAAGTTTCATATGGACCTTCTGTTTTAGCTAGTTCACAAGACGCCTTTAGTGCGTTGTAGTATATAGTCTCAAATATATCCTTGTTCAACTGCTGAGCCTGCACTCAAGATTAGAAGTGATGGCACTAAGTAATTTGAGTTAAACAACATACAGAACACACAAAATGGCGCAGCAGCTTTACCTCTGGAGAATCAAATGCCATGCCAAGCAAGATAAAAGTATCTGCAAGACCCTGCACCCCAATTCCTATTGGCCTATGGCGCAAATTAGACCTTTTTGCAGTTTCAACAGGATAATAATTTACATCAATTATCTTGTTAAGGTTTGTAGTAACTATTGCAGTGACCTGCCCAAGACAACAATATATATTATTGAACTAAAACATCTCAAAACACTGGTTGGCATGCGTATTGCCAAAAAAGGAACACTCAATATGCAGCCGACAAACAAAATAACACACCTCAGCTAGCTTGTCAAAGTCAAAATATCTGTTTTTAGAACCAATGCTGCCGACAAGCTTTGTCGGTTGTGCTTCCATCGGCACACCCTGCAAGAACCAACATAAATAAATAAACCATTAAAAAGAGGGATAAAATTAATAAGAAATTTATCCAATGTGGTATGCCAATAATAACCTTCTCTCTAACATATCGTGGTAAAGCAATTGATGCCAGATTGCAGACAGCTGTTTCAGTAGGACTTGTGTACTCAATTATCTCAGTGCACAAGTTAGAGGATTTTATGGTGCCAAGATTCTGCTGGTTGCTTTTTCTGTTGCATGTGTCCTGTAAATAAGTACAGACAGTAGGTGAGCTAATAAGATAAATCTCATCAAACAAGCATAAACAAACTACAAAAAACCATGAAAAAACTTTTAATCTAGATTACCTTATACAGCATATAAGGAGTTCCTGTTTCAATTTGGGATTTCAAGATTTCAAACCATAGGTTCTGTGCCTGGACAACCTTTTTGGCTTTACCCTGAGCCCACATCAAACAGAACTTCAGAAACCACTCATTAAGCAAAATACAACACAGTCACAGATTAGCATAAGTGAGCCACAATTCAGTTTGGCTTTACCTCTCTCTCATATTTTGTGTATAAAGCTTCAAACTCTTCACCCCAGCAATCAGCTAAGCCAGGAGACTCATTTGGACAAAACAATGACCATTGTCCATTAGACTGAACTCTTTGCATAAACAGATCAGGTACCCAAAGAGCATAAAATAAATCCCTTGCACGGTGCTCCTCCTAAAAAAATTAAGGGGAACAGTTTAAAGCTTTATCAAATATAAATTTTAAACATAGATGTAAACTAGTAACAAAATATTTCCCACCAAATAGCTCCAGCTATACCTTTCCATGGTTTTTCCTCAAATCAAGAAACTCAAAGATATCAGCATGCCATGGCTCCAAATACACAGCAAAAGCACCTATTCCCATAATCAGATATAAAAGAATGTTAAAATGAATTACTAATGCAAAATTTTTGACAATGAAACAAAAGAAACAATTATGCAAACCTTTCCTCTTGCCACCACCCTGATCCACATAACGAGCAGTGTCATTGAACACTCGAAGCATGGGAACAATGCCATTGGATGTTCCATTTGTTCCACGTATATAACTTCCTGTACCACGGATATTATGCACAGAGACGCCAATCCCTCCAGCTGATTTGCTGATAACAGCACACTCCTTCAGTGTATCATAAATACCCTCAATACTATCCTCTTTCATGCATACCAAGAAACAGCTGCTCAACTGTTATTCATTAAAGAAGACCAATATAAGTTCTCATGTAAAATTTAGAACCCTTTTTGATAATATAGATTTCATAAAGAAGATTTCACAGTGATCATACTTGTGGTCTAGGTGTTCCAGCATTAAAAAGTGTAGGAGATGCATGAGTGAACCATCGCTGAGACAACAGATGATAAGTTCTTATAACGGAATCAATATCATCCTTGTGGATACCAACAGCAACCCTCATCAACATGTGCTGAGGCCTTTCGACAACCTTCCCTTGTATCTTTAAGAGGTAAGATCTTTCAAGGGTTTTAAACCCAAAGTAATCATAATCAAAGTCTCTGTCATATATGATCTCACTATCAAGACGAGCAGAATTCTGTCCAAACAGAAATGAAAACAGCATTACAACATTGAAAAAGACAAAATGGTGTTCAATAGAAAATGAACAAAATGGCAAATCTCTAAAACCCAACATTCTAAAACACTATAGCCAAAAGAACAAATACCTTCATTATTATCTCATAGACATCATCAGCAATCAAAGGAGCCTTTAGTCCTGACCGCTCACTGACATGATTGTACATGTCTTTGATCCTGTAATGATTGTGCAAGTATGTAGTTAGGAAAGAAATTTAATGTTTTAAAAGTTCTATCATCCATGTAAAATGTGTATTTAAAAGAATTTGAATCACTTACGTTTCAGAAAAGGATTTCTTTGTATTCTTATGAAGATTTGAAACAGCAATCCGTGCAGCCAACTGCATATTGCAACATATTCATATCATTCTTATGATATGAATAAAAATATAACATCCTAAACAAGACTTGTTTATAAACTTTCAAACTAAAATTTAACATAGAAACTAGAACAATTCAGTGTTCAACTGCACGCATGCATAACAGATAAGCAATATTTCAAGGAATAACTTCACAACTGAGTACTTGAATATCAACAATTCAAAACAGATATTCGGATCTTGTTGAATATTGAACAGACAAAGGGAAAAATATTAAATACCATGAAGCATAAGCCAAACAAACCGCTAACATCAAGCCAAAAATTAGACTAAACCAAAATTATATCAACCTAAAATTGTTTTCAGCTCATCAATAAAGAGTTTCAGATATTATCACAGAAAACTATAAAAACAAATATCATCTATCACACCAGCTACACATATAGAAATGAGGATTTGCAGCCAAAGAAATTTTCAAGACTCATGAAACCAACATCATTGAAAATGTAACAATCAATTAACCAACAGAAAAAATCCAAAAAAGATCCAGATATACAAGTCTCCAAAAAGGAGAACAACCATTCATTAGTGGAAATGAATCTCATAAATCAAACAAACAATAGCCAGATCGCATATTACAACAAGCATCTCAAATCAGACAAACTAGAATTTAAGACCCAATTGAAGAATTGAACTCACGGAAGCATAATCAGGGTGATTCGCGGTCATGGCTGCTGCGGTCTCGGCAGCCAACTCATCAAGCTGGCTGGTGGTGACGCCCTTGTAGACCCCAGCGCAGACTTTTTGGGACACCAAAACCGGATCACAGTGCTCGCTGCTCAGCCCATAACTCAGCTTTTTCAGCCTCGCAGTTATCTTGTCGAAGTGCACGGCCTCCTGACGCCCGTCCCTCTTCACCACGTACATATTTCCCGTATTTCAAGATTCAACTCACTGAGGAATTTCGTCGAACAGGTAGTGAGTATCGCCACTGTCAAACAAGAAACGGGCTCTTCGGTTTATATATATAGCCAAACTGAGAGATATAAATAATGGGTTTTCGATTTATTTTTTAAATATGGCTAGGGTTTGAGATATTTCCCTCTAATTCAGTGAATTTTCGCAGATTTTTTGAAGCTATCCCGCCCAATTCAAGAGTGTTGGTGGTGGCGGGAAATGATGGGAGCGGTGGAGATAGGGCAAGTGGTGGTCCATGTAATTAAATTTAATTTAAATCAATTGCTTGGCTTTCTTAAGAAGCTTTTTGCCTCTCTGGACCACTTTGTTTATTATTATTTTTTTTGCCCTTTTCTTTTCTTTTATTCTATTCTTTTAACCCGTTGAAATTGTTGGCATGTGATTTTAATGAATAAAATACCCAAAAAAAAAACACAAATAATGATAATACTAATAACAATAATGATAAAGTCTTGAGTATTAAGTAGGTGGATTATGTTTGTCGATTCTTTGCCTAATAAACACGTATTCCACTTTCGAAAACGTGAGAGTTTGCTGTTAGTATTTGAATCTTGAACTGTGTCGATATAAGAAGAAAAAAAGAAAAAATAGGTATAGTATTTATTCTCTTAATTTCTTTAGGCAAATACGAGGATCAAACGTAAATTATTATGAATAATTGTCAAAATTAGTTTTATATGGATAGAGCATGTTTGGGAAGTTTGAATTTTCAAATTTCAAACTTTATAGCTTCCTTTGGAAGATAAGTATTTATAGTGGGCATGCATTTACAATGAAAGGGAACATGCACTTTGATTATTGGATTAGAACCAATGTTTTGAAAATCGGACCGGACACTTAATTGGTGGCCTTATTGATTCTCGGTTCGATTGGTTCGATGATCGATTCAACCAGTATGATGTCATAAATATGTAATAATTATTAAATTAGAGTTTTATATAAAAAAAATTAATAAATATATAAAAAAATAGAGAAAAAAAAATCACAATAATAATTATAATAACCACCAAATAAGAAATTTATCTTACTATTTAATAAAATTCAACTCATCATTCATCCCAAAGCTAAAAGCTAACAAATAACAATTAAAAAGATAATTCGAAAAATATGTCTTATTACATCTTACATTCAAGTCCAAATAAACCCAAATGAGATTAAACAACGTAAAACAAGATTAATCATCATAAATCATCCAAGTGATATATCCAAAGTCTTCAATCATCATCTTCATTAATAGAGTGATTTTTTTGTTGTCTTAAAAGGCGTTGTACTTCACCATCATTACCACTTTAGGATGCAACATCAAATTTTTTTGTTGCACCGATTATGATGGATTTGATGGTGTAGCGGGCGAGGGGGATCCAATATTTTCCATGTCCTAAGAGTAAATCCAAAATATTAAAGTTAGCCATCTTTTTTGATTACGAAACAAAAATTATAACGGTAAATTTATATAAGAAAATAAAACTACATTTACATAATGCCCTAGAATTTTTGCCATGTTGAAACTCATTTTAAATGACCTAAAATTTTTGCAATGATATGATAAAACTAGAATTAAACACCATAAATAAAACTCATTTTGGGGGTAAAGGAAAACAAGAAAAAAAACTAGATATGATTCAATTTGGGGTAAAACAAGAGAAAAATAGAAAAATGAAGAAAAATTACCAGCAGGCCGCAGGTGACGGGCAATTGGGTGGCGCTGGGGTGAGGCGGCGCAGCTGTGCGAGGACACGAGCTAGGGTTAGCTCTTTTTTAAGAGAAATAGAGGCAGAAACGAGCTTAGGAGACTGAACAAAAACATAACTTTGAATCTGGAAAAAGGCCAAAAAAAAAAAATTGGGCTCACCGAACCGACCCCAGTTCGACCAGTTTTTGACCGGTTTTGGGTGGTCCAAGCCAACCCCGATTTTTGAGGATAGTTCAAACCATATCAACCACCGGTCACCGGCCGGTCCGATTTTGAAAACATTGGTTAGAACCTCGATAACCTAAGAGAGCTTACTGGTGTCATAGATAGAGAATTTTATTTGGAAGGTGAAGAGTTCTTATGGAGTTGATTCGCCACGTATTGGTCTGAACATATTGTGAATCTACGGCCGTAGCTTGAGTCTTGAATCAGGTCGTAACGACTCAATTGAAAGGACGCGGACTATGGAGTGTATCATAACATCATATTATATATAGAGGTATTTTTGTCTGAAGGTGTTGCTCTAAGTCAATGACCTCGTGCTTGCTAAATGCTGATGTCATATTAAATCCATTGGATTTGGGCTTGCCCCATCACATATGCTTCAATGCAGCTAACATGCATGATCCACAAAATAATTTGGAGATAAAGCATGCAAGGCTCTGATGAGCCACTCAACATGCATTTTTAATAGTTGAGCCAACAATATACTATGAATCTAATGAACCATATCTCTAATTGAAGTCATTGTCAACAGATAATGGTAACAACATGGCCATTCTCAAAATTGTACCCCCATCGAAATTCATTTTCAATAGAAATTACTTAAATTAATGGAATGGCATAATATTTCTTCGATTTTCACAAGTTTCTCAAATTTTAGTTCTTTTTCACCCTTAAGCTAGAGTTTATCGTACTTCTTTTCCTTTTCTTTTTTTTATTTTTTGACAAGAGCTACTTGTCGAGATTTTTTATATTTTGGTGGTCTTACATATTAATTCTATTGAAGATAATGTGCTATTCTATTAAAGAGCCTAATTATGTGATCCGTTAAAAAATTAAATTTAAAAACTCATAAAAACATCATGTTGAGTATATATGTGGCCTTTTGCAAGTGTAAAAATTCATTCGTTTAATGAGCCCATAATTAAAGTGTTTGATACCATCTAAGAGAGAAAAAAGTGATGACGATTCATAGCTTCGAAGATCTACATTACTCAATTTTTGGTTTTCGTCCACAGGTCAGTTTTTGTTTTCTTATTTTCAAATTATAATTTAATCATTTACTTGTGATCTTGTGCTAAATCAATTCATGGGAATCATATGTTGTATTTCTTGTGATAAATTATTATGTGATATATCTATGTTTTAATTGAATTTTTTCTAACACTACTATCGACTAATCAAATCGTATTTATCAAAACTAAGAGACAAAAGAATAAAACTAACTACAAAATATTTTGCATTAACAATTGTTCACCAAACTCTCATTTAATTTTGTTTAGAAACTTATATATTTCTAATTTACCATTCTTTTTATTATTATAAAATTATATATTATTCACTATATTCTAAAATAGTAGTATCCCGTATCTAGGCACGGGGTTAGGGCTAGTTTTCATAGAAATGTAAATAATATGTAAATAATATGTAAAAATTTCAAACTATTGAAAAAAATAAAACAAAATATAATTAAATCTAACGTCTCTCTCTCTCTCTCTCCTTCCTGTGTTCATCGTCTTCCCAATCCTAGCCAAGCCGTCTTCAGCCCTCTACTCCAAGTTGTGAACTATCCTGAAGCCAGCAGCGCCGCCACCCAAATTCAAGCCCCGCTGTTAAACCCAAAATATCGCCACCGCCAGACCCAAAACACCAATCCTCCTCCCTCAAAAAGCGATTTTCCTTCCACCATGTCCAAATCTCCGGTATTATTTAAATTTCGGATAATCAAAAATTAAATCACCAATATGTACCCTCTTGATTTTATAAAGCAATTTCCCAATTTTTTATTAATGTTTTCTGGAATTTAACATACTTAAGAGGAATTCCCAAGAAAAACATAACATGAGCCAAATCTTTTTTTTTTCTGCATTGCTTAAAGCTTCTTGTCCCACCATCTTATCACGTTCTCCACATTTTCTTTATCTTTCTTCGTTTTCTATCTCCTTCTTCATCCCTCAAACCCACAACTAGCGCTCTCTCTCTCTCTCTCTCTATATATATATATATATATGTATGTATGTAATCTATATATCTATATCACATATATATATATAATTAGCAAATATGGCATGCCATTCTTGCTTGCGTAAACTTCTTCCGTATAGATTCATTCCTTTTTTCTTTTACATATAAATCTTACCTTAATGATATTATAATATACTTGTATGATAAACAGGACAAAATAACACAATTGCGGTTATAAAGAAAGCCAATATTTTGACCAAATAGATATATGTTAGTAGTTTTAGTTCTCCTGCCATTTATAAAGAAAGCCAAGATTTTGAGTTTTTGACCAAATAGATATCTCATTCCTCTAAAATTTTGTACGTTAGCAGTTTTAGTTCTCCCGCCATTCATAAAGATTGCCAAGATTTTGATTTTTGACTAAATAGATATCTCATTCCTCTAAAATTTTGCGCGTTAGCAGTTTTAGTTCTCTCGCCATTTTTGCATCATGCACAAATATTATCAAAATTTTCCAATCAAACAACCACCAACAAATAATAAATGCGGGTGCAAATAAAATCTACAGCAAGAAATGCATTCAATATTGTGAAATTTATCATTGTAGAGCTTCAATATTGGCTTTTCTATTATCAAGATTGGATATAATATTATATCAAATAAAAAAAGATTGAATATAATTGGATTGTTCGACCATTTTCACAGTGGTACACGTATAAATATGGAGAGAGAGAGAGAGAGAGAGAGAGAGAGAGAGAGAGAGATCGTGAGGAGTGCAGGGACTATGAAGGATGAGGATAGTAAAATAACACTAGCTTATGTGAGGATATTTGCTTAGCCTACAATATTGAATCAAAAAAAATAAAAGATTGAATATAATTGGATTGTTCCACCATTTTCACAGCGGTACACGTATAATATATGGAGGGAGGGAAGGAAGGAGAGAGAGAGAGAGCCAGTGAGGAGTGCGAAGACTATGAAGGATGAGGATACTAAAATAACACCAGCTTATGCAAAGATATTTGCTTACCTTGTGTGTGTGCACGCGCGCACGCGTGAGAGAGAGAGAGGGAAAGGGAAAGAAGTGGAAGATTTTAACTACCCAAGAAAAGAAAAAAAAAATTAAGTAGTTGAAGATTTGAAATGTATAAATTTAAACAACATAATTTTAATGAACTTCTAAAATTAAGTTTAAGAATTACATATGCCGGTCGATTACTTACTACAAATATTTAAACAATATAGTTTTAGTGAACTTTTAAAATTGTTAACACATGTACGAAGGATATTACCCGATTTTCTTAATTGTTAACTAAAATTTTCAATTAATATAATTTTAAAATTACAAGTAAAAGTTGATTTATGCATTTACATATAATTGCAGGGGATTTCAATACAATTGAGCCTTTAAGCTTTATTGCTGCAAAGAATCCTTAAATATGAAGCATCTGTTATGATGATGATCTACTAATGTATATTAAGACTTTAGCTCCTCGATTTAAAGATCTAGTCTTTTCTTTTTCATTCTTTTGATGTTTCATCTCACAATCGATTTTGTAATAAATTCGATTATTGCCACATGTCTTGTAATATTTGGAACATTCTTGTGTTTAGAATTTGAAACATCACGACACCATAAGAACAAAATCTATATTAATGCCAAAATATAATCGTGACATGCCTAAATTGTTACCAATGATATGCAATAAGTATCCATAGCTTCAATCCTATTACTAACTAAATTTAATTAGTGACACGAGTTTTAATTTTGTCTTTAAATGATTCAAATGAGACAAGATTTGGTATTGTAAGTTTCACTATTTACTATGACACTCCTATAGTGACCATTTATTAACGAAGATTTTCTTTTTTTTTTTTTTCTTTCTATTTTTAGTTCTGTTCAGTTTTGTTTTATTCATCGTTTAGGGATTGTAGCACACCGGCTGGCTTGTAACTCTACTTTTGGCGAGCCTGAGTCTAGTGTGATCCCATCTTACATTGAGCTTGTACTCGAGGCCGAGGCCTCTTTGGACTTGAGCTGATATAATATCACTTTGCTAGCTTTCGAAAAAAAAAAAATAAGTAATAGAGAAATTGTCATGATAAATTTATGACTACCTTTTCCTTGTCATTAACTTGTTACTGTAAATGTGTCATAAATTGTTAATGATAACAATTTAATAGAATTATTGTAACGATTGGCATGACATTTTTGTGACAAAATTGTAGTTATTGTCACTCGATGTATGCATTTAGTGACAAATTTACATTATCACTTGCTAATTTACCTTCTCCTTATAGTGCCATTTCAGAGCTTTCATGCCTTTGTCGTAAAATTTTTGAGGCTAGACATCTTGGAATTACATGCATTACCAATAAAAAGTATTTGTGGGGTAAAATTAACTAGTCAAGTGGGCGCGCATATTTGGTGCGTGTGTAAAATAAAAAAATATATAACATTTTTTGATTTTATATTTAAAATTTTGATAAATTATACTATAAATGTTTGTCAAATTTTTATATGAATGAAATTTTTTTAATATTTGTTAAATTTAAGATAAGTAAAAACTAAAAAGTTTAAACAAACTAAAAAATATATATATATAAGAGGGTTAAAAATTCTTACCCAAACTCGATTTGGCTGAACCCAACAAATCATGTGGTAAGTGTATTGCACTTGCCAAGTGATTGGTCGCTCTTCCTAAATTACCGACTATTCACAGAGCAAGTGTAAAGCACTTGCCACGTAATTAACTTTGGTTCAACCGAGTCGGGTCTGAGTTAGAATTTGCCTAGATATAAACACACCATGCATCTTCTTTTAAGTTCTTTGGCCCTAACATGGTGGGGTGGTGTTGGATAGGCCTGATAATTACGTTTGAAAAATGAGAAGAGCTAACTCATTTTTGGCTCCACATGCACATTAATGATTTCACAGTGAGTTAGGCCACGAACACCGAAAAGCATAATCAGTATTAAAGTACAGGACAAAATACCCAAAATTTTGAATATCACCTAATACAAAGGCTCCATGGATAGTCATGGATTCCAAAGCTTGCATGACTTCAACATCTTCTGCTATTTCTGGGGTAAGTGCCTGCAAATTCTCTAACCAAGGTTGCCGGACTTGGTTACCTGATTTACGTGATTAGATTTTTCCGTCAGAACAGCAAATAAATTCTGAAAGAAAGGAAGAAGTAGAGCCCAGACTACAGTACCTGTAAAAGCGGGAGCTGGCACTTTTGGTCTTCCAAGCGTAGATATTTGGACATTCTACCTTCATCTATTCTATACACACACACACACACACACACACACACACACACACTAACACTAGTATCCGTAATTATGCCCACCTGGCCAGCCGATTGTCCTGGGTGTCCTTCGACAATAGTTCAGACAAGTAATCATGTAGTGGCTTCACACAATTGGTATTCATGAGTTTGAGGATGAACGTAAGATCTGATGTTGAAGCTTCATTCTCTTACAGGCCATCTGGGAGTGTGTGGATGGTGAATTGAGAATAATTGGAAAGATTGGGAGAGTTATAATTTGTGTGAATGATTGTTATATCAAAGCTTCTAAAGTGAAGGATTTGAGCTAGCTGAATCATTGGGTTTATGTGTCCTTGTAGTGGCAATGGAAACAGAACCAATCTGCATCTTTTGCTTGGATCAGCCATTAGGCCTCGGTAAAAGATTTTGATTAGTGGTCTGATTATGACTTTTTCTCTCAGAATTCTTGGATTGCTGGCTATGGTTTTCAGACTTATTGTAGTTGTCCTTTGACTAATTGGCTGAAGCAGTACATTCACAAGACCGAAGTGGTGTGGCTTCTTTGATTTTTTGATGATAATTACAGCAATTTGAATTCAATAACATGCGTAACGACTAAAAGTAAATAATTTAAACAGAAGATTTAAATGATGAAATCAAATTAATTAATCCATCAAGTTCTTGATGGGAAGAGCCTCCTGAGTTCGTGCGCAAATCAACCTTCTCCTTGAGAAACACGACTCTCTCCCTAATTCCCTCTGCTTCTCTCCCCACCATTAGTTTTCTGATCGCATGTTCAATTTCACCTCTTTCCAACCCTTTCTCCAATTTGATCCCGATTCTCCAAACATCACTCGCGTATCTCGAATTCACCATCTGGTCCCCGGAGAAAGGCGAACAAATCATCGGAACTCCTTCGCAAATGCTCTCTAGCATCGAATTCCACCCGCTGTGCGTCCAAAATCCTCCAATGGCAGGATGAGATAGAACTTCTTGTTGAGGAGCCCATTTCACAATGTAGCTCCTTTCACTGACCGAGCTCAAAAATTCGTTTGGCAGCATTTCCAGCCATTCTGAACCGTGGACTGATCCGGGTCGGACCACCCACAAGAATGGTTGCATGCTGTTGGCTAACCCGCAAGCCACTTCATTTATTTTCTGCCTATCCATTGCTGCCATGCTGCCAAAGCTCACATAAAGCACAGATTTTGGTGGTTGATTATCGAGCCATGAAAGGGAGCTTCTGTCTTGTGTCAGTAAACTGCTTGTGGCAGCTGAGAAGAATTTATGAAATGGGCCAATTGTGAAAATTGGAACCAGCAGCTGCTCGTGGAGTCTTGCAAGCTCAGGCCCTTCAAGTTCTTCAAATGTGTTCAAAATTAAGGCTGAAGCTTCCTTTGATTTCTCCACCATGTTGTATACTATCTCATAAAGGTCCTCTGGATTGTGCGTTTCGATTATTGGAATATCCTTCACTCTAAGGGGTGGGAGTCCTTCAATTGGGGCCTCCATCTTGGAATCTGTCAAAGAAGCATATTATCCGCGCTATATTATATGTTTATACATGCTATATATATGTACATGTGTGTGTGTGTGTGTAACATACCATGAATGAAACATAACAGATTGAAAAGAAGGACATATATACCTCTGTTGGAGAAGTATCCTTGTTTCCGTAGAAGTGAAAAAGCAGAGAAAACTAGAAACGAACAAACACTGCTAGCCCGAAGCACGATTATTGACAGGTTAAATTTGTCAGCTGCTGCTTGTGTGAAGTACCAAAGGCCATCTGTAACGATGCATTTGACACGACAGTTTGTATCATCAGATAATAATCGAGCCAGGCATTGGCGAAACGGCTCCTCACAGTTGGTGATGAGGAGTTTGATGCGGAGTATAACATCAGTTATAGAAGTTTCATCTTCTGGTAAACCGTCTGAAATACAGTGGAATGTGAAGTGAGGGTACTTGGATGGATTCGGAAAGTTGTACCTCGTGTGAACGATAGAGATACTGAATCCCTTGGAGTGAAGGATATTAGCAAGCTGAATCATGGGATTAATGTGCCCTTGAAATGGCACTGGAAAGAGCACTACCCTGCATCCTTGATTCTGTCGCAAGTCGGCCGGATTGCCGTTATCCATGAATCCCCTCGTAGTCTACGATTGAGAAGACTTGTTCAGATGAACGTTTCACTTATTGACTATAGCCTGTATGGTCATGCAAACAAGATAGAGATTCATGTATTGTGTCAACAAAAGGCCTAATGTGTCTAAGAGCTCGTTTACATCTACGACCAAATCACTCAAATTTTAACCATAGAAATAAATGAGCCCTAAACAGTTCCTTCTAAATGTTAATCCAGATGAAATAATTTGGTACTGCTATTATTTAGGTATGTTTCTCAATTCCAGTGTATATCCTTTTACTAGTGAAGTTGATTGCGCAGTAATTAATGCCGGCAAAATAAGTAATAGATTTTGATGGACATTGAACTCCATTTGGTTGTAAGTCATTATTTTTGAGTTTTTTACTTTTATGTAAGAATGTGACTATTACATAATTGAGATTGAATGGAAGTATTATTTAATGATATCATTCCAATAATGAATGCAAGAGAACACTCTTTTGTGTGCTTTGTCGATCGTCAAACGTGAACCAATATTCACTTAAGAAATGAAAACTCATGTGGAATAAGAATACATAGTAAATCTGCAACATCCACTCATTCCACTACTAAAACATCCTATTGAAATATTATAAAATGCCACTATAAATGAATATTGAGACCAACAATTTTAATATTAACACAGTAACCAAGAATGTCATATAATTGAACATCGTGACAACCCATGTTAACATCTGATAATAATACTTGTGTGTGTGTGTGTGTGTGTGTTTAGGGTTTATGTGTATATATATATACATATCTTGCCTCAAATATACATGTGTGTAATACCAAAAATGTGTAATCGCATGTGAAACAATGAAAATAAAAATAATTAAATCTTACTTTAGGACCTAAATGAAAATATAAATTAAATAATAATTACTTAAAAAACTAATTATTTTGGACTTTAATTGGTCATAAAGTATGAAGAATCAATAACTGAAACATAAATTAAATTCCAAAGCTGGAAGAAAATAAAAAAAGGAACAATAATGTTCTTGCTATATGTTTAATAAATTCATAATTCTTGTGAGCAAGACCATATCAATTGGAGTTCCGTCATAAAACTATGGAACTCAAACATACAAAGCAAAATGGGAAAAATAAAAATTTGACAAAATAACGTAAAGGAAAAGTAGATAAATTATTCTATTTTAGGGAGTATTGTCCAATTAGTTTATTTTAATGGCTACGTGTCTTGCGTGTGCTTTCTCCATTAAAAAATTGACGGAAAGTGACAAAAAAGTTCAAAAATTGCTAAAAGGAGTAGAACTTATGCAACCAAAATTGAGACAAGTGAAACGAATGAAATTAAACTTGAACTAATACATACTCATAGAACAATCGCAATTAACCCGACAATACCCCTGATACGTATTCAATCCAATATATTGAATTTTTCTTATTTGAAATTGAGATTTCAGAAAACTTGCATTTGAGATTTCAGAAAACTTGCATTTGAGTGTTAGAACTTCTCGCATAATAAAAGAGAGGTAATGTCATATCCATCATGTAGATGAATTTATAATAAATTTTTTGTTATAAATTAATCTCATGACTTCTTCGTAATGTTTTGAGAGAGGAAGAGAATTTTATATTGATGAAGTATGCTTTAAAACAAAAAAGTTCAAACAAAATGAGAATAGACAAAGTCATTTCTTATTTTTATCATTTTATGTAATCACCCCCAAGAATTGGCGTTTACAAGGAAAAAAATAATTAAGTTCATATATATACAACGTTGAAAAATGAATTAAACTCACGATATTTGACTTGAAATTAATATTTGAAAATTTATTTGGGTTCAATCTGTTAGGCATAACAATTCAAACCTCATCACCTTTTTTTTTTTTTGGTTTTTAAGATTTGAAACTTGACTTGAGCTCGACCCTATCAGTTAAAGAATAATAATGTGTATTGAATTATCAATTACTTGAGCTTAACTCAAATTTGGCTCATTTAATAACTAATAGAACTCAACTCGTTTAACAATTAAACTGAGTTCAAATAAAATCTCAATTGCAATAAAAAAAAATCAAACTGAGTTTGAACAATAACTTGTTCAGTTTGACTTGATTCGTTTATATTTTTGTTTATATAGAGCAAAAGAAATCATGCCTCTCGCTGCTCCATAATGACAAAGGATCTGTTCTATTATTTTTTACTTTCACTAATGTCCCCCATCTATACCATCACATGATTTTAGAGTAACAATATTAAAAATCTAGTTGAAGAATCTTTTCGTGGGATAAATCTAGCCTATGCTTCTAAACTGATAGATAATGGCTTTATCTGACTTTGTATTCGAAACATACATAAAAGGCCAACTGAAACTACAAGTTTTTTGTTAAAAGATGAATATAAGATTTAACATTTTAATAAATTTCTAATAATTAATGATGAGTAAATATAACGTAGTATAACATAACAAAATCATAGATTTTCAAATTTAACAATGAAAGGGTAAAAACATATTGCCAACAAACCTCCAAAATAGAAAGTCAGTAGCATGTAGTAACGATAGCAAAGCACGGGATGGAGCATACCCTGACCACTACAAAAGCCGAAAGAACATTATAAAATTAATTTGTATTACCAATTAGAATGATCTACCACCTTACCCCCAAAAAAAAAAAAATGATCTACCAAGCTGTGCATAAATGGCAAAAAGGAATTTAAAAAATATAGGTAAAAAAAAAAGAATTTTTTAAGGCCAACACATGTAACTACAGATACACACACCTTTGATTAAAATTGAATGGGGAGTTCTTTATTTATGTTTCAGTCATATATAGCATCTACATGTACACATTTTGATAGGCCGAAATGAATTAAGCCTTTTTTTTTTTCCCTACATTTGGTTGTGTAAACCAACAATTGAATGAAAACTAATTGTACAAAACTAGGAACGCATTTACTTCTCAATTTAACAGCAGCAGTCAGGTTATTTTACATGCCGTTAAACAATGTTTACTTCTCTTGGTGCGCGGCTCGTGTTAAAACCATCAGCCCGCGTTTTCCTTGGTCATTGGCTACTAACTAATCCGTCAAATTTTGGCAAGTTAAATAAACCATTATTTAGACTGGAGTAGTTGAACTACTGTATTGTCCTTTAGTTACCTTTTATTAAATAAATTGCCATTCAGATCCCTAAAAAGAGAACACACAACTCTCCTGTCCTATGACCCACAATTCCGAAGCTTGAATCAAGGGTGAAGAGCAGAAAATCTGTGCCTCCTTTATCAGGAAGAGAAACCCAAGTTAAACTCTTTTTCCTCTTTTTCTAAGAAGAAATGGTTCACCGATATGAGAACCCTCATATTTTGTCCATTTTATTAATTTGGGTACTTTTAGTGAAGCAATGACACCCACCCACACACACACACACACACACAATTTATATTGGGGTTTTGTCTCCCTTTGCTAGTCGGTTTCCTCAACAAAAGGATTGATAAGCAGAGCAGCATAACATGAAATAAATAACGCTAGGGCTCGAGAGGAAGATTTGGGGATTTCACAATCTAAATCAGCTAAAGTAAACAACTTTGTTCACCAATCAAAACCGTAGTTAATTGACACAAAAGGGCAACTTAAACCAAACTTCAATTATCCATAACAGGTAGGTAAAATCTCTAACTTACCTGGACAATTCACTGAGAAGACGAAGGGGCAGAGGTTGAGATGGAAAACCCCTGCGGCTCTTATCTACTTGCTGTATGAGGGAGTTGGCAGTACGATAAAGGCTGAAATTGGGTATAAAAATAAGCTCTAACCTTTCTGGTCCCATCTGCAATTTTTAAAAGAATAATGGAAAAGGAAGATGAGTTTTTATATTCTAAATTTGGACGCTGATGAATGATTCTTTCGCAACACGAAATGGATTAATGTTGTCAGATTTTTTTTTTTCTCTCTCTCTTTTGGCTGGATGATTAATTTTGTCCTTGCTTGGAAAAATGTCGGACCATGAAATTGAAACTCTGTAGACATCAAAATTTAGCTTTGGCGAAATTGCAAGATTGTCCTCCTATGCCCCCCCCCCCCCCACCCAAAAAAAAAAGAAAAAGAAAAAGTTTAAATTGTAAGCTCTCTCTATTGTCCAAATTAGTGAAACTTCAATTTAATTGGTTATATATTTTGAATTGATCAAGGGCGAAGCTAGAAATTTATTTGGGGGGTGGGGGGGTGGGGTGGGGGGCTTTTTATAAACATAAATATTTATCAAAGAATAGATATAGATAATATAGGTAATATTGAAATAACAATATTTGTTATATTTATGGATATATAACATATTCAATTAAAATGTCTACTTCTAAGCAAATATTGAAACTAAAGAAGTATAATTAGATGCAAATGCTAGTTACATAATAATAAAAAAAATAGAATTCTTAAATTCACGATTAAGTGAGTAGATACTCAGTTGAAACTTGAGAGAAATGCTAAAACGATGGTACAATCAAAGTAAAAGTTTAAAATTATACTAAAAAAAACCCATAACAAGCTATTCCTTAGTTTTAAAATAAACAAAATAGGGGATAATGGGTTGCTTTAGAAAAATACTTAACAAAGTAAGTTTTCAACCATCCTCGACAAAATTGCTATAGATCCACAAAAAGATATATAATAAAGACTCGAATAATTTGATTATTTAACAGTTAGTGACTTGATTCCTAACTAGTTGGTCACAATTAATTTGGGGTGGGATTTCCTTTGTTATTTCTAAATAAATTATTAGAAGCGAAATGTAATTGAAAATCAACTCTTAAAAATTTCCAGCTATTGATATATGCAGGACTATTGTATGTGTATGGATCGAGGGTTAAGATTTTTCATTAGAAAATTGTAATAACCTCTGGCTTGTTTTATTGTCAGAACATACTTACCACATGTCAATCCAATTTATTTTCAAAGGGCGTATTATTTTTAGGTTTGACTTAAGAACTATAATTGGTATATTTAGACATGCAAACAATTGATTACAATGTAATAAATAGGGAAAAAAAAACATATAGATGAATTGATTTTCTTTAAAAGTTCATTTATTAATTAATTAATAAAAGTAAGAGACGAAACACTTTTAATTTTCTTTAAAAACCCATTTATTAGTTAAGATATCGAAGCACATCACCACAAAAAAGTTACATGTGCCTATTTCATTATTTTTTGTGCTTGGTCCGTACTTTAATTTGTCATGGTGTTTTATGTCACTACTAAAAAATAAGAATTTATTTACGAATTTTGATAAAAATCCGTGGCCAAAAAATTTAGTCATGGATTTGGCCACAGAAAAAATCTGTGGCCAAATGTGACGTGGCTAAGCTTGGCCATGAAAAATGGTCTCGGACTTCTAGCCATGGCTTTAGCCATGGATTTTTCTGTGGCCAAATCTATTTTTTTTTTTATTTCGGTTAAAATAAAATATAGCTACGGAAAATCCATGGCTAACATTTATTAAATTTTTTTAAATATTAAAGTTAGCCGCGGATTTTTTCGTGGTTAAATTTAATTATTTTTTTCGTGGCTATTTTATATATATATTAAATACTAAAGTTAGCCACGAATAAATAATTATTTTAAAATAATTAAATTTAGCAACGGAAAAATTCGTGGCTAACATTTATTAATTTTTTTAAATTCGCTGGACCGCTAGTACCCAACTACGGGGCTATCTCGCCGCCCGCCATTGCCACAATAGTATCCCCAAAATATGCAAATTTTTGCAGTAAACTCATGACCTCAGATATGTTTGTCAAGCCCTCAACTACCAAGCTATTGCAAAAAGTTGCAACATGTTTTGTTTTGCTTTATACTTATTACATATTCTTATTTTGTTAACTTATTTTATATTTTTAATATATCATTTGTAAAATATTATTTATATTGTTTTAAATAACAAATATACCATCTACATTTGTAAACTATTATTTATATTATTTTAAATAACAAATTCGGACTGTTTATTGATAATCGAAAATTCGATTATCGTTCGCATCTGTATTCGTTTATAAGGCAAAATATTCATATCCGTTTAAAGCGGTTATTGTCTGTATTTGATTATAGATATTCGATTATAAATGGATACAAATATGGTATTTAGATATTCGATCCGTGTAATATCCGCTTTGAATACATGTCTGTTTATATATCTAATTATTTGTAATTTAGTTGTATCTATTGATTATATCCAATAAATGATGTTTGAAAAAAATCACTTATATGTATAATAAATTTTTTATGTGATTTTCATAATATTTCATTTTGAAATTAATTGATTTTTTTAATATAATTTTGTAAAATTCAATTGTTGTTACTAGTTTTAAAAGATTATATTAATTTTTAATAATCACACGCATTATATTTCACATATTATATATACAGAAATAAAAATAAATAGTTCATATTATGAGAATGATAAATAATAAACTGTTGATAATAAATTATGCGAATGATAAATAATAAATTGTTCATATTACGAGAATGATAAATAATAAATTGTTGATAAACTGTTAATATGGATTTTTTAATGGATATCCTATCTTTATAACTTACAAAGATATAAAAATAATAAATAAATAAACTTATGTGAATTTTAGGTGTTATTAATAAAAAATATGACACCTATGTATATGTGTGTGTGTGTGTGTATATATATATATTTAAATATGATACCTATGTAATAATAATGGAAAACGTATTTCTTGAAATAAATTGGAATATTTAACTCATAAAATAAATTTTAATCACGGATATTGTAAAATATAATAATTATAATGTGAACAATATGAATTTGAAATGTTTTAAACTAATATAACTCCCGAAAAGTAAGATTGAACGATGTGATGCAAAAGTTAGCGATGGAAAAGTCGTCACGAAGAGAATGGTCTCGTGGCAATGGAAATTTCCGTGGTTAATTCTGTCGCCACTTAATGAAAAATTGTTGGTGCCCATCTAGCCACGGATTTTGAGGATTTAGCCACGGATTAGGTTTCTTGTGAAGTTTCAAAATCTGTGGCTAAATTCGTAATTACTAGTGATTGATTTTGCCCTTAGCTAAATCCCTATTTTTTAGTAGTGTGTGTCATGGCCCTAAACAAAATTAAGATACCCTAAACAAAATTAGGATATGTAATCTCTCTCTCTCTCTCTCTCTATATATATATATATACAGAGTAACATACATATAATATTTTCCTCCCCCTAATCCAATGCCCGCCCCCACCCGCACAACAAAATTCAGAAATTCTCAAAAACTCGCACAAAATTAAGCACACGATATGAAATTAATCACTCAATCTTTATTCTATTTTAATATTGATCACATAGTTGGTGTGCCCGTACAATGAGGATTTCATTTGTATTTAAAACATGAAAGAAGATGATCAAAGCGATACAACCATCGCCATACACCTCCATCTAGGCAGTTCTCGGGCCTCGGGCCATCTTTCCTCCTCTTTCTTCCCATAACCGAAATTGATCTCATTGTATGAGCATGTTGAATTTGTGATCAATTTAGATACTGGATAAAGTTTGAAAGATTAATTTCATAGTTGATGAGGCCAAATCCACCCTGGCCACGTACGCGCCTCCTCAGCTTACACGTCGGATCCTGGTCAGCACATGCCGCCATCCCCCTATCGCCGCGTGTCAGGCCTATCCCGATCAGGCCCAGTCTTTTTCTTGACGGCCTTGTTCGGCCAGAGCTCGCCACACCCCCTCGATGAAACGACATGTTCGATGTCCACCATATTTTCTCCTCGGAGTCAATACTCCTCGAACAAGGAACGCACCCCACGCGCCCGCAGCGCGTCCTGACGAGTGCCCGTTACCAGCAACGGGATTGGGCCAACCTAATTCTGGCCCGGCCCACCTATTTTTTATTATTATAAATAGTACGACGACACTAGTCATTGGGTAAGACAACTTTTATCTACTAATACGCTGAACATTATTTACTGTTCACCTGCCCGAATTCTGACTTGAGCGTCGGAGGGTCTTCGCCGGAGACACTTCGGCTAGTCTCACGTGTGTTCCATCCTTGCAGAACAGGACCCGACCAGCATTCAGTCACCCTTACTCGGATATACCTGACCGGATTCGGACACTTACTCCCAGGACGAAGTGACGTGTACCGCAGGACAAAATCCGACCACATCATTTTGGCGCTAGAGGAAGGGCCTACTCGAGCAAGTGAGAAAATGGTAAACACGCGAAGGACTGGAACAGAGTCGATGGCCCCACAATCCACCACCAATCCGGGCCCCGAGACTCAAACCAACCCACCCCACGCCATTCCGCAAGTCACTGGGCCAGCACCTACCCCTCCCGCCGGGCAGAACCTCGTCGTTCTAACGGCGGATCAGTTTAATACGCTCTTACACGAGATCAGGCGGATGAACCCAGTCCCCGCCCCGATTGCCACTGCTGAAGACCCTCATCCCATGAGGGAGGAAATTCGCCCCCCGCGAGGTGTTCGGGCAACCGACGCCGAGCGGGATGATGCGCGGGTGCGCGAACGGATCCCCCCGACAAGGGAGGTCCGCAGAGAGAGACGGCCCCCGCCTCCTCGACTGGCGGAGGAAGTCGACGAATCCTCTGTGGGGGCATCCTCCGGACACCCTGCACGGAGTCACAGAGAGCGGTTGGAGGAAATCTCCCACCAGGCCACAGAGATCCAGAGGAAGATCGATGAGGTCCGCCGCGGCGAAAGATCCCGTGATGATGTTGGGGAACTTTCGCATCGGATGGAAGACCTTAACCGGAAGCTCGAGGAGGTATCTCACCGCTCCGGACAGGGGTCGGCTCAGCGATACTTTGTGCCGGACGAGGCAGACCCGCTCACCGCAGACCTTCAACGAGCCCGAGCACCCAGAGGGATCCGAATCCCGACCGACCTGCCCCGATACAATGGAGAAGCGGATCCCAAAGAACACCTAATACAATTCAAACACGGCCATGCGCGTGCACATGATCGACGACGACTTCGCCGCGAAGTTGCTGGTTACGACTTTTCAGGGAGTAGCCTCGCAATGGTACGTCCGCCAAGCCCCAGGTTCGATCAGAAGTTTCGCCGATTTGGCGATAAAATTCGTCAACCATTTCCAGACGAAAAGCCTAGCGAAGCTGCCCCCATCCCATTTGCATAAGATTCGGCAAAAGGAGGGTGAGTCTCTGAGGGACTTCTTTAACCGATTCAACACCGAGCTGCTCAAGGTCGAAAGTGTCCAGATGGACTTCCTCCTCGACGTAATCATGGGGGCCATCCGAAATCAAGCATGCTCGGACCATTTGGCCAGGAAGCGCCCTGCCACCATGGAGAAAGTCATGTCCATCGCTCAACAACACATGAATGTTGAGGACATGAGGTTTAAAAGGCGGCCAGAGGTCGGGGAAAGGAAGGACCGACGACGAGACAACGAGCTCACCCCGTTGGTCATGTCGAGGAAAAGAGATCTTCGCCACAATCAACGCCAGCGACCCGACAGTTTTCCGAAGACCAAGGAAGATCCAGGACGCGGACGGAGCCCCCCCGAGAGGAAACAAATATTGTGCGTTCCATAAGCAAGTGGGAAATCATGACACCGAGGGCTGCTATGCCCTCAAGAAAGAAATACAGCGCCTCATCGACCTGGGCCGTCCGGAGATCAAGAAATACGTGAAAAAGCAAGGACAGGGTCGCCAGGGTGAGGGAAGCCGCCGATGTAACTCCCCGTCCACCATGGACGATGAACACGAGCCGCTGAAGAGGACTCGGTCTCGCTCTCCTCGACGAGATTACACGCCATCCGGTCGGGACGACAAACAACCTGCCACACAGGATAACCTCCCGGTCAGGGGGATGATCCACACCATTGCGGGAGGACCTAGTGGTGGAGACACTAAGAGCAGAAGAAGACAGGTGGAGAGGCGCCTCGACCAGGCCCGATACCGTATCGAAGAGCGCTACTACCATGAGAGGCTGCACGTCAACACCGTATCAGAGGTAGCGACGCCGACGTCGGAGTCACTCGAATTCTCCGATCTTGATCTTGCACACATCCCGAAGACAGAAGGACTGGAGGACACACCGGATTACCCAATGGTCATTAATTTGGACGTAGCCAACTACTCCGTGGCAAAGACCCTGATCGACAATGGGAGCTCCGCCAACATCATCTTCGCCAACACCTTCGCCAAGATGGACTTAGGAGGATACACGCTCTCCCCCGTGCAGACCCCTCTCGTCGGCTTTGGGGGTTCCGAGGTGGTCCCTCTCGGGATGATTCAACTGCCCACCTCGTTGGGGGAGGCCCCGAAAAGAAAGACTATGATGGTCCAGTATCTAATAGTTGATGCTCCGTTTGCTTACAACATCATCCTCGGGCGACCCGCTCTTAATGCGTTTAGGGCGGTGGTGTCCACGTACCACTTAAAGATGAAGTTCCCCACGCCCGCGGGGGTCGGGCAAGTCACATGTCGGATCCTAGACGCCTGGAAGTGTTACTCGGCCTCCGTCGAAGGGAAGAAGCCTCCAACACCCCGACTAGTCGAAGCAGCCGCTTCACGAATGGACATCCCCGAGTCTTCCGAAATCGACCCGGCAAAGCGGAGGAGGCTAGAGGAAGAAAAGATGGCGCCAGCAGAAGATTCCAAGACAATCCAGCTCGTGGAGGGCGATCCCTCCAAGACCACCCGGGTAGGATTGACCCTCGAGCCGCACCACGAGGTCATGTTGGTCGACTTCCTCCGGGCAAATGCCGATGTCTTTGCTTGGAAGGCCTCAGACTTTCCAGGAATCGATCCCGAAGTCATTGTTCATCGCCTCAACGCGGACCTATCGTTCAGGCCGGTGAGGCAGAAAAAGAGGATATTTTGTGAAGCTCGAAACCGGATCATCGAGGAGGAGGTCAACAAGCTCCTCGAGGCAGGCTACGTTGTGGAGGTCCAGTTCACCGAATGGTTATGCAACGTCGTCGTCGTTGCCAAGGGCGATGGCCGATGGTGGATGTGCAACGACTTCACCGATCTCAACAAAGCCTGCCCTAAGGATCACTATCCCCTTCCTCGGATAGACCAACTCGTTGACTCGACGGCGGGGTGCGAGTTGATGAGCATGATGGACGCCTTCCAAGGCTACTACCAGATCTACATGGCCGAGGAGGATCGTGGGAAGACGTCGTTCGTCGTCCCGACGGGGACGTATTGCTTCCTCGTGATGCCCTTCGGGCTAAAAAACGCCGGAGCTACGTATCAGAGACTTGTGAATCTCATGTTCAGGGAAGAGATCGGGAGAACCGTCGAGGTGTACGTCGACGACATGATAGTCCGCAGTGAGCGGGGGTCCGACCATCTCGGGCACCTGGCTCGAACATTCGAGATCCTAAGAAAATACGGCCTAAAACTCAACCCGAACAAGTGCACGTTCGGCGTCCGAGGAGGAAAATTCCTCGGGTACATTGTCAGCCATAGGGGGATCGAGGCCAACCCCGCGAAGATTCGCGCCATCCTCGACATCGAGCCGCCTAGCTCAGTGAAGGAAGTACAGAGGCTAGTAGGGCGCATAATCGCCCTCAATCGGTTCATATCCCGCTCAGCGGATCGGAACCTCCCATTCTTTAAAGCTTTAAGGAAGGTGCCGGATTGGAAGTGGACGGAGGAATGCCAGCACGCGCTCCTCGAAGTAAAAAGATACCTGACCGAGCCCCCTCTGCTGTCGAAACCAGTTCCGGGGAGGCCCCTTTATGCCTACCTGGCGGTATCCCCAAACGCAGTCAGCTCGGTCCTAGTGCACGTGGAGGATCGGGTACACCGCCCGGTGTATTACCTCAGCAAGCTCCTCCAAGGCCCTGAACGGAACTACCTGGCCATCGAGAAGCTCGCCCTTGCTTTGGTCCACTCCGCCCGGAAGTTGAGGCAATACTTTCAGGCCCATACCATCGTGGTCCTAACCAGTGAGCCACTAAAGCAGGTATTGGCCAAGCCCGATGTCTCTGGTCGGCTCGTGAAGTGGGCCGTCGAGCTCGGTGAGTTCGATATCCAGTTCCAACCACGGACCGCGATTCATGCCCAGGTCCTGGCAGATTTCTTAGCAGAGGTGGCCCCGAGGGCAGAAGCGGAACCGAAAACTCCGTGGACCCTGATGGTCGATGGGTCCTCCACGAACACAGGTGGGGGAGCCGGGGTTTATCTGCGGGATGAGTTGGGCAACGAGCTCGATTTCGCCATTCGCCTTGAATTCCCGGTTTCCAACAACGAAGCTGAGTACGAAGCCCTCGCCGCGGGGATGAAGATTGCCCTCGACCAGGGCGTGGACGAACTTGTCGCCTTGACCGATTCACAGTTGGTGGCCGAGCAGGTCAATGGCAATTACGGCGCCCGTGAAGCATCGATGACGAAGTACCTCGAGGAGGTCAACAAGTTGAAAGAAAAATTCGCCAAGTTCTCTCTCGAGCAAATCCCCCGGACAGAAAATGATAGGGCGGATCAACTGTCGAAGCTAGCCAGTTCGATGAGAGGGACCAAAGAAAGAAGAATAACCATGTTGAGTTCGCCAACACCCTTGACCGGGTCGGGGACGCAACAGTGCATACTCTCCGTCGAGCCCCCGGAGGATTGGATTGCGGAACTAATCACCTACCTGAAGGACGGAATTCTCCCCGAGGGACCCGTCGAAGCCAAAAGACTTCGGAAACAGGCCTCTCGATACGCCCTCGACGGGCAGGGACGCCTGTTTAGGAAAAGCTTCGATGGTCCTCCTCGACGGTGCTTGAACACACAGCAGGCCCGGGAAGTTATCGAAGAGATACACCAAGGGTGTTGCGGAAACCATACTGGGCCAAGGTCCTTGGCCAAAAAGGTATCACGGGCAGGGTTTTTCTGGCCTAATCTCATGCAAGATTGTTTCGACTTCGTCCGAAGATGCCGAACCTGCCAATTGCACGCCAATCTAGTCCACCAGCCTGCCGCTCCGATGGTGAATGTGGAGGTATCTTGGCCGTTCGACCAATGGGGAATAGATATCCTCGGTCCGTTCCCTCAAGCACCCGGGCAAAGGAGGTTCGTGATTGTCGCCGTCGAGTATTTCACCAAATGGGCCGAAGCGGAAGCTGTTGCGAAGATCACCGACTCGGTTGTCAAAATTTTCATCTGGAAAAACATCATCTGCCGCTTCGGACTCCCCAGGGTCGTCATTTCCGATAACGGAACCCAGTTCCAAAGTCATCGGGTGAGGGAATGGTGCAACAGCCTCAAAATCGAGCAGCATTTCACCTCAGTAGGGAACCCTCAGGCAAACGGTCAAGTCGAAGTCACTAACCGGACAATTCTCCACGGACTCAAGACCGCCCTGTCCGGCGCACAGGGCAATTGGGCCGACGAGCTCCCAGGCGTGCTTTGGGCGTACCGGACCACTCCTCGGACTGCGACGGGCGACACCCCGTACGCCTTGGTTTATGGCTCTGACGCCGTTATACCAGCCGAAGTATTGCACCCATCTGCTAGGGTTGCGCACTTCGACGAGATCGCCAACGTCGACGCTCGCCTGACCGAGCTCGACCTCGCCGAAGAGAGAAGGTGTGCCGCCCTTCGAAGGATGGACAACTTCCGGGCATCTACGGCACGTGCTTACAATCGCCATGTCCGTCCTCGGACATTCCAGATCGGAGACCTGGTCACCAAGAAGGTCGAGGTCTCTCACCCGGTGGGAAAGTTGGACCCTAAATGGGATGGTCCGTTCAAAGTGACCAAGGTTTGCAAAAACAACGCCTATCGCCTCGAGGACATGTTGGGAAGGGAACTGCCCCGTCCTTGGAACGCCACGAACCTCAGACGGTTCTACGTATGATAATGGCCCGAGTAAAAACATCGCGTGTAAAACTAGCTCGCGTGGAGTATTTTATTTCAACTGTTTTAATAATTACATCATTATCATCGAATAAGATTCCGGCTAAAACACGCCATTTTATGCACAAACTTTATTCTCCCCAGCGCGATTTTTGATTATCAAGTTATTCCTCAAAGTTCTCAAAGTTCCTTTTTATTATTATTTATTATTGGACATTTTATGCTCCCTTACCGGATTAAATAACATGTATTTCGAGGCTGAAACCAGTAATAAAAATGAACATGAAAATAGTATTTCGACCAGGCACTTGTATGGGCATAAAAATTCCATTAACCATTCACACAAATTTCATCGATCATAATAAAGTTCACAAAAAAAAAATATACATGTTCTCGGGCATCCTCCCCGGCCTATAATCCTATGGCTTAAGCGCCATCTATCTCCTTGGCCACCTCCTTGATGGCCGCCTCCACGGCTTGATTGGCCCCAGCGCCAGCCGCACCTGCTTTCGACGGGGCACTTGTCGCCAGCGAGGGTGACCCGTCTTGGTCCACGACGATGGGATCGTCGGGCTCCACATCCGGTGAGAGAGGCTCCCCCAAACGCTTGTGCTCCTCATTGCGCACCTGCCTCTCCACGATGGATATCACTTGGGCGAACTCTGCGCCCTCATATGCCGGCAGCGCCTCGTCATCCTCGTTATCCTCCTCCCCGGCATCGTTCAGACCAATGCCGTACCCCTCCATGGGAAAGTCTTGCGGGATGACACCCCGCGCCTTCAGCTGCTTGAAGGCTTTTTCAAATCCGAGGGTTGCGTCGTTCGCCCCGCGGAGGATGGTAGCATACTCGAACACCGGTCCTCGAACGAACCGCTTGACGGCTTGTCTCTCCCAGTCGGGAACCGAGGCCATCAATTCGGTCCTCATCGAGCGGCGGCCCCTCTCTTCGCCCTGCACGAGGGCCTCCTTGGCCTTCTCCCTCAGGAGTCTAACTTCTTGCTCCAACGAGGACTCCCTGGTCTTGAAGTCCAGCTCGAGCTTCTTGAGTCGCTCTTCCAAGGCCCGAGTCTTTCCCCGCGCTGCGGCGATCTCCCGTTGAGCGACTTGATTCTTCTGCCGCTCTTCATCTAAATCCGCCTTGAGGCTGCTTCCTCGAGCCTCCCGCTCGGCCTTATCACAGCGCGCCCGGCTGACCTCTAACCGACGAAGGCCATGGAACACCCTTTGCTGAAGAGTGTTCATGTCCTGGGCGATGCTCAAGGCCAGCTCCGCATCATCGATCTCGGACAGGCTGACCTGATCGGCCTTAGAAACGGCGTTTTGGAAACTCCTCATCGCCAACCTTTTGCTCGTCCCTCCGAAGATGCTACGGTCGGAGAGGTCACCATATTTGGGGCCGAATCGAGGTTCCGGGGCGTCCGGATAGTTCAACACCTCCAGCTCTTCCGAGGAATACCCGGAGCCATCAGCCAGCCTCTTGCCTTCGGCCGACTTCGAGACGGGTTTCTTCGGAGCGGGCCCCGTTGGTCTCGTCGGAGGCGTGGAGTCCGGGGCTTTCCTTTTTCGGCCAAGAGGCGTCTCCTCCACATCGATGGCCGGTTGAGCTGGTGCCTGTGCCTGCGCCGATATCCTCGGGGCACCAGTTGCCGCCGTCATGGCTCGGGCATCCTCCGAGGGGGGAGATGGCCTCCTCCTTCCACCGGCCACCTTGGAGATTAAGTTCATGCGTCCCATTCCTAATACGCCGAGATCTGCGAAATTGAGAACCAACCGGTTAGAAGATAATCGAGCATAGAGACATGAATATTCGGGTAGAAACATGCAATAAATAATACCAAAAGTAATATGATCGACATCAAGCCTGGCCGGCGAGAGCCCGGCCTTTACTAGAAAATGTTCCTGGGTGAGGAAGGTGGGGCTCAATAAACCCAGGGCCTTCTGGCTGAGCACCCACTCTCTTGTCCAACTACTCGACCCCAGCCCGGCCAGGGAGAGCTTCCTCGCCTCCGGGTTATGCACCCTCCTAACTGGCCATTGCTCTTCGGAGTGTACGTAACACCACTTCTGTTTCCAATCCGCCCCGTACGACGATGAGGCCGTTTCAATTAGTTTTCTCCCGTTTTTGGCGCTGACGAAAAAGCAATTAAACTCATCGTCCGGGGATGACCTGCTCGAATGGTTGACTTGATACAAGTCAGAAAAGTTAGCCACTGTTGGGGTGTGCCCGGTGCAACGACAGAAAACGACGAAGGCACATATCGAAGCATAGGAGTTTGGGGTCAGTTGGATGGGGCTTAGGTTCAACCGATTCAGGATGGTGGAGATGAAGGCCGGGATCGGAAACCTGAGCCCGTTCTCGATGTGAGCATAATGAATGGGAATGCACCCCTCGGGGGGATTCGTGATGGAATCCTCCCTGCTCGGCCAGGTGACGCTGAACGAATCTCGGATGTAGTGATTCATTATCTTCTCTCGATCCCGTTCAGTGTTGTTCGCGAGGATGTTTCCCCAACTCACTGTGGTTTGGTTCCCGGCGATGGCCCTTCTTCTCCCCCGAGGAGGAGCCTGACTGGACGGGCCCTCCTCTCCGGGAGCAGACCTCCATGGGGGAACTGGCACATCGCCCATCGGAAGAAGGACTTCCCCTCTCTCCGCCTCCATGCACCGCCTCATCTCCTCAACCCTGCTCGGGCTCTTACCACCCCCTCGGGGCCGACTGGTGCTCGCCTCGCCCGGGCAACGAGATGATGCCCCCTCAAAAAAGGCTTCTGCCTCCACGGAGGTCGACAGATTCACGTCGCTTAAACCCCCTTCGGTCGTGGACCCTACCAACCTATTTTGACTATCCGAGCTATCCACGGATTGGCTCATATCTAGGGATTGTTAACGAAAATGAAGAGCAAGAAAGAAACTAGTTCGGGAAAAAAGGGGATACCTAGGTTTGACTGGTCGAAAGGAGTGTTTGTCTGCTCGAAATGATTCCCGTGTGCTCGGTGCTCTCAGATTATGCTCGGAATGAAACTTCAGCTCGATTGTAAAATGACGCGCCCGTAGTCACGCACGGAGCCCCCTATTTAATGGGCGTGGTTAAAACCATATTCCTCCGGGAAGTCCACCAGTCGCCAATCATGTATTTACCAACGGTCACATCCCACCGGTCAATTTTCGAAACGTTACCGCCAATTCCTGATCCGATAATTCCTGGGCGCTGTCGTAGGCGCTATCTCCCTCGAACAGTCTACGGTCTGACCCGTATCACGAGGAATTCGGTCAGACCAAGAACTGGCGGGGGCTAATGATGAGGCCAAATCCACCATTGGCCACGTACGCGCCTCCTCAGCTTACACGTCGGATCCATGGTCAGGACACTTGCCGCCATCCCCCTTATCGCCGCGTGTCAGGCCATCCGATCAGGCCCAGTCTTTTTCTTGCGGCCTTGTTCGGCCAGAGCTCGCCACACCCCCTCGATGAAACGACATGTTCGATATGTCCACATATTTTCTCCTCGGAGTCAATACTCTCGAACAAGGAACGCACCCCACGCGCCCGCAGCGCGTCCCTGACGGTGCCCGTTACCAGCAACGGATTGGGCCAACCTAATTCTGGCCCGGCCACACTATTTTTTATTATTATAAATAGTACGACGACACTATGTCATTGGGTTAAGACAACTTTATCTACTAATACGCTGAACATATTTACTGTCACCTGCCGAATTCTGACTTGAGCGTCGGAGGGTCTCGCCGGAGACACTTCCGGCTAGTCTCCCGTGTGTTCCATCCTGCAGAACAGGACCCGACCAGCATTCAGTCACCCTTACTCGGATATACCTGACCGGATTCGGACACTTACTCCCAGGACGAAGTGACGTGTACCGCAGGAAAATCCGACCACATCAA
>CM047872.1:23356570-23581570 GCA_026212405.1 Petrea volubilis
ATCTTCATTAGGAAGTTTGAAAGTTTGCAGCATTTGCCCTGTTGGTTCTAAAAATTGTCGATTTAGTGTTTTTCTTTTGTTTTTTCTAGTAAATTTCAAGTTCACAAAGAAGATAATTTAAATTGTTATTTTCTTTGAGCTACACCTTATTTTTCATTTGACATTCTTTTTAGCAAATCGACCATATATATTGTCTCTCACTTTTAATGATCATCTATTTTTCATCCAAATAATTTTGCGGTATCTACCATGTGTAGGCTGAAGCCATGGTTGCAGAATGGAAGGAATTTCTTTGGGATGTCCCTGGAGAGAGGGCTGCTTTGTGGAGCCATTGCCAGACACTTTTCATCCGACATTCCTTCCCTGCAATGCAGGTAAATTATTTCATGTCAAGTGAGGTTCCATGTTACCCCTCATTTCTGGAGTTCTATCCATTTCTTGGTGGTGATACTTTCAAGTTTCTTAATTTTCTTGTATTCTTTTTCATCTTTGGTGGGTGGAGTACGACGTGGGGGTTCTGAAGAGGTGTGGTGGGACAAAGTGATGTGACCTTCAATCCTATGTCCCCTATATCTCCACTTCAGCTGGTCGCTTATTAGTTGAAATCTGTGGCCTTCTTTTGTTTTTAGGCAGGACAGTTCTTCCTTAAACATGCAGAGGCAGCTGAAAAGGATATTCCAGCAAGAGAACTTCATGAAGTTTTGCTACTTGCTCTGCAGTGGTTGAGTGGAACGATAACTCTGTCAAATCCGTGAGTCGCACCCCCCTTCCCCCAGTAACCAAGTTTTCTGCTTCAAAGATTTGCATTCCAGTGCTCAATGAATTACTCAGACAATCAGACATGATATTTGCAGGTTTTACCCACTGCACCTTCTGCGTGAAATCGAGACCAGAGTGTGGCTCTTGGCTGTGGAATCAGACACTCAGGTGAAGAGTGAGTGTGAAGATTCACTAACCTACCCAGCCCGGGAATCTGTAGCAGGCAAGGGATCTAACTTAGTAGATCATACTGCCAGTGTTATTGCAAAAATGGACAATCATATCAATTCTCTGAGGCTCAAATCATCAGAGAAGAATGACGGGGGAAATTTTCAGACAAATTTTAGAATCACACAACCTAGTGAACCTAGCTTTCCAAGCACTGCTGGAGGAAGCACAAAGACGAAAAGGAGAGCAAAAGGCTCTGGATCATCAAGAAAGCCTGTATTTGATGCAGTGGATAAAAAGTTTGAACCTGAGTCTGTTCCTCTCAACCTCAGAGATGAGTCACAGTTTATGGATGAGAACTTCAAAATAGATGCATCATTATCAAGGTGGGAAGAAAGAGTTGAACCTGCTGAGCTGGAGAGGGCTGTCCTTTCATTGTTAGACTTCGGGCAAATAATTGCTGCCAGACAACTGCAAAGTAAGCTATCTCCTGAAAACACACCATCTGAATTCTTACTCGTAGATACTGCTTTTAAGCTCGCTGCTCTCTCAACTCCAAGCAACGAAGTCTTTGTATCAATGTTGGACAATGAAGTCCATGAGGTCATAAAGTCATACAACCTACCGACTGAGGATCGGGTGATTGACCCCCTGAAGGTAACAGTTTGCTTTGTTTGTTTTGGTCTTTGTATGGGAAATTCTATGGATGAGGTTCGGCAAAGATTTCAGCTTGTCTTCCAATTCACCGACTCCGATGATTTGTATGTCTTTTTTTTTTTCTACTCCAACTTGAAGGAACAGCATGATTGATGCATCCAGTCACAACTTGTGCTACGTTTAGATCAAGCTTTTCTGTTTGCTTGTGAGATTTCTTTGTCTTTGTGATAGGAGTTTAGGCACAGAATGTGGTGAGATGCCCTCCATCCACCTGTGATATTTCATATTTTTACCCTTTATTGAACTTCCAGCCTTTGCTAAAAGGCTTCTAATACAAAATTTCCAATTTGTAATCAGACTGTTGCTTTTTTGCACAAAGTAGGTATTGGAAAGTTTGGCAGCCATTCCCACTGAAGGTTGTGGGCGTGGACTATGCAGGAGGATAGTATCTGTTGTGAAGGCTGCAAATGTGCTTGGTCTCACATTTTCAGAGGCATTTGAGAAGCAGCCAATTGAACTGCTGCAATTGCTTTCTCTCAAAGCACAAGATTCTTTTGAGGAAGCTAATCTTTTAGTGCGAAATCACTCAATGCCGGCTGCTAGTATTGCTCAAATTCTTGCTGAATCATTCCTGAAGGTAAATCTGATTTTTATTCTATTTTTTTTATATTATTAATATAAATTTGAAAGTAAGAGGCTGCCAGTATTGCTCTTACGTGGGAATTGAGGCTGCCAGTATTGCTCTTACGTGGGAATTGAGGCTGCCGGTATTGCTCTTATTTGGGAATTGGGACTAACCAAGAATATTTTTTCTTCAATGAATCCATGACATTGTTTTTACTTTGTTTTTGGTCCGTCAAATGTGCTGCAAACACTTATCATGGAATCATACTTAGCCTACTTTGTTTGAGGAACAAGTTTCAGATTAGTTTATCACTTCAGGACATTCTTGACATTTCCTTCCTCTGATTGGCATTCCTTCTACATTGTCCAGGGTCTGTTAGCAGCTCATCGTGGAGGATATATGGATTCTCAGAAGGAAGAAGGACCTGCTCCACTGCTATGGAGATTTTCCGACTTCTTAAAATGGGCTGAGCTCTGTCCTTCTGATTCAGAAATTGGCCATGCATTAATGAAATTGGTAATCACGGGGCAAGAAATACCCCATGCGTGTGAGGTAATGTTCATTCCAATTTAATGTCAAGAGGCACAAAGCTTCAAAGTTATGGAGGTTTGAGTAAATTAGTGCCTATCGTGTTAGTATGATGCCATCGGTTAACGAAATTGGGGCTAGTGTATTCATCAAGTGAATAATCATGATCCCTAGAAAATCCCAGTCTAATTATTTCTCTACTAAGGGGCTGTTCCGCTTACTTCATTTTAGGCCGTAATGTAAATTTTTTCCTAAAAACTGGTGCAGGTTGAGCTGCTTATTCTATCTCACCACTTCTACAAGTTGTCAGCATGCCTTGATGGAGTCGATGTGCTTGTTGCTCTTGCTGCAACCAGGGTAGAAGCTTACGTATGGGAGGGTGATTTCTCATGTCTTGCTCGCTTGATAACAGGAGTTGGAAATTTCCATGCGCTGAATTTCATACTTGGAATTCTTATTGAAAATGGCCAACTGGATCTCCTCCTCCAAAAATATTCAGCGGCTGCCGATGCAAACAGTGGTACTGCTGAGGCTGTTAGAGGATTCCGAATGGCTGTTCTCACATCACTCAAGCAATTTAATCCAAATGATCTTGATGCATTTGCCATGGTTCGTATATTTGCAGTTTATCCCATCACCCTAAATGTACAGAGTGATCTCCAAACCCCCCTGGAGACAGTAGACACCCCACCCAAACCTGCTTTAGAATTCTAAATGTCACCTTTGGGTCATCCTTTCACCGTGTTCATAATTTGCATTTTTTATTCTTTTGTCCAGGTTTATAATCACTTTGACATGAAGCATGAAACTGCTTCTCTTTTGGAGTTACGTGCAAAACAATCTTCTCGACAGTGGTTTCTTCGTTATGACAAGGATCAAAACGAAGACCTCCTTGAATCCATGCGTTATTTCATCGAGGCTGCTGAAGTTCACTCCTCCATTGATGCCGGCAACAAAACTCGCAAAGCTTGTGCTCAGGCATCACTTGTATCTCTACAGATCCGAATGCCAGACACAAAATGGCTTGATCTTTCTGAAACTAACGCAAGGCGCATACTAGTAGAACAGTCCCGGTTTCAGGAGGCCCTAATTGTTGCTGAGGCCTATGGTCTTAACCAGCCAAGTGAATGGGCTCTGGTTTTGTGGGAACAGATGCTCAACCCTGAGCTCACCGAACAGTTTGTAGCTGAATTTGTTGCTGTGCTACCTCTCCAGCCATCAATGCTTGTTGAACTTGCAAGATTTTCTCGTTCTGAGATGCAAGCCCGGGGTGACCAGTCCCAGTTCTCAGTGTGGTTGACTGGACGCGGGCTGCCGGCAGATTTGGCTAAGTATCTTGGGAGATCATTTAGATGCTTGCTGAAAAGGACTAGAGACTTCAGGTTGAAGTTGCATTTGGCCACCACTGCCACTGGATTTGATGATGTAATTGATGCATGCAACAGAGAATTGGATAAGGTTCCTGAAAATGCCGGACCCCTTATCTTGAGGAAAGGACATGGAGGGGCGTACCTCCCTCTGATGTAGACCTTCAATGCGCAACGCTCGATCATATGGATATTCGGGCATGATAAGCGTAGTGTGATAGAACGAAGCTTCAACTGACTCAATGATGAAACGAGTTCAGGCTGTGCGACTGATGGCCCCGAAACATCATGTGAATATCATCTGTAGGTAAGGATTCTAGTTACATTTTGAATTATCAGTTTTGCTGTCTGTTGAGTTGGGTGTAATTAGCTTAGAGCTGTGAAAACAATACAGGTAGGTAGTGCTGGTGAGTAGATTCTTTTTTTGAGAATTGCTGTTCTAGGCATCAGTTTATTCTTTCTCTCCAAATTCTTTTGAGTTTGAGGCCGGTTCAGTGTGCGTATGAGTGAAGTTTTTGTTTTTATTTCTTCTTTTTGCAAGAAAAAATGCATTGTAAAACATGTACAATGTGTACATATCTTTCACTATATAATAAAAGGCGGATTTTGCGGGCTTTCTCATGTTGGATGTAATTTGTGGCCGGAAAATTTCATACTAATTAATTGGGTATTATCCAACTGATGTTTTTGACTACTTGATTTGATATGATGATTTCAGAAAGTGTCAAAAATGTGAAATTATGGCATTGTCATACTCAATTTAATGGATGAAAATACTTGGATATTATCAAAATGGATAGCATCTCATGAGTCGGGTGGCTGTTTGGGCCGTTTTGGTATTGACTTTGCTAGCAGAGACGTTTTCAGTATTATATGTTACAAGAAACTTCGGGTGCTAGTTGATATAAAAGAAGACTTTGTTAGTATTATATGTTAGGAGGGAAATTGTGTTCTGTTGTCTGAAAAGCAGTTGTGGTTCTTGAATCTGCTTTTGTAATCCCAAAACAACTTTAGGCGTGTTTGTAAATTATTGTGTTTATATGGAGAAGTTAGAATTGAAGAGAAAATTCCAAAAGGTTGTAGCACCAAATAAAAAAATGGTGGAGCGTGCCTCGAAAGAAAAGTGAAGTATAAAAAAGTAGTAGTTGAGTTTTTGAAAAAGTACTTAGAAATTGGAAAAACCGCCCTCAATAGTATTTTTAGCTTTTGGCCTTTTTTTTGATTTGACCTTTTTCAACAGTGAAGAAAACAAAACTCTCCATTGTAATTTTTGTGAAGCTGAAAGTAGAAAAGCATTTTTTTTAGGGATTGAAAATACTTAGATTCCAAACTACAATCCTTTGGGATTCTATTTCATCAACTTTCATAAGATCGCGAATTGAGTTTGAGTTTTTGTTAATGTTAATTAGTGATGATTATTCCATTCAAAATCAGAAGCCGTTTGGGTAGATTGTTCTTATGAGAGAAGCACTTCAGAACAAAAATAACATGTGTTTGGATTGACTTTTTAAAAAAGGCAAAAGCCAAAATTAAAAAAAAAAAAAAAACCAAAAATGACTTGTTAAAAACTGTCCAAAGTACGTCAAATAAACACACTTTTAATTATGGCATCTAAATGCAAAATTGCTTGATTTAAAAAAAAATCCACCATAAAAAATACTGCTCATGAAACATTTTGTTTTTAAATTCATCCAAACAGACCTTCAGTATCAACAGATAGATCTCCACACTAGCACTTACAAAAGCGATTTGAAACTAACCTTGCAATTTTTTTAATAAATGTTTTCAATACAATTGTATTTTGTACATTACTTTGGCAATAACGAGCTTATTAAACACCGGATCATAGTTTTGTTTTACAAAAGAGTAAAAGAAAGAGATGATGTTTGCGATTTATTTTTGAACAGAAAACGAAATAAAAAAGCAGAAAATAAAGGGAAAAACCAAGCTGGAAAGCAAAAATCAATCTTGATGCTAACGAGTGTATATAATAATGACGATAACATCCAAAAATTTAACAAGTGATAGGTAAAACCAAACATCGGATTTGGTGTTTTCAACTGATTTTAGAGCAATAAAATAACTCTCCCGATGTATGGTATATATCTCTCCTATCGACCAGCGGAAAACTAATGATTCAATTTTTCTCTCCGAAGATTCTAAAAGAATCAACTTCTAAGAACACAATATCTCCGTATCCCAGCTATACGCAACATAAATTACCTCTTGGAGTTTTTACCATCTACTTTGAGTTTGAATTACCCGGCTTGTCAGGACGTCTATCTGCAAGGAATCGCTTTGTGCTTTCAAGGACGCCAAAGAATATTGAACCACCGATGCCTATCCACATCACTCTTGGCCCGATTCCCTGTGATGCAAGATAGAATGAAATCAAACATGTTTTAACTTGGACATATGCTATCTGGCCTCAAACTTGGGCAGAGGTGGTGTTCATCATTTGTACAGATGATGTTAGTGAAAGTTACAGACTATTGATTAGAGGGGAAATAGTTCAATTATATTAGAGATATGTAAAGATAATGCATGTCCCTAATATGAAGGCAAGGCTGCAGAAAAGCATGTGTAGAAGATACGATCCCCATGCTATCTGTCTAATATATGTGAACATTGCAAAGAAAATATGGTCTAATATGGATTCAGCATAAATACTAGAAGGAAAATCCAATGTTGGGGGAAGAATTTCATGGTTGGATTGATTTTCCCACCTTCCAGTGTATGCATGTAGAGGATTTCAACTAGCCTTGTAAGTTGAGTAAGTGCATTACGAATTTCTCAGTTACCTTGAGTAGAGCGCTAGGGCCTTCTTCTCGGACAATAGTCTGGACACAGTTAACGATACCATTATACTGGTTTGCTGAACCCTGTCAAGAAACATGGAATTATAGTCCACCAGGCAAGAAATTTGTAACACAGGAATGCAATATATGTGTGCCTAAGGCTTTTTAGCAAAACTGGCCATCACATGTTCAACTACAAACATTGCAACGCCCCCACAATGCACACCTGAATGTATTTTATAATTGATAAAAATTGATCTTAAATTAGGAAATTAAGCTTTCATTATTAAGGATTAAATTGTTACAAATATTTCACACATTATATATCTATACTATTAAAAAAAGAAAGCTATTTTTGTCTCACAAATAACGGTTATTTATGTAATTTTACAAAATTTGCCCTTCAATTTTATGTGGAATAAATATAGATATATAAAATTGTGGCTAAAATTGAAATTTCACATGAAAATCAATTCAATTTAGATACCAAATTTTGATGTACCAAATTTACCCTTTTAATTAGTAAAGGCATGCAATAAATAAGCAAATAAAAATGTCAATATTATAATATTACATCCAATTTAAAAAATTCATGTTCTCAACCCACTAACCACTTTCTCTAATTACAATGAATTGTTTTTTTTTCTTTTTATGTCTATTCTTTATCATGTAATTATATTTCATATAATTATTTTATTTTTAAATTATTTTAATTTAATAAATTATTTCAAATAATTCTTAAAAAAATATTCTTATAAAAGAATTTAATAATATATTTATATTTTCATCCTAAAAAAAATTAAATACTAAATTAGTATATATAATTTTTATATTTTGCACACACGTAGAGTATGCGGTGTTGCTAGTGTATATATATATATATATATATATAAATTTTTGGACCACGTTGAATAAAAATAAGAGAGTTAATTACAAGATTAACATGTCAACATGTTAATCATCACTGGGAATTCAATTTCACAGTGCATGTTGGAGACAGCGGGAGAGTTGTTACACCATTCATAAAGGTCGCTACTTATGCGATAAGGAATTTCGCTACCCTGGGAGAATCAGAGTTACTGGCACTATTTATTAGGATTTCCATACAAAGCAATCAGAACTTGGTGGGACATGATGGAAAGTCAAGTTCCGAATTGAAGATGAACAGAAGCTATGGGGGGTATTAAAATGGTAATAACCAATAGGTCTGATTTGATTTGTATACCTGAACCATCAGCCTGGTCTTAATCACATCCAGAGGAGTGGTTATGGCTCCAGTCAGGGCGCCTACAAAAGTCAAGGAAAACCAGATTCTAGTCAGATTTGTATTTAATCGTAAACAACCTAACATAAGCAATGTAGGTACTTTCACAAAAAAGGTTGAAACAATCTGCCAAATCAGAAAAGAGAGAACAATTGATAAGAAAATTAAAGAAAGGACAGAGAAAAGAACAACAGATGAATCAAATGAACTAAGAGGCTCTTTCAAAAAAAAAAAGAAGCACTTATAAGCTCTTATGTAGACTGCTTCAGACAATGATCTACTACCGCACTTTCAATATTAATTTCCCTGTTACTTCCATATTTTCTTTCCACAATGGAACTCCAATTGAGGAAACAATTAAGAAACTCAAGGCAGGAAGGTCAAAGAATGATGGATGTTATTGCTGAAGATCATGCGAGTTCATACTGGGCAAACAATGCATGAAAAATGATAGAAAGCTCTAAGAAGTCAAATTACCAGCAAAAGCACCAATCATAGCATTCTCAGGATCTTTAAGATCTCTCTTTGCCTGGTTAAGCACGCAAAATCAAAAAATTAGCAGCATTATCAGAATGCCTCAAACATTAAAGATCTTTTTCCATACTTAAAAGCTTCACAGTTTCTTGGAACAACAAGAAAGAACATATGACGGGAATAGTTTCATTCCAGTCAGAAACTCAATTTCAGAACAAGTTATCAAGTCATCCAAGAAGTCTTTGCTCAATACTAGCTTCTTCTTCTTTTTTTGTTTTTTTTTTCCTTTAGGTTCAAAGAGCCAAAAAAATTTATCAAACAAACAACTTTAGAAGATGAACACTTACCGCTAGTTTATAACCTAGTCGAAGTTGTTCATAGATGCAAAATTGGATCGCATCAAATGGCAAATCCCTAAGCAAAAATGATCCATATCCCTATAATAAAATTAAATTAGTAGCATTCAATGCCATAAGGTGATGCAAGGCAGTAATTTTAAAGAAAAATGACATCTATCAACTCTCCTGGTAAATAACCACAGAACATAGTTCCTCTCCAGATAAATAAAATTAAATTTAACACCAAAAATTATAACAGTGCGACAACTGGTGGGAAGACAGTAACATACTCCCAAACCATTCGCTGAAAATAACAGGAAAAATCAATTCTCAATAACAGATCAGAAACGGGAAGATACCATACCGCATAAAGACCTTTAAAGCCTTCTTTGGAAACAATTAGCCGGACTGCATCAGGTGCAGAAGCAAATTGCCCAGTTTGCATCCGTTGCTTGACAACCTGAAGCATCAAAACTAGGCATGACACCAGCAATAAAGTAAATATGTAAGGTGATAATGCAGCAAGTTAAGATATCCAGAGAGTTAACTTGCCCAAAAGGAAAAAGAAAAAGAAGACAAGTTAGAGAGAGAGAGAGAGAGAGAGAGAGAGAGAGAGGCATCTACCTCCGTAGGAACACGAATTAAAGAAGCTGCAATGCCTCCAAGGCCGCCTGCAGTCTACAAAAGAATCAGTGACTCTGTACGAAGAAACATGAAAACAATTCCTTTGCAAGTTCATAAAAAGATTCAATGCCATAGTGGGTATATCAAGTACCAATAAGTAAGTGATAATATGCTGGTAAAATATTTACTAAGCAGCAGCGTACAATAGATAGTGATGATTTTGAGATGATTGGGATTGTCAGCATGTGCTTGGTAGATCAAAAGAGCAAAGATAGTCTATTAGATACAGGGCAACTCAAAGCAGCTAGGAGCGAGAAAGAAAAAGGCGTGTAAGAAGAGTCGATCCGGCTCAAGTGAAACTTGACCCAAGATGAGTCCCTTCAAGCTCCAGCTCAAATATAGGTCTCCAAAAGCTCACAACTTGTATTTTCTTATTTAAAGCTTGCAACCTTCATCATGTTGGATCGGGTTTGGATTGGGAAAATTTATTTTAACCCCCAATCTCAAACCTAACCCACCCAACCTTAACCCAATTGCGCACCCCCCACCCCCCTTTTTGGGATCAAAATTGCCACCCATTTTTAGGAGAGGGAAAAGGTGATGAAAATTCACACCACCAAAGTATCTTGTTTAGTGAATAGATAGGGGAAGGATGACTTTTGAAACCCCAAGAACCAGAATATTCAATTATTTAAATGCATTAGCCAAGGAACTATTCTAAATTTGTTCTGCTGGTTGAGGATTAAGGATTTGGAAATGACTTCAACATTTAAACAAATTAAAATCCACCATAACCTCATGAGTTCTAACTTGAAACAGCAACAGTAAGGTGAATAGAGATCCTCTCACCAGATGCGCCACAGCGCTGAGGTTTTCAGGAAAGCTCTTTAAGAGTTTTTGCTTGGCAGGTTCATAAACACCAACGAAAACAGCAGAAGCACTGTCATCAAAATCATCAATCAATCTACGTCTCACACAAATATTGCATGGTTTCATTAGAAACAAAATCTGTTCTGCATAACTCTCCTGGGCCATTGAAATAGATAGGCATGATAATTATTAGTAATCCAAGAAAACCTTTAGAGTTTAAAGCACTTCAGCAGACCCAGTAATAGGTGGAACTTAACCAAGTAAAAACCACACTAATAATTACTGAAGAGATGCTTATCATTCCTCTCTAATCTACTTTCTTTGTTGATTGACTTACAAATTACAACAAATCCAAGCAACACCAGAAGTTTGTATAAAAAGTCAGCCATGTAACATAAGCTTAAAATTCTTTGTTTTCTGCACACATCCCAGTAGAAGGAAAGGGTTTTGAAAGGAGTGGCAGCTGGAAGAGAAAAACAGTTAAATCTAAACAGCGTAAACAAGCCTTTCTTTGGATGTCAAGGGTATATTCTTCACCGTTTAAAGTTTCACCTAGACGATTTAGATTCTGACTTATGGAAACAGTTGATCCCAAGCCTTCAAGACAAATAATAAGTACGAATTTCAACAGAGGATATAAAAGAACAAATCAACCCAAATAGAAACATGCATGCATACTGGATCTTGTGTCAATGTTTAACAAATTCATTCAAATATGATCTTACGGTAAGACCCCAGCAAGATTTCCAGCAAGTCCAGAATATAACCCTTTGAGAATTATTTGACCTCCGCCACGTGCTGCCTGCAAAAGAACTACACTACTTAGGCGAATACAAGGCATCAAGGACACTAGTTGTAGGATCCTGTTTGAGATCATTAGTTATAAAATCATGTTTCAAATATAATCAAATACATCTTTCTCCATCCCGTTCTTGCCATTTGAGGCAACATTAGAAGGAAAATTCCATGATTCACATTTATCCATTCCTAACCAAACAATACATTGAAATGATTGACAGCAATATAAGAAAATCAATATCATCACTTGACATGCAAACCCTTGCACAATTTTGTCATGGTCATCTATGCCCACTTCCGTCCCTTTCCATTCCAACTTAAGCATGCATCATGACAATATTTTAAAATATAGCTGGACTTAATATAACAAGTAGCAGGAGCTGAGGAGCCAACTTAAAAACAATCAAGAAAAAAGTAACACTATATTTAGTGTTCCAATCAAGTAATACAAGTCTTTACAATCATCTGGAAGCTTTCCACTGAAAACATTAGATGATTAAAACCATATGTTATCAGCACGTAGTGCATATGAGATACCAACCTGAAGACGTGTCTTTATCGTATCAATAGGATATAAAGCTGTTTCAACCACAACACCAGCTGTGCCACCTGCTATAAAACCCTCTGCAGAATTTTGCAATCAAATAATCAATCCAACAAACCAATGGAAAGATTGTTGGAGATTCACAAGATGGATATGCAATCATGTTTATGATATGCTGTTATCTCCATGAATCCGAGAACATTTCCCTGCACTGTATCATTTCCTGTCCTAATCTTAAGTCCCAACTCCCAGGTTCTCTCCCATATAGGAAAGAGTAGAAACCTGATTAATTATTAAGATTCAAGAGATGCTCCAAGATAAGATTATACTCAGTGCAACTATTGGTTGTTCTCCATGGCAACCTTCGGTGCATATACTCAAAAATGAACAATACAATAAATGTGGAACTAGATTTGAAGCATACCAAATAATATACGCAAAAAATCAAATGGTTTTTCTTCTCCTGCATTGACCGAGGCAAACAACTTTTTTGGTCCCAACTGAAGGTCTTGCATTTTCATATTAGATGCATCTGCAAAACCAGATCACCTGTTCAAATAAAACCCCACAAATACTAGATAAAAAAACTAAAAGACGAACAAAAGATGATGCCTTTAAGCATCTTTCCCTTCTACTTGCCCCGTAAAAGTCGACCTTTATTCATCGCAAACACAAGTGGAAAACACAAATTAGAAGATATATAGTGACAGAATTCATCAGACATGAGATACCATAACAAATTCCTTTCTTTCACATGAAGCATCCCTCAGCTGTGAAATGAATTACAAGCAAATTTCAACATTATCGTATGATTTTTGTGCTACCTCTATCCAAATAGCATGACATTTTCATGAAGCATTCCCAATCAGCTATGAAATGAATCACAAACAAATTTCAACATTATGGTATGATTTTTGCGCTACCTCTATTCAAATAGCACGACATTTTCCTGCAAATTCTGACCGAAACCAAACCAGTTCTCGGCGGATTATGCAGCTAGACAAAGTTCACAAATCGAACAACCAAGACAAATTAAAGAATTCAAACTTACCTGGAGATAATCCAGACGAGCTCCTTGCATCAACAGCTAACGTAAACGGACCCATTAGCACCTAAAATTTTTTATGTTCTTATCAGTAAATATTACCCAAGAATTGAAGAGAGCTAAATTAAAGTCTACGCAACCACTTCTCACACACATACATACGCATATATATACAAAATACATACATACGAACAGAGAGAGAGAGAACCAGTGAGAAGTGCGGAGAGTATGAAGGACGAGGATAGAAAAATGATTCCAATGATACCAGTTTATGCAAGGATGTTTGCTTGCCCTACGCGTGCGTGTGTGTCAGTAGTAGAAGATTTTACCTAACCCAAATAAATAAATAAATAAATAATAATAATCAGTTGAAGATTTGAAATATATAAATAGGTTTATTATCAAAAAAAAAAAAGAAATATATAAATAGGTTAAAATATAGGTTGGTGCTCCTATATCTTGATAAATTGTAATATTGACTTTCGAATGAAGTGTACTATACTATTATCAATAAAAAAATAATAAAAATACTTTTATCAGTAATTCTAATTAGTTGGTACTAAGTTAGGCAAAGTAGGAGCAACAATCTATTTTTTAAAAAGAGGATGTTCTTATAGGAAGGATACTTTTAACAAATTTAAAGTACATTAATTTGACTAATTGATTCGAGGGGGTGAATAATATGTACAATATACAAGTGTTATAGGTGTGGTGATAAATAAAGCAAATCGTGTCTCATGTTATATATACTTATCTCTCTTAATTTTAGATGAAATTACAAAAGGGCAATATTAATCTTATTTAATTTCATTTGTTTTTTTTCTCTAAACTTGGAGGAGGAAAACCTTATTAATCTTATGACACTTTTTTTTTCCTCGAAAGTGTTATATTTAAAGTCTGAAATATTATTTACATTCACCTTCTCTTAGTTCAAGTCAAATTACAAAAACAAAAACGACTATTTATTTTAAAATTTTTAGCCAATTTGGCTAAGTTTATGATTCTTTCGTGTTAAACCTAAAGGAATGATGCAAAGGATAATATTACCCTTATGTGACCATTTTTTTTTCTCCTTAGAGCTATAAAAACAGGGTTTAAAATACCATTTGCCTCGAAAAGGATTGTTAAACCTAATGAAATGATACAAAAGACAATATTACCCTTATTTGACCATTATTTTTCTCCTTATATGATAAATTTTGCTCCTTGGATTGATTGCTCTTTTTTTTTTTTGGTTCTTTTTAAATTTGTTTAGGGGTTTGGCCTCGGGCGGTCGTTGGATGATCTAATTTGAGCGACAGTGATTGTTGTGTGAAAATTAAAGTTGCGTTTTGGAATTTTTCCTATTTCCTAAAGTACATGTAATTCCTAGAGTACATGCATTCTCTAATCTTTGGTTCAAAGTTTCTAGACTTTGTTCATTGTTTCTATATCTATTTTAATTACATATTTTGAACATAATTTGTTATGTAATTATTAGAGGCTTTAGAGATTTCCTTTGAGTAGTATAAATAGACGACTTCCCTAGTCATTTTGTAACAAGCCAATATTATAAACTCCAGTTCTCTAGTTAAATATTTGTTTAAAGCCCTTTACATTTTTTTTGAGGCACATTCTCTTTTCTTTTGATTAATTCTTCCACCCTTTTGCACTATTAGAAACGGATCAAATACCCACATATTTAGCCACGGATTTGCCACGGATTTGGACAAATATTTTTAAAAAAATTAGCCACGGATTAGCCGTGGCTAAGTTAGCCACAGTCAGACCATGGCTAATTTTCGTGGCTAAAATTAGCGCGATTTTTGCCGCCAATTATTAGCCACGACCACGCCGTGGCTAGCCCGTGGCTAACTATTTTTTATTTTTTTTAAAATTATTCTATTTGAAAGTGCTCGATTTAAATCGTTTTTTTATGATAAGTGTTTTCCTCCATTTTCTATTATTACTTAAATAAATCTCATAAATAAATTAATATATAATTGATTAATGTTCATTATTGTGTTATAAACAATATATATAAAACTATCATTTCAAATGATGAATATATATATTAATTTGAATTTAAGTTTCACAATTATATTCTATAATATCACTATATATAGAAGAGTATTATATATATATGTATGCTAAATATAAAAGAGCATATATAAGTACGGATGCGATCGATATATATGTATAACTAATTAATGTTGTTTATTCTGTCATATATACATATATATATATATATATGATTTCGATTTACGAATGATCATTCTAATTATATAATTATATTATAATTTTTTGTTAATCTAAGTAATTTGAAATTTGGATAAACGCAAATTGAAAACGTATTAGCCAAATTGATTGTCGTCTTGGGCTAGCAGAATTAAATATTAATTTTCTGTTGTTTGTTAAATTTTTCATATGATGGAGGTTGGTCGTCGGTGTGGTCGCTGTGACGGCAATAATGCACATTGGTGGTGATTGGTAGGGAGAATGAAGAAAGGAAAAGATAAATAAGGAAAAAGAAAAAGAAAATTCCTTTTATGATAAATTTTAAAATAATTAATGCAACATTTATGTATAATTATTACTATTTTTAATTAAAATTGGACTATTAAGGGTATTAGAACGTAGAAAAAAAAATAGTATAATTTGAGCAATTTTTATTCAGTTAAAAATAATTTCAAAACAAAGTAATTGTAATATAATATTTTTAAAGTTATTTGTATCATTGAATAAATATTTGTTGTTTGGTTATATTAATAAAAATGCAGAATTTTACATTATTAAAGTAACTTTGTTCATATAACGATAAGCAATAATACCATAAAATTGACTCCTTTTGCATTTTTAAGAAGCATTTAAATGACACCCCTATGTAATTTAAAACTTACAATAAACACTCTTACGTTAATAGTACGGGAAAATTGTCATATTAGTCATCTAATTATACTCCTAAATTGTTTTTGGTCCCTCATTTTTAGTCATTATCATTTTTTAATACCTCATTTTTTACCCTTTTCATGAGAAGTGGTATCTCCGTTAACAACAAAACAAATGGTAGTTAGTTTTAAAATCTTCTGAAATTTCATTCATCTCTCACGGCACAATTTCAAAATTATCTTCGCCTCCTAGTACATTTAAATGGATTTGTTGTTGTTTCCTTAAGCATTCATCTCTAACTGGCTGTATATTTTATTTCATCTGTTAATTTTTACTTCAGCAATATAGGTAATATCATAATGGCAGCCAACAATATCTAGAATAGTGTCAAACAAAAGTCAAAGCATTTTTAACTATTGCATCGAAACACAAAATTATTTGGCATAAAAAATGTTTTACTATAAAAATCATACAGTTCAAAAAAATGCTTTTTTTTAAAACTTATCCAAATGGATCCTAAAACTTGATAAAAAAATTTCTATGCTGGTGGCTCATCCTCTACTTCACTTTAAAAAAACCGATAATAAATTACAAATATATATATATATGGCGAATTACACTGACTACTCTTGAAGTTAGGCTAATTTATGAAAAATTCCCTACTTTTTCAAAAATTACCAAAAACCCGCTAAGGTTATATCCATATTACAAACTTATTTCAATTTCTAAAAATACCCTTTCCCTTTTTTGGGGTGATTTACACTGACCACCCTTCAGATTGGATTAATTTACGAGAAATCCCATGTGGTTTCAAAAATTACCAAAAAACCCATAAGGTTATACTAATATTACAACTAGTACCTACTTAGGTTGACTTATCAACAATATTAATTCTTTTTTTTTTTCCCTCTGTAATATTGTTATCATAAAATTTTCATGTAATAGATTTGAAAAAAAATATGATTATTTATTTAAATAAATATTCTGAATTTAATGCATTAAAAGTATCTACCAACACATCAAGTATGTTATATTATCGTTAATACGGAGTAAATTTTAAGAGAAATGAGTTAGAACCCTCAAGCTAAATAAAGTTTTCAAGTACATTATTTAATTTTAATTTTTTATTTCAATCAATGTTTATATTTCTCATTTCACATTATGGATATATACGATGCAGATAATTATATTTTTCTCAAATATAAATTTAGCACATATTATGTATATTTAGTATCAATTCATAACATTAAATTCGGAATATTTATTTGAATAAGTAATCACATTTTTTTTCAAATCTATTACATTAAAATTTTAAGATAACAATATTACAGAGAAAAAAAATTAATATCGTTGATAAGTCAATCTAAGTAAGTGCTAGTTGTAATATTGGTATAACCTCAAGGGATTTTTGGTAATTTTTGAAACCACATGGGGTTTCTCGCAAATTAGTCTAATCTCAGATGTAGTCAGTGTAAATCACCCAAAAAAAGGGAAGATATATTTTTTAAAATTGAAACAAGTTTATAATATGGATATAACCTTAGGGGATTTTCGGTAATTTTTGAAAAATTAGAGAGTTTTTTGTAAATTAGTCAAACCTCAGAGGTGGTCAGTATAATTTTTCCATATATATATGTCATCGTTCGTTTAAAAAAAACTCATATTTGAAATTTAATATAAAAATTCCTTCAAAAAAGAAAGTAAATATAAAATTAAATTTATAAAAATAATATATAAAGTAAAAAAGAATTTGACTTTTCCACGATAACACTTTACAACACAAACAAAATTATTTTATTATATTTTAAGTCTTTGTAGAAGGTGATGCAAATTTCACATAAAAAATTCAAATATTACTAACAAAAAACTCATGTTCAATAAAAAAATTGATCACACTAGACAAATGATATGATTATTATTAGAGATAAATTCATTTTTGGTCTCATATGATTGAGGTCGGATCACATTTAGTTCCATAGGAATTTTAATTCTAAAGTTAGTCCTATATGATTCAAATTTGGGATAATTTTAGTCCCACCGATTACTTATTTCAATTTTCAAGCCTAAAATTATGATGTGGTACATGAGATTAATGATTTGGCAATTCATTGATGACATGATGTAAATTGATGGTGACATGGTGTGAATAGATGAAGTTACTATACATTTTGGAGGGAATTGAACACCTAAGCACTTTTTAATGATGTAAAACCCAAATTAAAAATTATTATACAATGAAATTAATATATAACAAATTGAGAAAAAAAAGAAAAATACACTATTTTTATAAAAATTATTTAAATTTATTTATGTATTATTTTTTTCGTTTAAAAATAGAAAAAACCTAAACTAAAAATCATAATATGATGAAATTAATATATAAAATTTGGGTAAAATTCCAATTATATTATTTATATAAAAAACCATTTAAAGCTATTTATTTTTTTCATTTAAAAATAGAAAAGAACAAAAAAAAAAAACCAACCCCCAATCTTCTTCCACATTTCAAACCAAAACCCTAGCCCCCATTCACCTAGTGTCCCCCCCCAAGCTGGCGGCGCCCCCTCCGTTCTTCCTCCACCCTGGTGGTGCCCCCCCTTCCTGCGCACCCCTTTCCTCCAACCCGACGACATCCCCAACCCCCGCCCCTGCTCCCTCCTATTTCCTACACCGTAGCGCCCCCTCCTTCTTTCCTCCATCTTAGTGGCGCCCCCTCCCCTTTGCACTCCCTCCTTCCTCCAACTCGGTGATGCCCCTAACTCCTGCCCTTGCTCCCTCCTGCTTCCAACACCGCAGCGCCCCATCCATCGCGCTGCTTCACCCCCTGCACCACACCCCTCTTCTATCAAAATCTGTCTCTCTTTTCCTCTCTCTCTTGATTTTTCTCGCTTTCCCTCGATTAAGCCTCTCCCTCCCTTCTGATCTCTCTATGGCGGTGGTGAAGGGGGACGATTTGGAGTTTCTCTTTCTCTCGATGACTCGATCTCTCTTTTGGCGGCGGCATGCAACGACAGCGAGTAATGGTGGACGATGGTTTTTTTGTGTATATATTTTGTATACATGTTTTGGGGGTGGCTCGTGGTGGAGGAAGAAAGAAGGCGTTGGGGCAGCGGCGGCCGAGTTGGTGGCACTAGGGTGGCAGCGACCAGAGTGGTGGCACTGGGTGGTGGGGCTAGGGTTTTGGCTTGAAAAGAAGATGGATGTTGGTTTTTTTTATTTCTAAATGAAAAAAATATTACATAAATAAATTTAAATAATTTTAATAAAAATAATATAATTTACATTTCTTTTTAATATATGCTTAATGTCCAATTCCCTCCAAAATGTACAGTAATTTTATCTAGTCATGTCATGTCACCATCAATTTATACCATGCCATTAATAAAATTGTCAAATCATCAATCTCACTTGCCACATCATAATTTTTGATCGAAAAATTAAAATCCGTCGTTGGTGGAACTAAAATTGTCCCAAATTCGAATCCTATAAGACTAATTTTGAAATTAAAATTTATATGGGACTAAATGTGACCCGACTTCAATTCTATGAGATCAAAAGTGGATTTATCTCTTATTATTACAATATCCATATGACCTCTCCACACCTCTCATCACAACTTGTTAAAAACCAAAGAAAAATCCAAGACATCGCCTATTTCCTCTCTCATTTGTAAAATTCCCCCTAAATACAAGGATTCCCATGAATCCCATATCACCAACATAAGGCATTTATACCAACATTCACCCATCCCTCATCTTCATTGATCTCTGCAAAACTTGTGAGTCCCAATTAATAAAGATTCATGCTTTGAAGCCGCTGAAAATGGTACCACATACCTTAGTTGGCGGCCTGCACGTAGATCAATCTAAAATTTTCGGCAAGATGAAGATGAAATGGGCTGCTGCAGCCATTCTCGTGGTTTCAATAATAATGCAGTTCATGATATCTTCAACTCATGGAATTGGTGTGAATTGGGGTACACAGGCTGCACAAAACATGAACCCTGCTACAATTGTACAGCTCCTTAAGGACAACAAGATCGATCAGGTCAAGCTGTTTGATTCCGAACCATCTGTTCTGAAACGTTTTGCCAATACAGGTATTGAGGTCATGCCTGCTGTCCCCAATAAGGACCTGCCCCCTTTAGCCAAAAGCCTTGATAATGCCAAGGATTATGTCAAGAATAATATCACCAAATTTTTGGGCAAAGGGGGTGTGCATATAAGGTAAGGGGGTTGGGGGAGGCAATCGCCTCCTTTTATATATATATAGTAATGTTTCAGATATATGTATATATATATGTATCTTAGGAATATACTTTTACATTGCACATATATGCATTATGAATTAGGAGACGAAGGATCAATTTGAATAGAAAATCCAACTTGAATTTTTTAGGCTCCAACCATGCTCAAACTTGTTTTCATATCATTAGCTTTTCTCTTTTCTTATCTCAACCGCGTATCAATATATGTGATGTATATTGATAAGTGAATGAGAAGATATAATATGATTATTCATGTAGTACAGGATCCGAATAGCATAAAAAATTTTGCACATTGCCTAAATTGATTTTACTGAAAATATTAAGATTTTGGAATAACTTTCTTTTCTTTTCCCCAATATGTTACTCCATGTAATAAATCCAAACTACAAAACTTAAATATAAAACTTAAATAAAATATTCAAATTTAAACACAAATATCAAATGTACAACCGTCTCATTATCCCGAAGTTTGGTTTAGCTGTACCCAATCAATTATATAACAAGTGTTATGATATTTGCCCTGTAATTGGTTTTCACTCTTTCCTAAATATACATCAATCATACCACAAATATAATACACTGGCCATTAAAATAAAAAAACACTAGCGATGCGATTAGTTCCGAATTTCCATTTAATATGTGTGGTTGCAGGTACATTGCTGTTGGAAATGAACCATTCTTGAAAGCCTATAACGGGTCGAACCTGCACACACTATTCCCGGCAGTGAAGAACGTTCAGAAAGCTCTAAACGAGGCCGGCCTCGGCGACAAAATCAAAGTCACCGTCCCCCAGAACGCCGACGTCTACGACGACGGAGGAACCGGAAAACCCACCAATGGAAACTTCCGGTCCGACATAAGGCAACTCATGGTCGACATTGTCAAATTCTTCCATGCGAACAACGCCCCTTTCCTTGTCAACATCTACCCTTTCCTCAGTCTCTATGAGAACGAGAACTTCCCTATCGATTTCGCCTTCTTCGACGGTGCCCAGAAGTCCGTCGAAGACGGCAACACCAAGTACGATATACATACATACATCAAGTTTCATTTGAATTGTTATTTTACTGCATATAGAGTGGTGACATTTTTTCATATTGTATATTAGGTACGAGAACATGTTTGACGCCAATATGGACACCCTGATGGCTGCCCTGAAGAGAAACGGCATACCCAAGATGAAAGTCATCATCGGAGAAATCGGGTGGCCGACCGGCGGGCATGAGAAGGCCACCGTGGAGCTAGCCCACAAGTTCTACCGTGGTTGGTTCAAGAAAATGGCCACCAAAAAGGGCACCCCAAAATACCCTGGGGATATCGAGTACTACCTCTTCAGCTTGACCGATGAGAATCAGAAATCCATTGCCCCGGGGGAGTTCGAGCGCCACTGGGGCATGTTCACCTTCGACGGGCTGCCCAAGTTCCCGATAGACATCACCGGCGGTGGGAACGAGAAATGGCCTTCGGCGGCCAAGAATGTGAAGCGCCTGGAGAAGAAATGGTGTGTGTTCAACACCGATATCAAGATCTTGACTAAGGCTCAGGCCAACTTTGACTATGCGTGCTCGAGGTCAGATTGCACGCTGCTCTCGCACAACACCTCGTGTAGCAAACTCGACAAACCTAACAGATACTCGTATGCCTTCAATATGTATTTCCAAATGAACAATCAGGATGTGACGGCTTGCGTCTTCGAGGGGCTGGCCAGGATTGTCGAGAAGGACCCCTCCTTCAATAACTGCAAGTTCCCTATTGGGATAGAGGACGAACTCTCACACGCCTGGAGACTCGGGATGCCCACGGGACTCGGCGTCGTAGCTTCGTCCTTGCTCGTCTTCTTGGTCTTGTTGTTTTAGATCATATCTATATTTTTATACTATTATATATTTGAGCGCAGATCATTAACCGTAATTGTGCAATATTGACTGAATAGAATTTTCTAATAATTTTTAATTAGACAGAAAACTTTTGATTAGCTAATTTTGAAAGTAATCTACCCACTTAAAGAAATAAATAAAAGAAAAGAAAATAAATACATTTCTTCCAAATGTAACTTCCACCACATTTGAAGACTCTTTTTTGTACTCCACTGCTGGGCTCAGTCCGGATTTTCTGTCACAAAACGGCACTGTATTTGTTTCTCTACTCATCAATACGCACCACATATTTTGGTAAGCAAATGAGATAAGGAAAGAAAATTTTTAGAACATTTCCATATCGTAAGTTTTTTTCTATCCTTATCTCAACCGTTCGTCAATACTCATGGCGTGTATAGAAGAGTGGAGGAGGAGATGTAGTACTATTTTGTAGCAGAGAATCCGGACTACTGTTGGGAAATTCTTTTCTCTACAGTCTCTACGCCGACGTCTTCCACTTCCCTAGAATTAATTCACGAACATGGAACAACATGATCAATAAAATCAGTAGACTTCTTTTCCGTTCATCTTAATGCATAAGAAAACCTTCAATTTGGTCGAATACTAAGCAATTAGCCCGTTTGAAATGTATTCATCTTCCTCTTTCCAATTAGATATCTATGCCAAGTAATCATAAAATTTACACGTACCGCTATTATTTTTTCACAATCATCATTTACAGTCTTAGTGTTCTGTTTTTTCACGCTCAATTTCAGTGCGATTTTCGTTGGAAAACCTTAATCTCACCCAAAAATGCATATGTGGCAAGCATTTGGAGATATTTTCAATTGTCCATTCAAAATTGTTGACTTAGCCTATGAGGTGGCATTTTTATCTTTCAAAAAGGGGGCAAAAGAAGGAAAGAAGAAAAAGAATATAAATAAAAATGCAGATAGGAGAGATTTTTTTCAGTTTTCAAAAATGACGGGATCTTCTGCTACAAAGACTCACAACACACATTCACAAAATTGATTCAAGATTGTGTGTGAATTTCAAAATTGATATTCCTTCTGTTCCCTTTTATTTGTTTTTTTTTTTTAAATCTTTGCATAAAGATTAAGGAATACAATTAATATTCATAATTTTAAATTAATAAAGTTAAAATGCCCTTTTAGTTAATCTATATATATATAATTTAGAAGCCTTGATACTATCCAAGTAAGCGCATTTGTGGATAGTCTCATTTAATTCTATTTTGCCATATTAGAAATTCAAAATATTTTTTCTATATGAATTTAAATAATTATATTTGTGATTTATATTTATCCAAAAGAATCCAACAATTATCAAGTATGTAAAATAAGATGGATAAAATTTGATGTAGATAAAATAAAAAAAAATATTTTATTAACAATATTTATCATTTAGTTTACTAATAATTAATTTTTTTTCTTCTACATAAATTTTTAAAACCTTCATTGCCTTATTAATTATACGAAAATTAATATTGAAATCAAACATATTCCATAATTATGCAATTTTCTAATATATTTATCACTTTATTTTGCAAAAAAAAAAATCTAATTTATTTTTCTAAAATTATTTTTTATAGTATAAATTTATATATATATATATATATATATATAAATCTATTTTTTGTGCATTAGCATGGGATTAAATACTAGCGCCATGTATACACATATTTGGATAGTTTCAACGAATTTCATTTTGTCACATGTAGAATTTTATTATTTATTTTAGTTTAAATTTGGATAAGTATGTATGGTTCATTATCTTGAACCAACAAATCAATACTAATCCAAAAATCCAAGATAAGATTATATTATTAATACTTTGCTCAATAATTTCTTCAAAAAATTAGCTACAAGAGACTCTAACAATTTGGATTATTTCTATTCATTAAATATTTATATCGCTATTTCTTCTTTTCTTTTTTCTCCAATAGAAAACGTTCTGGATTTGTCTAGCGATTGCCCATCTCTCATTGAGATTTATTGAATGTAAATTCTTTCTTACTCATATTTTTCTCTTTTTTCGTATAGGCATTACAAATATTTCACTTTTCATGATGTTTTCAAATTAATTCTTTGATCATTCATCATTTTATGTATTTTATTCTTTGTTTTTGTTCTCTTATAATTTTGTTATTGAAATTTATTATTATTTTGTTTTATACGAGTTTTTTTTCTTAAATTTTATTTGTTATCATTATTTTTTTTTCATTTAATTTATTGCCTTATAGTAAGAAGAATTTTTTCAAACTTCTTTGAATATTTTGCTTCAACAATCCCAATTAGTTTGTCGTGTTTTTTTTTATAAATATTTTCATTTTTATGTATAACTCAAGCTCTTTTTTCCCCTCATAAAAGTTCATATAAGATGCTTTCAAGTTAATTTTTTTTCTTTTTTTAATAATTTCTACCATTTCTCTTTATTTTGTTCTTTCTTTATGTTTTATTATTTTATCCTTCAAATTTGTTCTTGATTCATTTCATTTAGGTTCTTATAAATTTGGTTTGATTCTTTTTTTTCTTTTTGTTCATTTAATTTTTATACTATATAAGAAAGATTTTTTGACTTTAATACATTTTGTTTTGAATGAAGGCAGTCTATTACAATTGATTGAATATATTACATATATATATTGATATATATCCCTATATGTGTATTCTTTAAATCTAAATTTAAATTTAAAGTCTTTTTACACTTAATATTTTTAGTATTTAAATTTTCTCTACGAACTCTACTACTGTTTGAATTCGTCATAATCATCAAGTATTTGTATTAATAACAAAAATATTTTGAATTCGTTTAGCCATTTGCTATTAAATTTCATTGTATGCTAAGTTCTTTTTCTCTTTTATTTTTCTTTTCCATATTCATGTCACCATATTTTTCATTTCCTTTTTCATATTTCACTTCTTATTTCATTTTGTTTTTCATATTTCAATTTTTGATGACATTTTTGAAATAATCTTTTTGATCGTTTCTAGCAGTGTTTTGGTACTTATATTGTCCCATTATTCTATTCTTCAAATTTGCATTTAATTTGTTTGTACTAAAATTTGTTAATTTAGTTTAGTTGGCATTTATTATTACTTTTATTCATTTAATTTGTTGCACGATAATAAGAAGGATATTCTCAGATTTCATTGCATACCTTCTTTTCGCCATGCCACTTAATTTGTCAATTCTTCCTATATATTTTATTCATCTGTATATATATAGTTCCAGTTTTTTGTTTTTTTTGTTAAAACAAAAGTTAATATATAATTTTTTTCATATGAGCTTTTTTTTTGATAGTTTCGACCATTTTTTTTTTCTGTATTTTATTATTTCATTTATGTTATCTAATTGTTTTATTCTTCAAGTCCGTCACTAATTGTTTCATTCAAATTTTCTATTAATATTTTAATTTAGCTTGCTTTATTATTATGTTTTTCGTTCATTTAGTTCGTAATACTATAATAAGAACAAATTTCTTCAATTTTAAGGTGTACATATTTTTGTTTGTTGGTGAGCGATTTTTTTTGAGTGGAATGATATTTTGGATTAAGAAGACACTTTTATGTATTTTAATATATATTTAAAAGTTTATCTTTAGATAATTATGATAGTTACTCATTTTTATTCGATTCTTTCAAACTTCCTATAAGAAATTATTTGATTAAATTTGTTCTTAACATTTCTTATAATGTATTTATGAGTTTAATAAGTATTAGAGAATGTTTAGAGAAAATATGGAAGGGGAATTCTGATTCGGCAATCGTTGTCCGACTAATTGAGAGTGCGGAGACTGAGCATCACCCCCTCGGACATTTGATCATGGACTGCAAAAGACTTCTACGAATGCCTTGGGAAACTCAGCTAAGACACGTCCCAAGAGAGGCAAACAAATGTGCTGATTGGCTTGCACGTATGGGACAGGACTGTAACCAGGACTTTGCTGTTTTGGATGATCCTCCAGTGGGACTACGAAGCTTAATTGCAGAGGAGGCCCTCTAGTTGGTTTGTTGCTTCTCTTTGTAACCAAAAAAAAAAAAAATGGAAGGGGAATTCACAAGTTCCAAGAATAAAGTACAAAAATTTTAGTAAGTTTAAAACAATGCAAAAAAAAAAAAAAAAGAAAAGAATGGCTCTCCAATTATATACAAAATGTTATATACTACAAAAAATAAATGTCTCTTACAACATTGAGCCAATACACTTTATTTCAATTTCTAAATTTTAAGTGAGAAATTCTTAAAATATAGTGAAAACTATTATTATATACTAGAGATTATAGTTGCCAGTATCATATTTCAACTAAAGTATATATTCATATAAGTTTGTTCGTGTATAAATTTTTTACTTTGAGTTTACAACAAAATATTTTGTATTAACAGTCGTCCACCAAACTCTAATTTGGTTTTGTTTATAAACTTATATATTTCTAATTTACCATTCTTTCTATATATATAAAAATTATATATTATTTATTGTATTCTAAAATAGTAGTCTCCCGTGCCTAGTCACAGGGTTAGGGCTAGTTAATTAAAATAGAATCCAAACTACCCCACTTATTAAAGTAAAATGGTATATTGAGAAGAAATAATAAATGCAGTCTTCAAAGATAAGAATGACAAATATTTTGAAATATTTTTTTTTGGTTAAAGTGACAAAAAAAGGGAATAGAAAATTAGGGTGTTTAATTCAAGTATAAATGATAGTTTAGACATACATAAATAAATATATACATACATACACACACACATAAAATAAATTGAAGGGCAAATTCCATTTTACCCTCTTATAGTTTGACTCAATCTCACTATATTCCATACACTCTCAATTGCATCACTTTAGCTTCTTATACGTTTATTTTTGCTTCAATTGTTATATTCATTAAATATCCATTTATACATATATTTGTAAAAATTTTGTAAACCTTTCCTATACTATTTTCTATAATTTAGCACCCCAAAATATTAAATATTGGATATAAAGTCCCATTCCCATTGGTCCTTTTGGAAGATTTAATTTTTTTTCTAAAATAATAAAATTGCTCATGAGTTGTGACCAATATTTTGTATTGTAAAAGGATCATTATCTGTAGATTTGGACAATAATCTTTTTATTGTATTGCCTATTCTTGTCCCTTTTTTTTTGGCTTCATATTTAATTTTTTTCAATAATATTGGTTAATTGTTGTTTTTGTCTTTTAGTTCGTTGGAGATAATTCTTGTCATTTTTTTCAATTTCATTTTGCTAAAATATATTGTTAAAGTGATAAAAATTATTTTTCCTTTAAAATTAATAAATGAATGAGCCATACTATTTTTAAATGAGTTTTTCAATGAAAATTTTTATTAATAAATAATTAAAATATCAAAATAATAAATAATTTTAAAGATTTTTTAGAATAAAGAAAATTATATAAAGAAATTTGATTACCAAAAATAATCAAACTTCAACAGTGCAATCAAACTGTAATCGTGAAAACAAAAATACATATCATGTATGTAAATATACTTGAGATAATTTATTGTTTCACCTACCAAATTTTAAAAATATAGACCGTTGATCTTTTAGAAAATAAAAATCATAAGATATATAAAAATGGCCGGCCAAATAGAATAATTAACCTTTTGTTATATACTGAATATTGGTCGTCAGTGTTGTTATAAGTGAAATAATTAAATATTAAAAGAAAACTAATGAGAGTGGCGGTTTATATTAATGCTTTAAAATATTGGGGGTGCTTGATAATAGAAAAAGTTTAGGTGTTGTTAATATAATTTTGACTCACATAAATAAATAAAGATTCAATGAAATATAACAATTGAAGCAATAATAAAGGTATAAATGGGTAAAGTGGTGCAATTTTTTAGTCTAAACTCTAAAGATATAAAGTGAGATTGAGTTCGAATACAAGGAGGTAAAATGAAATTTACCCTAAATTAAATAAGTAATTACATATAGATACGTACTTAGCCTTTGGAATTTGGCAACTCCAGCGAAAATTGGGTTGAATTTGCCATTTTCCAAAGTTGTAGAACTAAAATCAATAATGATAATTGGGTTAATGATTTTTTGCCATCCGAAGTATGACGCTTTTTTCACTTTGCCACCTAATTTTATATTTTTTGTCTCCGATTGCCATCCAAACTACACAATTTTTTGACTTTGCCACTTAGGAGCGAGTTCTAGCCAAAAAAATCACCTAAACAATACCACGTGCATGACACGTGATTTTGCTAGGGGTATTTTTGTTATTTTGCATATAGGAAAATTATTTGTAAAAATATTGCTCCTTGGAGTTGAACCCAAGTCATGCTTGTGTGTAACCACACCCATTACCACTTGGCCAACCAACATAATTTGTATATCTGAGGCAGATTTACATATTTGTACGTTGCTTGTATAAATTCAAATAAACATATTTTAATTTCAATTTGATTACTTGTTTAAATTTAAATAAACATATTTTAATATCAATTTGAAATCCACAAAAATAAAATGAATAGAAAATATTTTTTAAAGAAAACTAGATCTTTCTAATGTAATTATTTTTTAAAAAAAGTGACAAAATAAATTTAATTAATTTTAATAATCTTTTTAAGAAATAAATTTTATCCATTTTTAAATTAATTAAATTTATTTTTTTCCCATTTCTTTAAAAAAATAATTTCTATCAATTTGTTTTTAAAATTAATTAATTAGCAAGGTAAAATTTATTTCTTAAAAAGATTATTAAAATTAATCAAATTTATTTTGTCCCTTTTTAAAAAAAATAATTACATTCGAAATATCAAATTTTCTTTAAAAATATTTTTTATTCATTTTATTTTTGTGGATTTCAAATTGATATTCAAATATGTTTATTTGAATTTATACACGCAACATACGAATATATGAATTTGCCTCATATGTCTTAATTAAGTTGGTTGGCCAAGTGATAATGGGTGTGGTCACACACATACATGACTTGGGTTCAACTCCAAGGAACAATATTTTTATAAATAATTTTCCTACATGCGAAATAACATAAATACCCCCAGCAAAATCACGTGTCATGCACGTGGTATTGTTCCGGTGACTTTTTTGGCCAGAATTCACTCCAAGGTAGTAAAGTCAAAAAATTGTGTAGTTTTGATGGCAACTGGAGACCAAAAAAAAAAAAAAAAATAGATAGCAAAGTCCAAAAAACATTATAGTTTGGATCACAAAAAATAATTACACCATGATAATTTATTAACTTTTTGTCGCTTTTGATTGTGAAAATAATTGTTATGATGAAACAAATTTTTTTTCATGAAATATATAAAACTAGTGATAATTTTTTTTTCCCTTTGCGGCACCCCTCTTGCCGCGGATCACTTGAACGATTGGAGCCCACTGGTGAGTATATGAAATACTCGTCCTCTGACTGATAGTTAGTACAATCACCTCAAACAAACATAATCACCTCATGCTTAAATCAAAGCGGAAGCGATTCATTAAACCAAATAGATAGTACGACTAGTAGTCCAAATGCGTGTGCAAGCCTTTAAAACAACACAACTGTAATAGACAACGATACGTCTAAGTAACTACATAACAAGATGTAAGTGCTAAACTTGACATTCAGTCTATTGCCCGTATCAATCTTCACTTTTCCCAGCGAGCTTAATATGAAGCAAAGAATATAAAGAATATGAGTTTTAAGTCCTAACGACCTAGTGAGGCCAGATATTTGTATATATACGAAAATGAGGGAAAGCAATTAAACATAATAATAAAATAGATAAACAAAATTCATATAAGCTAACAAATTCAGTTCTAAGCATGCAATAAGTATCTTTTCATAAAACATATTCGAATCGTACAATGGTGAGTTGTGCAGACATATCTCCAACCTTATGACTACAAAAAATGGATAAAACATAATAGAAACCCTTATGTTGGCACCTATCTTGCTAGGTATTACCTGTACAATTGGAGTTCACTGGTGAGCATACTAAATACTAGGGATGTAAACGAGCCGAGCCGAGCCGAGCCGAGCCTTGGTGTTTTTTCATGGCTTGAACTTGAGCTCGACGAGCTGTCTAATTTGAGGTTCGAGCTCGGGTCGGCTCGGCTCGATTTGACAGGCTCGTTTGGCTAGAAATCATCTTGAGCTCGAGCTCGAGAACCTATACATGTTCGAGATCAACTCGAGCTCGAGCCCGAGAGCCGGTATAGAACATTTAAAAGTAAAAACAAGAAGCTTTAAACTAAACCAGCAGTGAATCAAACAAAACCCAGCAAAGCAGAAGCCAAAATCAGAGTATTGTTAGTATTCTATACCAACTGAAAAATAAATAAATAACATGAAATTTTGCTCTTAAAAATGAAGTGGTGAACTAATTTTGAAGATAATTACCTTGTTGAGCAGAGATTCTTGCTATTGCTTGCTGGAGAAGGTGAAAAGTCTTTCTTAAGCCCATGGACTCACGGAGGCAAAGACCCAGCGGTGGAGACGCATCGGCGGAGAGACGCGGAGGCGCAGCCGCGCAGAGACGGGAGATACGTGGAGACGGAGGCGAAGACGCAAAGGTGAGGACGCAGAGGTGGAGAGACGCTGCGGTGGAGATGCGGAGGCGGCGGTTGAGACGCGGCGGTGGAGGCGCAGAGATGGGAGAACAGACTAGAGAGAGAGAGAGAGAGCAAAGCGTATCTGAGAAGATGAATTTTGAGTTTGGACTTTGGATTGATTCAAAATCAATTTTGATTAAAGGCTCACGAGCCCACGAACACAAATTATTAGATTCGAACTCGGCTCGATAATATACAAACCGAGCTTAAGCTCGGCTCGAGCCGGCTCGTCAGGCTCGCGAGCCGGCTCGATTCGTTTACATCCCTACTAAATACTCATCCTTTGATTGATATGTAGTACAGTCACCAGTGGGCTCAAATCATACATGTAATCCCTGATGAGAGGGGTGCCACACCTTATAGTGTGACCTTAAAATCTGCATTCACAAAATGGGATGGCGAAGCTAATAATAAACTTGTCATGCTCTTAAATTTGATTGCATGTCGGTTTCTCGCTTTGCATGCTCTGTTTTAATTTATATTTTACCTTACATTTTATTTCATAATTGCATACTGAAAATTGTAAGTAATGTAGTTAATTTATTATAAATTAAGTATTTTTATATATGTAACAAATTGACAATCGTAAAACAGGACAGAGGAAAGTTGTGGACTCTTTTTTTCTTGAGTTTCAAACGGATGAAGTTGAAGTACCCCTATGATTTAAGGGAATTAATAATATTGCCACAGGGTACTCCTATAACCAGCATAAAATTATTTCCCAAGATAAATGAGATTGAATCTAATAGACTACTTGTACCTTTAAAAAAAAATGAATAAAATCGTAGACTAAATCATTATCATGATTGGGGTTCAATCCTTGGATTATGCTTATCTACTTGGTATTGAACCATTTTTTTTCGATTTAGTTTCAGAAAACAGTCAGGTATATATATAGATGCATTTTTAATCAATTACCATTTAGGAAAATCGAATAATCAGTTAACGCGTACAAAAGTATCTATGATAATAATCAATTATGATAATTCTTAGGATAAAATACACTTTACCTCTCTGTACTATGTCTTTTGTAACACTTACCCCCTATAATATCAAAGACATCATTTGTCCCCTTGAAATTGATTATCCTAACTACTAATAATAATAAACATATTGATCCATAATGAAAATTATATTAATTAGAATTATAATTACACTACAAGAAAGCATCCCCTTAATTAATAAAAATTTGTGACGGATAAATTTTATCACATATTTAAGGTATTTGTGATAGATTAATGACAAAATTTAATGTAAAGAGAACTAAAGAAATAATTAATAACAATGTATTTACTAACATATTTGTTATAGATGAAATTCGTTATAAAAATTAAATTTGCAGTTATTGGTTTTTCATTGAAAGGAATCGGGAATCCATTCTTGTAATGTTAAATTCTACATATAAGCTAGCTATTATCACCTAATATAGATAGATAATATTAGTAGCAATTACTACAAGAATTCACTCCTTCACTAATAGAAATTTTGTGTTGTAGAGATTCGGTCAAAAATTCAACATATACGTAGGGCTGTAAATGGGTAACCGAGAATCCGGTTATCGTTTGCATCCATCCCCGTTAATAGGGTATATTATCCATATCTATGTAAAACAGATATTATCCGTATTCAATTACAGGCATCCTAATAACAAATAGATACGGATATGAAAATTCCATATCCGCTCCAGATGTATATCCATCGGATACATTCGTTTAATTATATCCATTATCCGTACATGATAAATAACCACGTTAATTAGTAAATAATTTTGATGTGCCAATTTAACCACGTTAATTAGTAAATACATGCAATAAATAAACAAATAAAAAGGCCAAAATTGTTATATTAAATCCAATTTAAAAAACCCATATTCTCACCCACAAACCACTTTCTCTAATTACAATTACTTGGTGTTTTTTGTTCTTTTTGTGTTTATTCTTTATCATGTAATTTTATTTCATATAATTATTTTATTTTTAAATTATTATAATTTAATAAATTATTTCAAACTATTATTAAAAAAATATTCTTGTAAAAGAAATTTAATAATATATTTATATTTTCATCCTAAAAAAAATTTAATTACTAAATTGAAATCTATTTTTTATATTTTGTACACACGTAGAGTGTGCGGTGTTGCTAGTATATATATATATATGCAAATCTCTTCTCATAAGTAATATAGATAGAAAAATATATAAACAAATTCATTGTAATCAATATATAAATAAAAATATTATTTTCTATGATACTAATCACTAATAATTTTTATATTGTCATTTAAGTTTTTGTCACTTATTATATATTTTTTAAGAGAGATAAAACATAAAACTTATATAGCATGTCGATTAATTAATCATAAAAATTAAAACAACAAAAAAGGAAAAGAAAAGAAAAACCATGCTCAAATGTATGCAGAAGATGAAACAAGTATGCACGTACTTGAGTTGGATATATAATCAACGCCCAATAAAACGAACACTAAAAGAAAACGCAGCTTTTTGGGAGGAATTATTTTGGCTGCCATGCCTTAATTTGATTTGATTAATAGAAATATATTTTATATTTATGTTATTTTAGATAATTTATTCTAAAAGCAAACCAATCATAATCATACTTTTTTTTCTACTTAATAATTAGAAAATTCAAAATTCTGTAAAAATTTTATTTAGTCAAAATATTATAATTAAGGGTTAACAAGCTGCTCGCTTATAATATATTGGCCTGTCAATGGGTGGGTAGTTACCCACCCAGGCCCAAAAAAACAAAATATTACCCAGGTTCAAACCCAATTAATTTTATCCAGGCCCAAAAAATAAAAATATTACCCAGGTTCAAAACCAATTAATTTTACCCAGGCCCAAACCCGACCCAAACCCAACAAAAATAAAATTGGGCTTCGACCCGGATATTTACCCGATTACTACCCAATAACCCGTAACCTGATCCCTATTCCCTACCCGACTCAAACTCTGTTTCTCTCTCTCTCTCTAGACAACACATCGTCACACACACACACACTCTCACTCTCTCTTTCTCTCTCCCTATCTCCCCGTACCACCACCTCCACCACGCCACCCCGCCGTGCTACCCCACCGCGCCGCCGCCCAGACCCGCCGCGCCACCCTGCCCAACCCCGCAGAGCAGCCGCCCAACCCCGCCGCGCCGTCAGGTTTTTTTTTTTTTTTTTTTATGTTATATTCTTGAAAATGGTGCTTTTTTTGAAGCTTAATACAGTAAAATTGAGTTGCATTTTTGGTGGGTTTTGTTAGAATTGATGTTATTTTCTGTATTTTTGGTGGGTTTTGTTCATTTTTTCTAGTTTTCTGAATATTTTGTCCGAATTTGTGTATTTTTCTTATTGAAGTTTGAACTTAGTTTCTGATGCTAGTGATCGATGAACCCTTGACTTCCTGTATGAAACCAATTTATGATGTGTCGCTGCTGTTGTAAAATCAATCCCGGTTGAGTTAGAAAGAAAAATTATTAGTACTAGAGAGAATTAGTGAGGAAATGAGGGGATTATGTTTGATTTCATTTTCAAATTTCGATGCACGAGTTGAATTTTTCTTGTTCTATTTGAAATACCATAAAAAAGTTCATCTGTTTTTGTTTTCCTTTCCTTTTTATTAATGTTTTGTTGTTATGGCAACTTTTTCTCTTCTGGAGTTTGAAATTTTTTGATGTTTTTTAATTTGAACTCTGGGAAGTTTGGCTCTTTTTTTCTCTCCGTTTACGCGTAAGTTTGCCTGTTTGAAATGAGTGACTTTGGAGAGAGGTTGCTTCTTTGGTTGGACAAAACATCTTTCAAATATGGTGATCCAGTTAGCCTGCAAGAGTTTTATTTTTTACTAATATATATAATTTCACAATTATTGTTATCATTATTATTGTTACTATTCTCTCTCTCTCTCTCTCTAAACTTTTCATTTTTTGTTTGCATGACTTGTTTTTCCATCAGTCTTTCAAATGATGTGCACATATATAGAAGAAAGCTTCTCTTTTTGCATCTGATCATGTTTAATGCACTTTGCAGCTGCATTTAAAAATATACTTATAAATGTAAAAGAACATGATAAGGGAACACATTTTATAGAAAGCTTCTCTCTTTGCATCTGATCATGTTTAATGCACTTTGCAGCTGCATCTCTCGGTAAGTTTTAAGGATTTTACTGATTATATGTGACTGGCTAGTTTTTGTGTGGTTTGAGGTATTATACTGACCATGTGTCTAAACATTTTACTTATTGAATATTAAACATATATATATATATATATATATGTTTGTTGTATGTTTGAAATTGATTTGACAAAAATCTTCCAGGTTTGAAATAAATCTGAGTTTTTGTTTGGTTTCAAAGATTCTGATTTGAGGGAAGAATTTCCTAAGGATTTCATGTGACCAACCAAGATGCAGTCTTAGGAGGCACAAGTGCTAGCTAAGTACCTTAAAATGATGAAATGAGAAGATGGTACAAAAAGAAATGGGGAATATGTTAACAAGAGTCATGCTTTGGTGGTTCTTGGTATTGCCATAATCAACTTGAGGTTTGTAGTTGTTTGATCCCATTTTGTGTGTGTGTATGTGTGTACAAATTGGATGCTTGATCACAGTAGAAGCTAGTTGATATCTTCTTTGGTTGTTTTCATGGAGTGAATGGTTAATTAAGAATTTGGTCATGTATGAATTCGATGCTTGATCACAGTAGAAGTAATCAAGAAAGGATTTTCTTGTAATTGATTTTGTATAATTTGGTTTGTCTGATTTGATAGTTGACATTATCCTTAAAATTGTCATTAGAGTTGTTTTTTTTGAAGTTTATATATTTTATTTTTTGTTCTCCATTGCAATCTATTCAACTATATCCATGCCAACAACAAACAACATGTGAAGATTAGCATGTTAGCTATAATTCTAGTTGGCTTTGAAAAAAAAAAAAAAAAAAAAGGTCAGGCCCAGACCCGACCCGAACAAATCGGGTCTGAATTTTACCCAATTCCACAGGCCCACCGGGTCTGAACCGGGCCTGGGTTGGGTCCGGGTTTAATACTTTTTTTTGGGTATTAATTGGGCTTGGGCTTGGGTGGGTATATACCCACCCATTGACAGGCCTAAACCTTTGTCCCCTTAAACTATATTTTTTATATTATTTTGCCCTCCAAAGTTTCCAAAGCAAATTAGTTTATTTACTTGAATTTTTTTACTCTAATGATAAATAATTCTAAAATTATTACTCTTGCAAAAGAACTTTTCATACTATTGCCACATGTATTGTTATATGGGCAAAATGTTATTAGTTGGAATTTTAGATTTTTTATTTCTATCTTAACTAATAGTTGGGAATTTTAATTTATTTTCACTACTTTTTTGGGTTATAACTAATCTTTTTTTTTTAATTTATCTTTTTCATTTTTTTAAACTTTTAGTTATATTTCTATTACTTAAAGTGATTTTTTTTTTACAAAAGAGTATTATTAATTAATTGTATCATATCTATAGTATAGTTATTGTTATAAATCTTCAGGACAAATTACATAGGTTTTGTCCAAAATGAATCAACTTAGAAGTGAAATTTGCATTTTTCCTTATTATTATTATTATTTATTATACGAAATCATGCTAAAAGAAAAAAGGACCAAACTACGGTGATAATGCTATAGTTTTCTTCGGGTCTCAGGTCCAGAAAAACCCGTCTCGAACCCGACCCATATATAATATATATAAAAAATATAATATAGTTATAATATAAAATATAATTTTCTTATGTTTTCCAATTTTCTCTCTCCACTCTACCCACTCGTCACCTACAAATCTCACTCCTTAATCCTCCTCTCACTTTCCTCCCTAGTTGCTGGCCACCAATCACCGTCACCGCCCACTAGCCACTGTTGCTGCCCACAACCACTCCAGTAGCAGCTATCGCGACAGTCCACCGCAGCAGTCACCGCTGCGCACAGCCACAACAGTCAGCACCGATCGCCGCCGCCGCTGCCCATCGATTGCCGCCGCTTCCCCCGCTTCGGTAAGAAATTTTTTAATCTGAATGTGAAATGAGTTCTAAAAGTAAAGGATTTGTGGGTAAACCCGATGAGAAAATTAGCTACATTATATTGATTGAAAAATATGGAGAATACATATAGAGTAATTATTATTGAGTTGGGTTAGTTCTGTAATAGTTTCATTATTTAATGAAGATTGCAGGATTAGTCTTGAGAGTGTCATTAATCGCCCCCAACAGTAACCTGGAATTTAAAATTTCAGTAGGTAATCTAGTTAAAAATTATTGAATTGAGTTATTGTCTTATTGACTCATTTATCAACAGGTCTAATCCGTCGGGTTCGGGTCCATCACGGGTTCAGGATCCGTCAGGTCTGGGATGGGTCCCGGATCCAAAATCATCCCCACGGGTCGGGTCTCGGGTTTGTTCAAACCCGTACTAGATCTGACCCGTTGCCATCCCTAAACTTAAGTACCTTAAGTCTTTCCAACATGAGGGTAGGTTGATGCCATGCACATGGATCGTTATTCGCATTGATGGTTGCCATTTACATTTATTTTTTGATTTTAATTTGTACAATTACATAATTATCCATAGCTGCATAAAAGAATCCAAGATTTATCTAAAATCTAAAATAAGATAGCTTATCCTTTTGATTTAAATCAAACTAGTTAGGTCGGCATACTCGATGAATATGAAATTATATATATATATATATATATATATGTTAGTTATATATTTTAGTTTGGATAAATTAATTACACCATAAATGTTTATTAATCTTTTAAATGAATAAAAACTTGTTAGTATTTATGAATACTAGCATGCATCCCGTACCAAGGCATGGGCCAACAATATCTATATAAACTGAAATAACAACTTTAATTAAATCATATATAGATAATATATGGAATCATACTTAGTATTTTAAATACACATTGTTTGAATTCCTTTAAAGTAATTTCTATTGTTAATCACATTTTCTAGTTTTAACGCATGCTTATACTTTAAAAAGTGAAAAGGATAATTTTTTTGTTGAAATAGGATAATTTATTGTTATAGTTGAAATAATAAGAAAGAATAACAAACATGAGGTTTGTTACCTTTAAACTATAATAAATATAAATAATGCAGTCAAAATATTTTAAAACAAACTCAAAAGTGGAAATTTTAAAGGAATATGGAGGCGAAGTGAAATGAAATTGAATTCTTCTGAAATTAATATAAAGAATAATAATTTTATAAATTCTTGAAAATTTTTGTATATATATCTTGTAAATTCTATAGACTGCTGTATAATGTTGCTGTCCTTTAAAATTTACTTACAAATGATTGCATCCCTAATCTAATATATAAGATAAACGGATTAAATTTCAATTCAAAATAAAATAACAAAACTATTTTTTTTATTTACAATATCTTTAATTAGTTTAATTTCAAATAATTAAAATTATTAAAGAATCCACCACTTATCTAATTTCCAAGACAAAACGGATTGTTAAAATTATACACCAAATTTTTAACTATAAATATTTTTAATAATATTTTTAGTTTTTGTAATGATTATAGTTTTCTATTTGTGTTCTGTATTCAAAGTACCTGGAGGTATGGTATGAGTATAGTCAGTTAATCAAGTCAAATTAAGGCATGATAGTTGGTTGCGTATTTGTACATGTACATATATGTACCTATATATATATATAAAACATATGTACCTATACCTATATGTATATATACATATGTACCTATACATATGTTCATATGCACATGTATACATTACTTATATACATGTACATGTATACCTATACATATGTACATATACAGGTGTGTGTGTGTGTGTGTGTGTGTGTGTGTGTGTGTGTACATGTATACCTATACATATTTACATGTGTATATATATATATGTACATGTATTGAGAGCTTGAGTCCCAAAATTTGAGCTAAAACACATTGAGAGCTTGAGAAAAAATCGAGACTTAAAAAAGGGTCAGAGAAAGAATAGACAAAAATTGGAAAAAATACACAGATGTAACAACGATAAACCACTAGGTTTATATCAGGCTCAATTCTTCCTTCCTGTGTGTTTTGTAATCGAAAAATGGGTTAGTAGTTGGTTTATCATAATACGCAGTTAGCTACCATGTTTTAATTTGATTTGACTGATTAACTATATTTATACCATGCCAACAACTACCTTGGATACAGACCATAAACAGAAAAACTATAATCATTACAAAAATTAGAAATATTATTAAAAATATTTATGGTGAAAAAATTTAGTGTGTAATTTTAATAATCCGTTTTTATCTTGGATGTTAGATAAGTGGTGGATTTGATTAATCTGTTTTAATCTACTATACGATTTGGAATTTGGGACAATGGATCTTGTGTGGTGAATTATGAGACTAAAACTAATTATATCCGTGAATTATGGGATTAAAATTAATAGTAAATGAACATAATTTGACTATAATTGCGCCAGAACTAGAAATGAATTAGTGAAAATTTGTCAGACGATTTTAAATTTCCGCATCTACCCCTGATTTCTTTCCAATTTCCACCAACACACCCTAACTGGCTACACCACCACCCCACCGTAGGGCTGCAAACGAATCGAGTTGGCTCGACCCATATTCGACCTCGAATTCAACTAATTCGAGCTCGAGCCGAGTTCGAGCCTAGTTTGTATGATTATCGAGCCGAGCTCGAGTCCAATAGTTTTTGTTCGTAGGCTCGCGAGCCTTTAATATTTTAATATTTATTTTATTTTATATAATACATATTTATATTTATAAAAATAAAAGTTATAAATCAAAATTAGAATTTAGTCAAAAACCCTACCCTCCCCTTGTCTTCTCTCACAACACCAATGTTTTCAAAATCGGAACGGACCGGCCGGTCTAATCGGTCCAACTGGTGACCGGTGTCTGGTCTAGTCCGATTAACACGCCAAAATCGGGCATGAATTGGTCCACCTGGAACCGGCTAAAACCGATTGAACCGATCCTGATTCATGGACCGGACTAGTGGGCTGAATTTTATTTTATTTTTTTAAATTCGAATTTAGCTATTTTTTTCTGCTTTTCTTTTCCTTAATTAACGGTTTCTATTTTTGCCTTTTCTGTTCAAAACTCTCTCTCCAAAAAAAGTGAAGAAAAAAGAAACCCGAGCCGTCCACCGCGCCGCTCAGCCGCCGCACCGCACCCCCCGCCCGTCCGACGCGCCCCGAGTCCGTCCGTCTGCAGGCGCCAGGCGAAGAAGAAAGGTAAAATTTGGGGTTTCTATTTTTTTTTTCCCCTTCTTATTTCCTGTTCTTTCTCTGTAATTTTTTTCTTTTTAAAATTTCTTTTTGGGATTTTTGGATCTTTTTCTGTATGTATAAGCCATATAAAGTATCTCTTGTTTTTCCCCCTTGAATCAGAATTTAGATTTTTTAGACTCTTTTCCTTTCAGTTACAAAATAATAATTGACACCTTGTTTCCAGGAAGCGTCTTCCCCTGTGAAAAGTGTTTGTAGCCCCTGTGAAGTGTAGAACCATTTTGCTTGGTCCTGAGTGCTGAACTCCTTCAACCTTAGTTCGACAAGATTAGTCAAAAGTCATTAGGGCGATTAATAAATTTATAAATGCAACATGACACTAATTAAAAAGAATTCCAAATCAAGCCAAAGTTCCACTTTCAATATACTATGATTAATTAATTAATGTACCAATTAATTAACCATATTAATTTAATATATATATATATATATATACCTGCACGTATAAGCCATTGTAAATAATTTGTAATATGTACGTGTCGTTAAATTTTTTTATAATGTGTACACGTTGAAAACAATTTCTCTTGAATGTTAATTGTTAGCTTTGGGATGAATGATGAGTTGGATTTTTATTAAATAGTAAGACAAATTTCTTGTTTGGTTTTTATTTTTTATTTTTTTATTATTGGGTTTTCTCTAATTTTTTTTATGTATTTATGATTTTTTCATATAAAAAATTATTTAAATAATTATTATATATTTATGACGTCACACCGGTCCAATCGGTGGTCGAACCGGTAACTAGTAAGGCCGCCGGTTCTGTGTCCGGTCCGGTTTTCAGAACATTGCTCAACACTCTACAGTCGTCATTCTCTCTGCTCTTTCTCTCATCTCTCCTCCCGTCGTCCCTCTATAGTCTCCTCTTCCCCACCGTCGTCTCTTTCGGCTCTCTCTCGTGTCTCTATTCTTCTCGTCGTCTCTCTTCGATCCCTCTCTCTAGTCCCTTCTCTCTTCTGTTACAGAGAAGAGAGCGTCCAGCTGTGGTTGTTGCAACTGTTTCTCCACCGCTGTCTCTTCGCCGCCGACGTGATTCTGTTGTGGGTTTGTATTTGAGGGCTAATTTGACCTTGTTGCTTAATGTTCAGGTAAATTGTTGGAGGGTGTTGTTTAGGAGATAAAAACATGAGGCTGCATGTGGGGCAAACATGGATATTTAGTTGTTCATCTTGCTCTCTTTTCCTCGATATTTTGGTTTGATTAGTTTTGGCTCTATGTGGGGCAAGTTGAGTACAGATTCTCGAGCTCGAACATATACAATTTGTGAGCTTGAGCTCGAATATGAACGGGTTGAATTTGAGCCGACCGAGCCGAGCCGAACCAAGCCCGAACATAGGTAAGAGCAGAGCTCGAGCCTCAAAGTTTCTAGCTCGTCGAGCTCGAGCTTGAGTTATTTGGTTCGAGCTTGAGCTCAAGCCTGAAAAAAATGCCAAGGCTCGGCTCGTTTGCATCCCTAACCCCACCCACTCGCCGCGGCCACTGCCTTCACTCCTTGGCCCACTCAATGACACCAAACTAAAATTTGATGCTTTTGGGGGGAGAAGGGTTTTGTTCTTCTAGGTTCCTTTTCTGAACCAGAGTAATTTAACTGTGCATTTCAAGGGATTTGGGGACGAGGCGCAAGGAGACACTCAAATCAAGAATTACTCTAAGATGGCGAACAGCAAGTACGAATACGTCAAGTCTTTTGAGGTGGAGGATGAGATCATGTCGCCGAATATCATCATTGTTCGTGTCGACGGTCGTGATTTTCGCCGGTATAATCTGCGGCACAATATCTACATGAAATATTTAAATTCAGTCTGACCCATTCCTTGTTTTTTCCGTTCTAAATATTCTTGTGATTGAGTAGATTCTCTGAAGTGCATGAGTTTGAGAAACCGAATGATATAAAAGCATTAGAGTTGATGAATGAGTGTACCAAGGCTGTGGTAGAGCAGTTTCCGGATATTATACTCTCTTATGGTTTCAGTGATGAGTACAGGTGAAGAATGTTATATTACACAAATAATATAGATCCTTTTTGTGTTCGTTACTCATATTTTTTGGTTTTGCTGCAATGATATTTACTATTTGTTTGTTTTCAGTTTCATATTCAAAAAGGGAACCCAGTTTTACCAGCGACGTGCCAGGTTTATGTTTAATCTTTTATTGTGCTTTTCCCAATGTGTTCGTGTGGCATATGAACTCTCATAAAATATATAGCTGTTGGGATTTGATCTTATATGATGTTTTAGTTCCAATTATTTGGGTATTTTGCTTTTGCTCAGTACTTGACTTTAGCTTGCAGGACCAACCTTCTACATCAGTTATTGGTTCTTGGTGGTATAGTATTGTAAACTTTGTAAAATCAAATTCTAATCTTATCAAGAAAAACAATTCGAAGAAAGCCAATGCTGAACAAAGCAAGTCTACTAATGTATTGTGGTTTCTTAGTGCATTTTTTGGTGAAATTTGTTTCTTGATGAATATGCAACTGCTCACTGTAAAAAAAAGTGAGTAAAAATAAGATAATTTAGAACTTTGTATTTGGAGGTTGGCATGATCATTCAATTGCTTTTCCTGACTTGTTTTCCATTTCTTAGGGTGAGTATGAACAATTTGAGTTCAAAAACTTGTTTTCTGGCAATCCCATCTTGTTTTCCATTTATTAGTTGGAATTTTAGATTTTTTATTTCTATCTTAACTAATAGTTGGGAATTTTAATTTATTTTCACTACTTTTCTGGGCTATAGCTAATCTTTTTTTTTTTTTTAAATTTATCTTTTTCATTTTTTTAAAACTTTTAGTTATATTTCTATTACTTAAAGTGATTTTTTTTTACAAAAGAGTGTTATTAATTAATTGTATCATATCTATAGTATAGTTATTGTTATAAATCTTAAGGACAAATTACATAGGTTTTGTCCAAAATGAATCAACTTAGAAGCGAAATTTGCATTTTCCCTTATTATTATTATTATTATTGCAAATTTCGCTTCTAAGTTGATTCATTTAATGCCTAGTTTTCAGCTGGTTATTGTCATATATATTGTTTCCTTGTATTGTATTGTCCAATCTCTATATATTGGAGAACAAAACACATATTTTCAGCCTTCATTGATATATCAACAACATGATTTGCAGCAAGATACACTCCCTTATTGTATCTTTCTTCACATCGGTTTACGTCACCAAATGGAAGGTACTCTTCCCGCAAAAGGACCTGAGATATGCCCCTTCATTCCGGTCACGAGTTATTTGTTGTGCATCTCTGGAGGTTCTTCAAGCATATCTTGTTTGGAGACAATATGAATGTAAGCTGATTTTGTACTTTTGGTGGTGTCCAATCTGTGTGATAAATTATTTGCATCTACCTTACCATTTACATAGAACTATTGTGTTACAAGGTAAGACTATCATTGATCTATTAGTTTGGAGAAATAATAGTGTTCAATGTAAAAGGGGTCTTACACTGATTAATTGGAACTTGTTATCCTTTGGGCAGGTCATGTGAATAACCAACATGATACTTGTCTTTGGCAGCTGATTAAGAGTGGAATGTCTGAGAATGAAGCAGAACAAATGCTGAAGGTGAATTTTTATTTTCTGGACATGGTGTTTCTCTGTCTTTCTAAAATGAATGCATAATCCGGCAACAGAATCTTATGATTTAATTTTTTAGGCTGTCCACTCATATTTCTTATGCTTGAGTTCATCGGGGACAAACCTGTATAGGCTTGAGAGCTTTTCAACTAATTATTTGGCTGATCTGAATAATCTCTGAGATATTACTATTTGTCCTATTGTGCTTAATAAATAAATAAATAAATAAATAAATAAATAAATAATGGTGATGATGATGCCTCAGACAAAACTCTTTCCTATGTGCCTCCATGATCTGCAAAAGGTGGAATGTTGCCTATCTGATACATGTACAACAATTGGTGTTTTAAATTTTGGACTTCATTTTAGTTGGCCACAAGAATTGCTAGATTTTTCATTTTCTGCTAATCTTGTTACCTTTATACCTTTTGAGCTGGTGGTGTTGGTGTTGGCTGAAACATTATAAAGTTTCTGTGGTAAACTTTTGTGTGTGTGTATATACATATGTCATTTTGACACTTGTTTAGCTTCACATGTAATCTACATTCTGATTGGACAAATAAACTGCTAACTTGTTCATTTATGACAAAACTCTTAAAGAGTTTACTTGAGCTACTACAGTTTTTTGGTATGCACATTTAGGAGGCTAAAGCTCTCCATAAAATTTAATTTACACACAAGCTTTTTTCATTTCATCTTCTTTATAGCCAGCAAACCTGAAATGAATACATCGACAATAGAGTCGTTTACTTGAACATATTTAGCAGGCTAAAGCCCTCCATGTAATTGAATCTACACGGAAGCTTTCTTTTATTTCAACTTGTATATAGCCTGCAAGCTGATATGAGTATATTGAAAATTAAGTCAATGAGGAACTTTAATGCTCTTATTTCCTTTGCTTTTGTTCCATTTTGAATTCATCTCATCCATTGAGTAAAAACTCTTGTGGTTACTTTTGCATGCTATTTTATAGGGATCTCAGAAACAAGACAGAAACGAATTGCTTTTCCAGCGCTTTAACATTAACTACAAGAAAGATGTTCCAGAAATCTTTCGTCAAGGGACTTGTGCTCTCAAGATAGAGGTCGTTTTTCGTTCCTTTCGTTATCAAGTGGGTGATGCAATATCAAATAGTCAAAATATTTTGTGGTGACCAGGTTGAAGATATTGTGAAATACAATGATGATGGCCGTCCTGTGAAAAGATGGAGGAGGAAGGTCACAACAGTTCATTCAGAAAACATTGCATCTAGAAGGTTTTGGAATGACCAGTTGTGTCTTTTGAAGAAGCTGGGTCAATTTACTGAAGATTTAAATGAAGCCAAACCCAAGTACCTTAAGTCTTTCCAACATGAGGGTAGGTTGATGCCGTGCACTTGGATCGTTATTCGCATTGATGGTTGCCATTTTCATAGGTAACTTTGCCCTTCTAAATATATTATAGAAATGATAAGTTAATTACCTTTTATCATCATGCAGTAACTTGACACCACACTGGTCTCCATAATGGGGAAATCATCTATTATTCTAGTTAGAATTTCCGCTACTGAAACCGCTTTTTAGTTTTCGAAGAATCTACTTAAAATTTCTAGAAATTGCCAGATTGAGTATTTATGAGAAAATAGTAACCAGGGTGAGTTGTGTCGTCTGGTGTAACCTAACACAAGTAAGAAACTGTGGAAAGCATTTTCATCGTACTGATATTATAACATTTTCAGCAGAAACACTATGTTTGTCAAGATATTATAAATAACACTTAAGTTCCTTTTCCTATTTGGATTGTGGTAGATTTTCAGATGTCCACGAGTTTGAGAAGCCAAACGATGTACAAGCTCTCAACCTAATGAATTCATGTGCCACTGATGTAATAGAAGAGTTCAAGGACATTGTCTTTGCTTACGGGGTTAGCGATGAGTATAGGTATTAAATCACTTTTCACTTGCACAATTTTTCATTGTATTAAACTTTTACATCTATGTGTTTGACAAGTTACTTGGTAATTATCAGCTTTGTTTTGAAGAAAGAGTCTCAGCTCTACGGAAGACATGCAAGGTATCTCTTATACACAAAAGTTATTATAATTGCTAGCAGTTGACAGTTAATATGAGGGCTACTAGAACTTTAAATAATGTAATTAAATCTATTTTGTTTCATGATTTATGTGTGTGTGTGTACACATATGTATGCATGTTTGTGTGAACATACATATATACACTGACTTGTGCTTTTATTATTTTTATCATGGTGCAGTGACATAGTTTCTGCAGTTGTATCTTTCTTCTCTTCGGTGTACACTATGAAATGGAATGAATTTTTTCCACGTAAAGAGATGAAACACCCACCATATTTTGATGGTCGTGCTGTTTGCTACCCATCCAGTGAGATTCTTCAAGATTATCTAGCATGGAGACAAGTTGATTGTGAGTTTACTTCATTTTTTATTTTCTTTTTTCCTTTTTTTTTGATTTGATGGAAGAGTTGATGAGCTATGGCAAAACAGTAAACCATTTTGTTGTAATATTTTCTCATAGTTGTAAATATATAATTCTTATTGCCAAGTTTGGATTTGCAGGTCACATCAACAATCAGTACAATACTTGTTTCTGGATGCTTGTGAAGTCTGGGAAGAGCAAGATTGATGCCCAAAATTACTTGAAGGTGCGTACTTTCTGTGATTAATTGCTTGACTAATGACTAGTCATCTACCATGTTTTACATGAGATAAATATAAAGCATGAATAAAGTTATGTTGTCATAACTCAACCTATACGCCTCTATTGTATCGTGCTTCAATACCTTCTTTTAATAAGAAATATTTGCTTTCATTTTCATACACAATAAATCAGTTTCCGTAAGTTGGACTATGTTAACTGATTCTGAACAAGATGCAACTTTTTAGCCTCTTCGTGTACTAGGCAAATTTGTAGTGTCCTGCTATTATGATAATGTTCATTTCTATTTTCTTTTTTTATGTTATTTTATTATCATTATTTTTATTATTATTATTTTTTTCTCGTTTTTGGTGTGTGTGTGGGTGTGTGAATTCACCATCATTTTCCTAATGAAAACTTTTACCGGCTGAGAGAACCTTTAGTCTTGTTCACTGTGAATGGGGTAATGTAGTCAAGTGCTTTGTGCTTACTCCTGGGGTTGATCCATAACACTTTGCTCTTGGACTATTCTCAGACTCTCGGTGATTTCTCATATTGACTGCCTAGATATATGAATTGTAGCAACTGGAGTTTGAATTTGAGAAGTATTTCTAAGTTTATAGTTATTCCAAATATTTCTTTTTTATTTTCAGGTTTCATTCCTATTTTGCTAATTTTCAGGGTACTCAAGCTCAGGAGAAAAATGAAATTCTCAATCGGCTCTCTGGTATTGACAATTATTATAACACATTGCCCATGATGTTCCGCCAGGGATCATCTGTTTATTGGGACAAGGTTATGTCCTAAACACGCCCCCCCCCCCTTTCTCGCACACACCTATCCCAATAAAGGAAAATGTGCAGAAGTGAATGGTAGATGTTTGATATTATGATTTAACATGTACAGATCTTTGAAGTGCATTCTCTGATCATCTTTTAGAACTTCTCTAAATGGCCTTTATTCGATTCTTCATTATTCACACCTTACTATTATGAAACTGTATTCGCAGGAGACGAGAATGGCGGACAATAACGAAGGTGCTGCTGGTAAATCACGCAAAATAGTGGTAATCAAATATTGCAATATCATTGAGTCGAGCTTTTGGGAGGCACACCCTGAAATACTCTTATGAGAAGCAATGCCTGTAAAGCACATGGTTGCAGCACTGATTTGACATGAAACAATCAAATTGTGACATAAATCTAATTCAGGTTTGTTCAAATCACTATTTCTCTTGTTCTTTCTAGCATCCTAGCTGTGTTATCGTGAAATTTTGTTAAATTGTGATACGATTTTTCTTGAATTCTTCTCTCTTGTTTTCCTCCATTCTTTTCATTCTTTCTTATTTGCTTTCTAATAAATTTATTTATCAATGTCAGCCATTTTTCTGCAGCTTGGCACGACCTCCCTACTAATCGTGCCCTGCCAACTCTTATCAGTTCTGGAAACAGCCTCTTCTGGAGAATGCGGACAGCATAAAATTTGGGGGAGATGGAGAAATTCAGGTTTTTAAGGATTTTTAGTCGTTTTCCCTATGTTGCAAGAGATGCAAAGCTTCAACATCAATGATGAAACTGCATTCGGGGAAATTCCTGCATGCACCCGATTTTTAGGCATCACCTAGCAGAAAATTGCAATTTTACGATGCAATTTTTTTATGTAGACATTTTCTCTGATTAGATTAAATTTTTGTGACACAATTTTAGTAATTTGATTCATGGGTAGGCTCTTAAGACTCAGCGTGTGCTCCTTAGGATGTGGTCTACTCCCGAAAGAACTCACATTGTCACATCGTGCAACATCTGGGATGTATATATTTGCAACATCTGGGATGTATATAAACGTACAGGATTTATCAAAAACAAGTTTGTTTTTCTTTCCGCCCTCTTGTTATTATGTGCGCTTCAATATTGCTCCTTATTTTCTTCGAGACAAACCAAAAAACGAAAAAATTGACTTAAGATGGATTAACAAGACCTGGAATATATATATCTACACACACACACACACACACACACACACATACACACACACATATATATATATATAACATGAATAAACATATAAACACATCATGTATTTATTATCGAAAATACATAAGAGTGTTTTTTACTCTAGTAGCAATATAGCATGCATATACATCGACTACATAAAGATATATATGAAACTCTCGAATCCGCTGTCAACAGCTCGCACAAGTGGTCTAGTGGTAAAATAGTACCCTGCCACGGTACAGACCCGGGTTCGATTCCCGGCTGGTGCATCTTCCTTTTATTTTTGCTGCTTTGTGAATTTTTAAACATCGCCACCCAATAATTTATAATACTCAATGTCCAACACCCTTAATCTTCTTATGACCTGAAACTTACATATTTTTATCAAACGCTAACAGATGATGTATCTTCAAAATCTCCAACTTTGATCTTATGATGCAAACTCGAACCCTCCGGGAGACCCAAAGGTGGATTCTTGCAAGAACAATTATCAACATTAAATAGCTCCCACTCCTTGATACTACATCTATCCAATGCAGAAGCCAATCTCTCTCTCTGCCCCTCGTTCGGGTACATCCCATCCGGGCTCACAAGCACCGCCCCGGTATACGACTGTCCGGCCACTCGGGCTGCTCCATGGTAATGAAACAAACCCCAGCTCAAATCATCGCACACATCCACAATCGTCCAAAATTCATTTGAAACTACTCCGTTATCCAACACGCTGAAGTAAAACGTACCCGGTATCTTCCCTCTCTTGACCCGATACTTTCTTCTCCTCCACACCAAATCCCCGTCCAGCGTCCTCACCTGGAAAACAGGCTCGTACCAAAATGATCCTTTTGCCTTTCCCCTATAGAACAACTGGTACTGGCATGGAAACTGATCGTAAGCAGGGTTCTGCCCGGCTACGACCCGCCAACTCCAGTCCAAACTTCCCAACCAACCCACAAAAAGATCTTCAGCAGCTTCATGATCCAAAGCCTCTCCATGAAACTGGTCCACTGGGGTGACCAGCGGTTTATCTGGAATCTTTGCATCCAATTCAAGACAATTATTCTTCTGCAGTACGCATAAAGAGAACTCCTCAAGTTGTGGGCTTTCATACGACGCAATACACCTGTAGTTGCATACCTGGTCCACAGGGCTGCACTTGTTCAAGCATTGAAGAGCTTTCCGACAATTTGGATCCAAAAGGCAGTTGAGTATTTGAGGGCCACAGTTTTTTAACATACTGCTCAATGTAGAGAAACCCTTTGCCCTTAGGTTCTTTAATGTGGGAACGGGTGTGATGTATGCGTTTATTATGACTAGCAAACAGAACCTTATATCATCGGAGTTATGTCTGTCCCAAGCGTCAAATACAGACCGAACGACTTCCTCTGATTCGTTCTTTTGTTGAGGCAATGGCAGTTTACTGAATATACTTCCTTCGTTTTTGGTTGGGACGATGGATCCAGCTAATTTGTTCGTTAAAGCTGGAGATGAGTCGAAGCATATGATATTTGAGATATCTTGACAATTGGTACAGATCCATTTAACAGATTCTTGATTTGTAACGGCAACAATCATCAAAATATTCGCATTGCCTAGTGCCTCATGAAGCTGTACTTTGGTCTCATCATCAGCTCGACACGAATTGTCACTAAATACCAGCATTTCAAATCCTTCATCAACCCATTTCAATCTTTTTGCCTGGTTACAAATAAATCAATTAGCATTAGCAATGATATAGCAAGCTACTCTATAAACATAGAAGCAAGATTCTCAAAAATCTTAGTTCCGCTAAATATCTTAAATTTTCTTTTCAAGTTTCTAATCCCGGCTACTCCTAACTTCATCAGTATAAGCAACCACAAACCTCGAAAGAAAAAGTGAATTCATTATTCTCAGAGACAAATTCAGAATAGTTAAAGCAATTATAGTTACATTCGCCATAAATAAATAAAACAAATAAAAGTAATGTCTGATAACCTGAAGCCAAAATTCAGATAATGAAATTTTAATAAACATCTAAAATGAAAGAAACAAGGTTTCATGTTTCTGTAATAAACTAATACCAATAAAAAAGTTGCTTGTTAATTATGTGATCATAATCCTAAACAGGGGAAAAAATGAATGGCTATCAAGAGCTCAATTGAGAGAACCCCTCCACCAATTTCATCCAAATAGCCAAACCCATGCCACTGATCAAGTCTTTAAATACATCTCTATACAGCCTTAAGATTTCACTCTATTGCAAATACAAATAAATAAACAGGACAAAGGCCTATACATATTATATATTATATGTATGTATGTGTATATGTATCTACTTACAGTGTGGAGCATCACATCATACCAAGGCGTGGACTTGAGCGGGCTGACGCTACCTTCCCCAACAAGAGCTACTATTCTCACCGGAGCCGCACCCTCGGCCACCGCCGGAGAACCATTTTCCGACATCTTATCCGCCCCGGCCATGGCTCTGCTGCAACAATACGATGAGCGGCGGCGAAGGAGCAAAGAACCCATCAAGAGGGAACAGTTCCGGGCGTCGGAGGAAGAAAACTGGAGGTGGGTTTTGCCGAGCCGCCTGAAAACGGCCATTTTGTGGTTGGACAAAGACGGTGGCGCTGCGTAGTTCTTGAGAGCAGCCATGGCGGTTGTTTCTAGAGAGTTGCGTAAGAAGGAGGAGCAATTTCTTTATTTAGTAATGAAATTGTTTTGGGAAATTGGTGATTTGAGTAGACGTGACAGGGTCGAGAGCCATTCAAGTTGAGCTGCGTGAGATGGGTTCTCAACATGTTGAGACAAAATAAAGCGCAGGATTTGTTCTTATGTTTGACTAGAACATACAGGTGTATGTGTGTGTGTGAGAGAGAGAGAGACAGAGAGAGACGAAGAAATGAAAATTTAATTTTTCCTTCGAAATTGATGTCTCGTATAAATGTGAAATTTACAGAGTCCTCACTTATCATAATTTCATAAACCGGAACACAACATTGTATAATTACACTGTTCTCAAACCAAACAAGAAATGTGGGAAAATAAAATATTTTAATTTAAATATAGATAAATAAAATTTTGAGCAAATTATGTCTACGTTCCGTTGAGGTACGGTGTTATTATAAATTAGTTTTCTTTACTATAAGAATTACAAACAACCCCTTAAGGTTAAGGTTTAGAATCCTTTGTAAATCTTAATAAAGATGTATGAAAAATAACTTTTGTGCAGCTATAGCAGTCAACTCGGTCACTAATAGATGCGCCTGTTGAGTTTGACAAAATCCATCAATCAATTCTGTTGTTCCACCAACTTTTTAAAAATAATTTCATTTTATACTACTACAACCATAATCAAGTATTATCGTTTACAATCTAATATCGCTACTACTTTTTTTCTCTTTTTTTGAAATTGACTTTATATATAGTTTCAAAACATCTTAAACTTGTTAAAATTATATGAATTTCATCTCAAAATCCTTCCAAAAATAACAGAAATATAACTCATAATTACAGCTCATCTTTTGTTAACTTTATATATACTTTGAAGGGTATTTGTAATTTTTAAAATAAAAAGAACTAACTTGCAACTACATCATACCTCAAGGGATGAAATTTTAGAAAAAAAAAAATCCTCAAAAATGAAGTTTAAATGATCTAATTCTTCTTGTTGAAAAATTGATCCGATGGCTGAAAGCTTGTTTTTAAGTTAATTGCATAATGAAAATTTAATGTCTTGAGGAAAATGTTGAGCCGTGTAACAACAGCATTTCGACGTGATAGAAGTCTGAAAATTTGAGAGCTTAATACTTGATTTAATGGTATAGTTTTTCTTTTTCTTCTTTTTTTAAATCTTCTTTGCTTTAATCCAAATGCCTGGTTTTACAAAATAGAAGATGGGCCTTATTACTTCGAAGCTTCTCTCCCATGGTTGGGCTATTGGGGCTTGGATGCCAGTTACAAATAATTAAGAGGGTTTGAGTTTCTTATGGGCTTTATTTAAATATTTGACGCCATTATCTAACTCAAAATCAAGACTTATCATATTGAATTATCTTGAGCCATTGATTGGTAATTTGTTCCCGCATTTGTAGTCTCAACATAAAAATGAAATATAATTTTGAGTTTTGATAATTCAAAATTATAAAAACTCAAAATTACATTGAGAATTTCATACTATAAATATATATAATCACAAAAATATTTCTATCACAATATTTGTTTTTCAATAATAATATATAATTTTTCCAGCTAAAAAAAGAGCATCCCATGCATGAAACAGACGCAACTAAAACTGGAATATTATAAATGGAGAGATTGTAAGAAAGGCCTAGTGTAATAACTTAGGAATTTCAATAGATAGAGGGGTTTTTGTTTTCGCGATTGGGACAAACTTTAGGAGGCTTTTGGTATTTATGCTAAAACACAAAAAGGTTACAACTTAGGATTTTCCATTTGCACAACATCAAGTCTTGTATTCCCAGGAAACCTTCAAGTTCCTAGATTGTACTAAATCACTCTAAAAAGGACAACCTTATACATGTACAGATTTGTTAAACAATGAGAATGTCTTTGTTGAGGATTTTAGGTTTGTAGGTCCTTTTGAAGCTGTTGCTTTGATTCTGTTTTAGCAGCCAACACAACATCATCTAGGAACCCTCTCTGTGGAAATTCTTCAGGCACGAGACTCCGGTAGATCTCAAAGTTCTCGTCGGCTTCCTTTCTTTTTTCCAGCAAGCTGTACACGATTCCCTGAAACGCATTTCATCAAGTAGTAACGTTACCCGAACATATGGCCATTATTTTTAGGCCAGAACTAGAATTAAATGATATCGAACAGGAGCTTGATTTCGAATATGAAAATTTAAATATCTAGGTAACTTATCAAGAACTTGGATTTTGTCCCATACAGGCAAGAACAATTTGAAAAAGTAGATTAAAATTTGAATTATAACATCATTCATCGATGTATAATAATCAACAGGAGATGATTAGGTTTCCTTCCTTTTTTTCTTGAATTTCTACAAAGGGACTACTCTGTCCTATCTCCAGCATTTGAAAGGAACAACACACACACACACACACACATCTCATCATCTAGCAATCTTGATTTCAAGGTAGCAACTCGTGAAGCTTCCTTACTCATAATGTATTCTGAACCTAAACAGATCAAGCCCCATTACTCAGTAGAGAATTTTCAAATAAATGTCCAGAATCAGAATATTCAACATAATCCGCAAATATATGTCAAGCTAGTATTCTACCTCTTTAAGAACCATCTTAATGAAAAACAAAACCATCAACAATTCCAAAAAGACTAAATACAGCAGTAGCTATCCAACTAACCTGGCATAGATAAGGGCGAAAATCTCTTGGATTCTCATTAATAAGTGCTTGAAACATCTCCAAAGCCTCTTCCAAATCTCCCTGCAAACCAGAAAAACAATAAAATTTCTTGAAATGCAGCCATAGTAACCAAATATCCACACTAGTATCAAAACGACCTTTTCTTGTATTACACGTCCAATTTTCTCTCTTTGGTTCTCGTTTCTTTTATTTTCTAATTTAATTTGTAAACTTTTTCAGATGAGTCTAGAGTCATATGCAAACAAATCTTGATGATTCTGTCCAACAAACTGAAATCCTACTTAAGTTATAGTAGCTGAAGTGAAACTAAGCGGATAGCACAGTTGTTACCTTTATTATATGCATTTGTGCTATCAAAATTCTTATGTTTCGCTCTTCATTAACTCTTTTTCCTTGGCGAGCTACCTCTAAAGCCCTTTCGAGCATCTCAAAAACAGCTGGCCCTTCATGGTTCTTATGCATCACCATTGCTAGACCCTATCAAAGAAAGGATAACCTCATCACACTGCAAGATTGAAGGCATAGCAGTTGAATCAAAACTATATATAAAAGCTTCAGCAATGGCGAATAACACCAAGCAACAGTGAGGCAATAGGAAGTAAAACTCTTGACACTGCAGCGATTCTTCATTTTACTTTTCAACAAGTTTTCTCAATCAAAACTTTGAAACAAATATTGGTAGGGGATGACGCCACATGGGGACTGTAGGGCAAGAGCCACCCACCCCCAACCTCCAGCTCATGAGATGGTGCCTATTTGGATAATATCTAAGTGGTGTGTTTAGCCGTTGGATCAAATATGATGATATCATAATTTCATTTTTTTAACACTTTTTGACATCATATACAAATCCAACGACTGAAAACATCGATTGGGTAATACCCAACTGCTGGGTAGCATGAACCTTTTCCCCGATCACCACTGCAACCATCATCACCTCTACACCAAATATCTAGAAAGCTATTTCTCATATACGTATTTATCAGAATTAAATATTTAGCCCCCATTCCTTCCATATACTAGAAAATTTCCCTCAGCCCTCCATAATCAAATTCATGGCTCTATCCCTGATTGAAACTACATAATGCTGTACAACTCTGCAGAGCATTGACAGTACATAGCGTGATATAACTCTACAGAGCATCAAAGTAAAAGGAAAATAGCAATACTCATGTGATTTAGATGATCAGTTTATGCATTCGCAAAGCCTACAAACACCAAGATAAAACTAGCTCAGAACAAATTTAAAAAGGTGGCCAAGAACAATCAAATGCAAGTCAGAAAAGCTAAAACAGCGTCATACATGCAAAGCTCTGAGCAATAGAGGCTTCTGCTTGAGTATATTCTTGAACAAGCTCTTAGCCTTGCTCAAATTCCCCATCATCTCATAACAAAGAGCCTGCAAAAGCCTCCACTCCATTTCATTAGGCTGCAACTCAATCAACCTCTCAACATACTCCACAGTCTCTTTAGTCTTTCCTTTCCTCATTTTCACATTAATAACCATCTTTAAAGCATCGATATTTTTCGGATTTTCTTGCAACAACTTCACACACATCGCCTCTTCTTTCCTATCACCACTTCCCCCAAACTGAGCATGTCTCTTTTCCTCAGAACTCTCAGTTTCTTGGACTGGCTGTGCTAAAACAGGCCCCAATTTCCAAGAGCCCATGAAAATGAGCGACCCCAATAGCAAAGTTGCGATTTTCTCTACAAAAAACTTGGAAATGTTCTTCTGGTGCGGCGAACAAAAGGCTGAAAATGAAGGTTTCGGTGCGGGTTTCAATGAAAAGTGATGATTTCTGACTGGTTGCCGGAGTTTGAGGTGGTGATAACGAGAAGATGATGAATTGAAAATGTGGGTTTTGGATTTGGAGGGGTTTTGAGATAAGGGGTGTGTGAATTTGTGGGTTTGCTTCGTGTAATAGTGAGACGGAAGAGTGAGATTGGCTAGAGGCAACGCCGCCATTCTTGTGAGCGGAAAGCGGTGGAAGCGGCGGCGCAGTTCAGGGAAGACGGAAGTAGCCGGCGGGGTTTTAGGCTACTACGGCGTCGAGGGGTTTTGCTATAATGGCTTCATTAGTGCAAAAAATTTGTTCATCCCACTTTTCAAATTTCCTTTTAATTTAATAGCCTTCAATTTCTTTATTTATTTATTTATTTTTAAATTAAATATTCGATGTGGCATAATTTAAAAGTTAATTAAGTGAAATTAACAAGTTTAGAATTGGACTGAGTCGAATTATAAATAAATAATTTAATAATTTATACAATATCGATTTTATAAATAATCTAATGATCATTTGTATGTGTACTTAAAAATGGCTTCATCAATCAATATAATCGCTTAGTCGATCATAACATGTCGCTTAATCGATCAAAATATGTCGCTTAATCGATCATAAAATGTCGCTTAATGGATCATAAAATATTGCTTAATCGATCAAAATATCTCGCTTAATCAATCATAAAATATCGTTTAATCGATCATCATACATATCGTTTAATCAATCATCAAATGTCGATTAATCGATCATCATATGTCATTTGATCGATCAAAAATGTCGATTAATTGATCATTATATATGTGGGTCTTACTTGTCAATTGAAAATATTCCTGTGCAGAACACGTTCTTATTTCTCAGCAAAGCTTCACTTTCCATTCCATTCTTCTCTTCTCTTCTCTTCCTTGAAGTTGGAATCTTTACAGTAACTCATCTCTCTCTCTCTCTCTCTCTCTCTCTCTCTCCTTCAAAATTCATTCTAGAATCCAAAAAAATCATCATGAAACCCTTGATTTTTGCATTCTCCCCTCTTTTTCTCTTCAAAATCATGATAAAAATCCTAGAAAAATATAACATTGGTAAACTACAAGACTTGCTCCACAAAAATAGAAGTACAAGAAGATTCACAAATCGATGCTGCTTCACAAGAAGTACAAGAGCCATTGGTGAACGAGTCATTAGTGACCGAGGAAATCGATGCTGCTCCACAACAAGCACATATATGTTAATCCATTATTTGTACATGAAGAATTAATGTTCAACTTCAATCGTAATCGTTGGTCAATTATTACTGTCGACTGAGGTATTTTACATGTTGATTGAGGGATTTACATGTCGATTGAGTGATTTTACATGTCGATTGAGCAATTGTACTATCGATTAAGCGATTGTCCTCAAAATTTTCTTATTTTGTCCTAAAAAATTATCGTGGTGATATCGATTAAGCGATTGTGGTAACTTGCTATTATTTTGAAAGTAAGTTGTAGTGAATTTAGGCAGTAAAAGATTAGATTCTAGTCACCATTGTGCATGGTATGACTTGATATGAATTCTACGCTATTAATTCTTTCAACTAATTTTCCTGTATTGCTTTCAATTTAAAAGATTTTGGTGTTTTGTTTGAACATAGAAAAATGAAGAGAATGGTCCAGTTGATGAGCTATCCATTCCTTATTATCTGCGGTGTATATGTTTTAATAGTTACCAGCTCCGGACAATTTTGTATGATATCAAATACTTCCCTGTGAGGGTGACTGTGAGATCTTCAATTGCTAAACTTTGTAAAATGAAGGAAGTTTTGATGGGTTTAGGAGAGAATATATTGTCGAGATTCTCTAAAACTTGCTTCGGTCACTTATTAGGTATGCCAAATTTCTGGACATTTTTCAGGTAACTTTGTCATTATCTTATGCTCTGTCAGATTCAATGCCAAAAGAAATAGGAGCTATGGTTTGCCATTGACAACAAATCCATTTGATTTGACATGACGGAGTTTGTCATAGTTATTGAACTAAATTATGGTCCGCTCCCTCCCATTGATGAACTGGAGACGATGAGAAACGATGAAAAAAGCCAAAAATTCTTGCAGAAGGTTATGAGTAAGAAACAATCAGTGAAAATTTCAGAATTGGATGATTGTATGAAAAAGAAAAATTTTTCGGCACAAGAAAAGTTCAAAATATGACTCGTATGGTTGGTGCATACTTTCATTTTGGCGAAGGATGACTATAAAAATGTGAATGAAGACCTTTTGCTATTTGTCAACAATCTTGACTTCTTCAATTCTTATCCATGGGGAAATGAGTCTTTTGTGATGACATTAGAGTCACTCCGGACAAGAGAACTGAAGAAAAAATATTTTCAATGGGTTGAAAAGGAGAAGACTTCAAAAAAACTGAATCTTACAATATTGTTGGATTTCCTTGGGCCTTACAGGTAAACTTACCTTAAAACTTAGTACATTTTAATGTTTTGTTGCCTTAGATTGAATGTTGATTGAATTTTTTTTGTTATAAAAATAGTGCAGCACATTTCTTTCAAATTTTGTGGGGATATCGATCGATCGATTTTTGTCGTGGATTGATCGATGCCGTTATCAATTGATCGATTTTTTATAAGTGATATAGAATATAATTTTTAAAAATTATGGTTTGTGTCGATTAAGCGACTGGAAATGTTGATTGAGCGATTGAAATCATCGATTGATCGATACAATTATCGATTGATTGATTTTTTATGAGTGATGCAAAATATAATTTTCAAAAATTATGGTTTGCGTCGATTGAGCAACTGGAAATGTTGATTGAGGGATTGGCATCGTCAATTGATCGATACCGTTATCGATTGATTGATTTTTATTGTCAATTGATTGATTTGTTATGAGTTATACAGAATATAATTTTCAAAAATTATGGTTTGTGTCGATTGAGCGACTGACAATGTATATTGAGCGATACAATATATTGATTGATCGATTGTGACATCATCAATCGATTGATACCAATTATAGATTGATCGATTATTCTTGTCGATTGATTGATTTGTTTTTATGAACGATACGTAATATTATTTTTAAAATTATGGGGTGTCGATTGAGCGATTTACAATGTCGATTGAGCGATACCTTATATCGATTGATCGATTGTATTTGTTGATTGATCGATGTTTTAGAAAATCTGTAGGATTTTTCTTAAAAAAATTGGGTTGATACATATCAATTGATCGATTTGTTTCTTTGCATTTAGGCTTGAGCTTATGAGTTTGTCCCTACTTTTGCGAAATTCGGGTTATCTATGGTTCCAATAGAGAATGATCCATTGTTGCCACTTCCCAGAATTGTGAGATGACATTCAAGTAAATTGGAAAAATTGGTTTTTGAGATAATTGAAGAGGCAATTGAAAAGAACAACAAGGTACCTCTAAAAAATATGAAATTTAATTTCAATATTTTTGTATTCCTTGAGTCGATATGTATAACTTAATATGTGTAAATTTCAATTTTAGGTGGTCATGCATCCATTCTTATACCCAACAAAAAGGGTTAAGAGAGCCTTACATATGATCATTTGATAATCTAAAAGAGATTTCTGATGATATAATTGATCATCTCACTCGAGACTTGGAAGGAATTACATAGTTGATGTCTACTTTTGACCTTGATGTCGACGTGATTGAGTTCAAACACGAGGGTGCTGATGTCAAAGGGGCATCATATTTCCAGCATCATGAGGAAGCAACAGATGCACGAACCACCCCACCGCCCGCCCCAAAACTAAGCTTGCATCAAATTCCTGCCCCAAAACTAAGCCTGCCTCATGAGGAAGTAAACATTCGTCCACCATCATCGTGTGCCCATCACGATGCAATCATGGAACAACTGAAATCCATCAATGAGCAAGTCACTTCTGTCCATCCTAAGGAAGTAAGGGCGTCTCCATCATCATTGTGTACTCATCACGATGAAAATTAAAAAGTATTAATGATGGACTTGTTGGGTTGAAAAACTTTCTGTCAGAACGAATAGAAAAGACAGACAAAAGGATTGAGTTACTTTATGCATTGGTGGACAAAAGACCAGAAAGATCGAAATAGAAAAGCAAATACGCGAAGTCTCCATTCACTCAAGAGGGTGGGAAAGGGCAGAAAACGAAAGTGGGAGATGTGGTTGCACCACCATCCAAGCCTGATTTATTTATGCCACTTGATTCGAAAAAGTTATTTGCCTTTCTGGAATGGTATGAACCAGGCCCAGATGACAAAAAAGTTTATGGGAAAATAGAATGGTTGGACAAGTCATTTTTCTGCACGCTATTGGGTGAAAGGCAATGACTCAATTCAGAAGTAAGTTTACTTGTATAGCTTCTTCAATAAATTATTGTCATATTAAATTTGCTTACATGTTTTTTATTTTGGTGCTGCATATCGAGGAAGCTTTATGTCTAATGAGGATTAGACATAAAAATCATCTGAAATTCTATGATCGAGAGGTAGCTTTTGTCGATTGTCAATTTATGCAGCAGCTACAGTTTTCTTATGAGAGGGTTAGGGATGGAATTGACTCCCCGAAAATTGATCGTTGTGGGTATACTAATAATGATACTTTGAATGTTGCAATTGAGCTAATGCATATTACCCCAAAATTAATAGATTATGCAAATGGCAACGAACCAAAATATGCTGACCCATGGTGGGGGTTCAAGAAAGTGTATGGAGTTTTGAACATATATAACCAGCATTGAATTTCTGTTGTGTGGTTGTTAAATAAGGGGGAGGTGCATATTCTAGATTGCAACCCCAAAATTTGTAGGGGCCAGAGCTTAAGAAGTTGATGGCCTCGGCTTGTTTATTATTCTCCAAGGTCTTGAAAGTAACGGGTCACTTTGAGCCAATGGGCAAGCTGCTTGAGCAGAAATGGAGTTACCATGTCGAGAAATGTTCATTTGATGAGTGAAGGTATTTATTTTGTTTCTCATGTTATGGCATTCTTGGTTAAACAAGATATATGTATTCACTTTCCTCTTTTTTTTCTTCCATGTATATACTTCATATTTTTTGCATTGGAGACTGTGGGGTACATTTGCTGAAATTTATTGAACTTCACATGACCGGCACTTCAATGGACAAGTTGAACTATGAAAACATCATTGAATTCCCGACAACGGTTAACTACTGAGTTTTTCACAGCAAAAATGGATCCATGTGTCCCAACTTGAAACATTACAATTTTAATGAGGATTATAACTTAAACTGTGTAAATTATTATTATTTTTTGATCAATCATGTATTCAATCAAGCCATGTGATGATCGATCATGATAATCGACCAAGCGATGTGTTGATCGATCTTTCAATTACACACAGTTGATCAATCGATCATCATAATCGATCAAGCGAACACAACAAGACTTAGAATATTGTGGAACAAACGAGTAATCGATCAATCGATCATAATAATCGATTAAGCGAACACAACAACACTTGGAATCTTATGTAGAACAAAATAGTAATCGATCAAGCGATTATGGTAATCTATCAAGCGAACACAACAACACTTGGAATCTTATGTAAAACAAACTAGTAATCGATCAAGCGAACACAACAACATGTGGAATCTTATGTAGAACAAAATAGTAATCGATCAAGCGAACACAACAACACTTGGAATCTTATGTAGAACAAATAGTAATCGATCAAGCGATCATGATAATCGATCAAGAACACTTGGAATCTTATTTAGAACAAAATAGTAATCGATCAAGCGAACACAACAACACTTAGAATTTTATGTACAACAAAATAGTAATCGATCAAGCGATCATGGTAATCTATAAAGCAAACACAACAACACTTGGAATCTTATGTAGAATAAAATAGTAATCGATCAAGCGATCATGATAATCGATCAAGCGAACACAACAACACTTAGAATCTTATGTAGAACAAAATAGTAATCGATCAAGCGATCATAGTAATCGATCAAGCGAACACAACAACACTTGGAATCTTATGTAAAACAAACTAGTAATCGATCAAGCGATCATTGTAATCGATCAAGTGAACACAACAACACTTGAAATCTTGTGTAGAACAAACTAATAATCGATCAAGCGGTTATTATAATCGATCAAGCGAACACAACAACACTTGGAATCTTATGTGGAACAAAATACTAATCGATCAAGCAATCATGGTAATCAATCAAGCGGATACAACAACACTTGGAATCTTATGTATAACAAATTAGTAAGCGATCAAGTGATTATAGTAATCGATTAAGCGATCATAGTATGTATATGTCATGCTATATATATATAGTAGATATATACATTATGTGTATATGTCAAGAAATGTTTTTTTTACTAGTAATCTTATGTGTAATATTTTTTGAAGTCATTATGCGTACACTCTAATATTTTGATAAATATATATGATTTGATGTGTATTATATATATGTCAAGTATACAATATATATAGCAATACTATATATATGACATATTATATATATGATTAGATATGTATTATATATATGTCAAGTATACTGTATATATATCAATAGTATATATGACATATTATATATATGATTAGATATGTATTATATATATGTCAAGTATACTGTATATATAGCAATAGTATATATATGTCATATTATATATATATATTAGATATATACATTATGTATATATGTCAAGAAATGCTTTTTTTTAAAATCTTTGTGTAATATTTTTTGAAGTTGTTATACGTACACTCTAATATTTTGATAAATATTATATATATGATTAGATACATATTATATATATATGTCAAGTATACTGTATATATAGCAATAGTATATATATGTCATATTATATATATATATGTATATTAGATACATATATTATAAATATATGTCAACATATGATTTTAGATATGTATTATATATGATATTTTGATAAATATATATGATTAGATATGTAACAATAGTATATATATGACATATATATATATATATATATATTATGACATTTTAGGCTCGGGCTCATGAGATTGGTCAGAATACAAGTTGTGGTGATATCGATCATGTAATAGATCATGTCGATTGATCGATTTTCCATGTCGATGGATCGATTTTCAGGTCGATTGATCGAAATTTCCTGTCGATTGAGTGATAGTATATATCGCATGAGCAATAGTGTATGTCAATTGATCGACTTGTCATGTCAATTGAGCAATTTGTTTCTTTGCTTTTTAGGCTTAGACTTATGAGATTGATCAAAATACAAGTTGTGGTGATATCGATCAAGCGATAGATCATGTCTATTGATCGATTTTCCATGTCGATGGATCGATTTTCAGGTCGATTGATCAAAATTTAAGGTTGATTGATCGATTGTTCACGTTGATTGAGTGATTTTTTTGCTTTAATATGCGATTGTCCCTGTTTGAAGTGTATTTATATATATATATATATATATATATACAATAATTTGAAGCAAAAAGATCAAAAAGATTGAGCACTTGTTCATGAAATGATATCTACAAGCATTTAAAGATCAAAAAGTACATTATCATAAACTAGAAATGCTAACATCCACACTTTTCAATTATCCTCGATTGTTTATTCGCAGGTTCTTTTCTTGTGACCTGGCTTATTACATTGTGAGCACTTGTTCTTCTTTTGACGAACTTCACAAGCAATTGGGATCCTCTTGACTCTTTTCCTGCCTTTTGATAGATTCACATGAGGAGGTTTAATGATAATTTTTTTTTATTGATTCCAAGACCACCCACCAATTTTTCGGAAGAATAGGATAGATTGTTTCTGCATAAGCATGCGAAAACTTATCAGACTTATATGTAGAAGAGCAAGCTGAGTACAATCTCATACCAAAATCAGGCAAATTCTGATGTCTAACAGCAGCTATAGTATGAGGGCATGTGATCCTATCAATATCAAATACTTTACAGTTGCACTGATTATTGTTAAGATCAACAACAACATTCAGACCGTAGCCACGCGCATGGTACTCATGTACATTGAGTTGTAGAACATCAAGAGATGCTGAATTTTTCAAACTATCACGAAGTTTACTTTTATTTTGATGGAACCAATTGTGTATTGCATTTAACCATCTCCGTACGACACTTACAAAACCACTCTGATAAGATTTGTTGGATTACATCCAAATGAACATCAATTGGAAACTCCCTTTCGGTCAGAAGTCTTGAGTTGATAGACTCCGCAATATTAGTCGCCATAATATTATACTTGTTTCCAAGAAAGTAAGCTCTACTCCAACGCTTGAAGCCAATATCGTTCTCAAGGTAGTCAGCCACTTTACTTTTAAGTTGGCGTATTTGGATAAAATGTTGTTGGAACTCATCAATTATGTAAAATTTAGCTGCCATGTAATATAGATTAAGGACATCATATCACCTAAACTTTTGATTCAAGTTCTCAGCAATGTGTTTCATTCAATACCTATGATGTGCTAAAGGATAAACCCGTTTCACTGCCTTCTTGATAGAGCCGTGTCTATCGGATACTATGCACATATCGTCACTATTAGGAATTATATCTTTCAGATTTTTGAGAAACCACTCTCATGAACGGTTATTCTCAGAGTTGACCACAACCCATGCAATGGAATAAATATGCTTCTCACTATCTTGTGCAGTGGCCACTAGCAATGTACTGCCATACTTTCCTTTCAAAAAGCATCCATCACACATGCATTGGCGACCACACATGCATTGGCCAAATGCTACAAAAAGATATTGAAACTGATTTTTAGAGTCGACCACCAATTCTGTCTTGCTTCCATTATTTTTTGACTCCAACATGCAGTGATAAGCCTCAAGAACTGCATACCCATGCTTTGCTGCTCCCCTCACAAAATCCTTTGTAAGTTGTCGCCCCCTCCAAGATTTCCAATAACTCACGGAACATCCTAAGTTTTTTTCTATATAAGTCTTCACTCCACTAGGTGAGAGTCCTTCTCCTTTGACAAATTGTTCCTTCATGTATTCGTCTATGAGATTGGTCGATGCTTGGCGATGTTGGCCTAATATATGCTTCAGCCCACATGTGTGCTCACTAATATATATTTTAATAATAAATTTCTCCGAATTCATATTCTTACAACAACGAACCCACCACTTGTATATTGGGCTCACACATGATACAACATATAATGATTTGTTTGATTTTTTGACAGAGTACTCAAACTTATCTTTCACAGCAATGAGTTGAATTTTTTTCATCACTTCAGCTTTGCTATTAAACAAACACCTCACATGAAACTCAAATCTATTGTAAAATGCATGCCGTGATTGACTTCCCAACATGGTCTTTCCCATCCCCTCCGAAACATGTTCACTAAAAATATTTTCTTCTGCAACATCAAAATCCACTTGATGTAATTCTTGATTCACAGTGACATCTTCATCGACCATAATGTTATTGTGAAGAAATTTGTCTGTGTATTGCTCCTCCACATTGTCATTACCACCAATTGAAGTACAACCAAACATTGACTTTTCATTGTTCAAATAAATGCCGTCATTGTAAAAGTTGAAACCATCAATCTGCTACTTGAACACAGATACTTCTAGAATTGGTCTTCAACCCTCACCAGCAACATCAATAAATTATACCTTCAAATCATCGTCTAACTTTATTTTAGCTGGATGAATTATGTATGGTGGAGGATGTGCTTTTGGTATTATATATATACTTCACATTAACATCAACCCGTGAACAACTTAGTTTTCCTTTCTTAATAATTTTATCAATCAAGTTATTGAAAGTAATTTCTTTAGTAACAACAAGCGGTGTCGTTACTTTGCATTTTCCAATCCACTTCCAATAAGCCTCTTCTTCTGCCCACGCGCCATATTCAACACATATAACAAATTATTTCGGCATAATTGTGGCCGAAAAAGTATCTATGTTATAAGATAACAGAAATGCAAAATTATCACGACCACCAAAAAAAAAATAATAATAAATAAAAGGAAATTTTGGATATTACAAAAGATCGCTTAATCGATATAAAATGGTCGATTAAGCGATCAATAGATAACAAAAGATCGCTTAATCGATCATTATATTGTCGATTAAGCGATCATCAATAGGTTGATTAATCGATATAATATGGTCGATTAAGCGATCGACAGATAAAATAAAATCGCTTAATCGATATGATATGATCGACCAATCGATCACATACAACAAAAGATCTCTTAATTGATCTGAGAAGGTCGATTAAGCGATCACAAAAAGATCGCTTAATCGATCTAATCTGGTCGATCAAGCGAATAAATAACAAGGTTTAACTGTTTCAGTTCACTGTGAACGAGTTCGCCATTAATGGTGGGTTTTTGCCCAACTGTTGAATTAATGGCTATTTCCAAAACCCATTATAAATGATGCATTAATGGTACTCTGTACAAAATGCACTACTCAAATCGAGTATAAAAATCACAAAAATGGGTTCTTACCTTTAGTTGTTATGTCTTTTTAGTAAAGAAACCCTTGTACAATTTGTGTTCCTCTTGCAATGAACACCTTCAAGGTTATATAACAAAATATTCTATCAATATATCAACACAACTCGATTTTCATTGGAGTACAAAGTAGAAAAAAAAACTACCCAAAGAGATCGCAATTTGGGAGAAATAAGAAGAGAGGGTTTTGATCGTAATAATAATTTGGTTTAAGTTGCAATATACTTGATTTTAGGGGTTAAAACATAAAATCTAAAATTTAGATAAATATTTATCCAAATCTCATTTGAGTTCAATTATATGATTAATTTAAGTTAATAAACAAAAGGGCTATTTACCTAAAGATTGAAACTTGAGGGATATTTAATTAAAAAGAACACTTGAAAAGGCTATTTAACAAAAGCGCCCTTCATTAGTGTTGAAAATATTTATCTATTGTATTAAAAAATATGGTATGATTGAGATTAAAATTATATCATAAGAAAATAAAGAAATAAATTTAGAGAACCTTTATTTTGAATTCTGAAAAAATAGGTTGAACTTAGAAATAACAAATTTGAGAGGGAAGAAAGTGTACCCAACCGAGCGTACTCGGAAATTTTTTATTTTTCGGACGAGATCGAACTTTTATAAAATATCAAAAGTAAATTTTATTATTTTTGGAGGGCTAGCCACTGCTCCTGCATTTCATAATAATAATTGTTTAAAATTTTTGTATTTATATCAAGAAAATTTAGTCGTTCATTTTGATATCACTACAAGAAAATACAGTTTTTTCGGCGAAATTTTCGGCGGATTTTCGGCGGAAAAAATAAATTTCGGCGGATTTTCGGCGGATTCAATCTCCCGAAAAAACCTTCGTCGGTAGTGATTTTTCGGCGGATTTTCGGCGGAAAATTAAAAAAAATAAAAAATAATATTTTTTAAATTTTTCGACTGAAAATCCGCCGAAAAATTTAAAAAATTAAAAATAATTAAAAAATAATATTTTTAAAATTAAAAATAAATAATAAATAATAAATAAATTTCGACGGAATTTTCCGCCGAAATTATTATTTATTTTTTAATTTTTTTAATTAAATATATTTTCAATTTAATTTATATTTTTTGAAAATATAAAATTTCAATTGCCCAACCTAGGAGTCGAACCCGGGACCTCGCCCCAGCTCGCGCGCTCGTGAGTACACGTGCCCAATATTATTCCAGCGTTTGGGGCCGCTGGGGGTCGAACCTTAGACCTCTCAGTTGGCAAACAACTCCCTTACCGTTGAGCTATGTTCACTTTGTTGTCATAATTCCATACATTATATTTTTATATCATACAACAATTCAAATAAAAATAATTAATAATAATAATAATAATACGTTATTTATTTATTGAAATTTTTTAAAAAATTTATATATATAATACATAATATTATATACATATATATAACATACAAAAATTCATTTCATTCTAATAATAATAATAATAATAATAATAATAATAATAATAATAATAATAATAATTTTATAATAATAATTCAAATAAAAATAAAAATTATAAATTTTAATATATTCTAAAAATATATTAAATTATATTACTTTTTATTTAAAAATATTTATTATTAATTTTTATTTATTTTTAATTTTAAAAATATTATTTTTTATTTATTTTTAATTTTTTTAATTTTTCGGCGGAAATTTCGCCGAAAATCAGCCGAAAAATTTAAAAATTATTTATTTTTATTTATTTTTAATTTAAAAAATATTATTTTTTATTTATTTTTATTTTTTTTAATTTTTTGGCTGATTTTCGGCCGAAAATCCGCCGAAAAATTTAAAAATTTTTTTTTATTTTTTTAATTTAAAAAATATTATTTTTTATTTATTTTTATTTTTTTAAATTTTTCGGCGGATTTTCCGCCGAAAATCCGCCGAAAAATTTAAAAAATATTAATTTATATTTAATTTTAATTTAAAAAATATTATTTTTTATTTATTTTTATATTTTAAATTTTTCGGCCGAAATTCCTCCGAAAATCCGCCGAAAAATTTAAAAAATATTATTTTTTATTTTTTTTAATTTTCCGCCGAAATTCCGCCGAAAATTTTCGGCGGAAAATTCCGCCGAAAAATTCCGCCAAAAATCACGCGTTTTCTTGTAGTGTATTCTACTTAATTAATGTGCCCATGTTAAGTGATGGCACTAATAATTGTGAGCTTGTGTTTTGAGCATAAATTTTTAATATGTATATATATATATATATATATTAAATATTGTATCATTTTTATAAAATCACAAATAATTAAAAAAAAATTGATGCAAAAATGATTAATAACTTGAAATGCAAGAAGTACATACATTATAGAATACAAAAAATATGAAAACTAAAACAATAAATTAATTTATGCAAAAAGAAGACAAATAAGAAATGTAAACAATTGTAACGGAACGTCAAAACTAAAAATTTTATTATTGACAGAAGAAAACTACAATTGGTAAATACAATAAGTTAAATAAAGTGATCTATAAAAGAAGAGAGAGAGAGGGCAAAATGTCTTCATTACAATAAAATTATAAAAATAAATGAGCATAAAAAAATTTAAATATGAAAAACATCAAAAAATGATTTGTAAAAAAAGAGACAAATAAAAAAAATGCAGAAAAAAATCGAATAACAAATTTTATTAGTGACCAAAGAAGAAACTATATTGTTAAATTTGATATGTTAAATAAAACAATTTGTTAAAAAATAATAAGAGATGGAAATATTGAAACAAAAATAAAACTAAACAATAAACTCTGCCAATGCTATTATTGATCTTATATAATAATAAAATTTAAAAAGCGAAGACCTCAATCAAGCAATCAAAAAGAAAAACTTTAAGCATTAGGTAATATTGAAGGAGTATGAGAAAACAAATGGAGAATTAGAGAAAATATCTAAACAAAAAATAAATAAATAAAAGAATCGAACATCAATCTTTGATAAGCATTTGAAGAAAAAACCTATAAGTGTTAAACAAAATAGTTTGTAAAATAAAAATAAGAAATGGAAAGATAGAAACGCAAACATATTGAACAAAAAGAAATTTCAGCGACTAAAAAATGATATTATTTTTAGATCAATTTTTTTTTTTTTTGATGGTTTAGAATAATAAAATAACATGAACAAAGATACAATTATCAAACTCTATAGGCCCATCCTCTGCTTGGTAGTAATTAACACACTTCATCGTCTACATTTATTTTCATTAGAAAATATTAATAGCTCATAAAAACTTCAAAATAAAGTTTAGGGACATATCAACGTTAAATAGATAATTAACTCAAATAATAATCAATAGAATATAAATTCTCAAAAAATAACGAACCTGAAACAATCAAGAGGATATTTAACAATTAAATGTAGATATCTTGTGAGAGTCCAAATCTTTGCGTGGTATAATTAGATGAGTGAAAGGTCAAGTCGAAAACTTTTTCTTAAAGTTTTTTTTGCTTTTTTTTCTTTTTCCGACGGATGCATCCGTTGGAATTCTGCCAAAAAAGATAATATGATTTTGGCGCTAGATTTTCGGCGAATTTTTTGCCGAAAATACTGCCTAGTCTTGGGGTGAGAGAAACTGCATTTTGTGATATTTTGCTACATTTTTGTAAATAGGAACACCATATCGTTATAGAAATACAACTTTTGGTCTACCACTAAGAAACTACAACGTCATAATTGCTTGATTGCAATTGTCAAATAACCAGGTGAAAACATCAACGGAACCAAGCAATCAGAGGAATAAACAAAAGCTTCAAGCATTATGTAATGACACAGAATAGTTGTGTGTATTCTCTGGAGCGGTGGAGGAAGTTTAAAGGCGGTGTGATAGAAGTCAAGTAAAATTCGGTAGAGATAGGAAGTTGAAATATAATGAGATAGAAAAAGACTTTTGGAGTGAGGGACAACTATTTTAAAAGCAACCAATCATATGTTTTTCTACTTAATTAGAAGTTCAAAATACTGTAAAAAATTTATTTTGTCAAAATATTATAATTACGATTAACGGGCTGCTCTCAAATATAATATATATATATATTCTTCTAATTTCTTTTTCAATTAGTAACGAAGCATGTTGTCACTTTGCCTTAAACTATATTTTTTATATTATTTTGCCCTCTGAAGTTTCCAAAGTAAATCAGTTTATTCACTTGAATTTTTTTAAAAAATATTACCCTAATGATAAATAATTCTAAAATTATTACTCTTGCAAAAGAACTTTTCATATTATTATACTATTGCCACATGAAATGTTATTACTTGGGGTTTTAGATTTTTTATTTCTATTCTAATTAATAGTTGGGAATTTTAATTTATTTTCACTACTTTTCTGGACTCTTGCTATTTTTTTTATTTTAATTTATCTTTTTCATTTTTTAAACTTTTAGTTGTTTTTCTATTACTCAATATAAACATCATATAATCTATATATATATATATATATATATATAATTCAGAAGCCTTGATGCTATCCAAGTAAGCGCCATATATTTACATATTTGGATAACCTCCATGAACTCCATTTTGCCACATATGAAATTTTTATAATTGCTTTTCAATTAATTTAGATCTAGATAAATATATGATTTATTATCATGATCCGAACAAATTCAAGATGAGATTGTATTTTCAGTATTGATCCACACGAGACACTAGCAATTTGAACTTTTTCCATTCATTAAATATCGGTATTTCTTCTTTTCTTCTCTCACAGAAAATATTTTGAATTGTTTCTCCATACTATTGAGATTCATTGAGTATTAATTCTTTCTTTCTCTTATATATTCCTTTTTCATGTACAGACCATTGTATTTATTTCATTTTTTCTGATGTTTTCAAATAAATTCTTTTAATCACTTCTACCACTTTATGCATTTTATTCTTTGTTTTTGGTGTCTCATAATTTTGTTCTTCAAATTTGTTGTTATTTTTTGTACATTCAATTTTTTCATTCCTTATTTTTTTAGTTTGTTGTGTCATCATTATTATTTTCTATTCATTCAATATGTTCTAATATAATAAGAAGCATTTGTCAAGCTTTCATAAACCTTGTATTTCAATGATCCCTCTTAATTTGTCAATTTTTTTAAACATTTTTATTTGTATATATAACTCAAACACCTTTTTCTGCCCATCGCAAAAGTTAATATTTGGTATTTTTAATTCTTTTTCTTTTCTTTTTTAATTTTTGCCGCTACTCCATGTTTTTTTCTTTCTATTATGTTGTATTGTAATTTTATTTATTGATATGTTCTTTATAATTTAGTTTGATTTTTTTTCATTTTTTATTCAATTAATTTGTTGTGCTCTTATAAGAAGGATTTTCTCTAATTTCAGCACATAAATATTTCATTTTTCCATGTACCAACATATTTACACACACACACACACACACACACACATATATATATATATAGCAAGAGTTGTTTATCTTTATCCAAAAAATCAAGATCTTTTCAAATTAGTTTGTTGATAACTAAATTTAAATTTAAAACCTTTTCATATATGATATCTTGATATTTAAATCTTATCCAAAAATTCTGTTAAGATTTGCATTTGAATGAAACGCCTAACATTTGGATTCCTCCTATTTATCAAGTATTTGTTTTTTTTTTATTTTCATTTCTGTCAATAAACATTTCAAATTCTATTAGACATATGCCATTTGAAATTCATTGTATGCTAATCTTTTTTTGCCCTATGTTATTTTCCTTTTTCATGTTCATGTCATCATATATTTTTTAAATTTTTTTTCTACCTTTTTCATATTTCATTTTTTCTTCTATTTCAAATTTGGATTTTGATGATGACATGATGTTCCCAAAGTTTTTTAATTTTTTGTACCACTTTTTTGGTACTTAAACTTTCCCATTGTTTTACTCTTCAAATTTGTAATTAGATTATTTTATTCAAGCTTTTATTGATTTATTTTTCTTTTTAGTCATTATTATTTTCATTCATTTAGTTTGCTGCACAATAATACGAAGAATTTTCTAAAAAGTTAATATATGGTATTTATTTTCAAAATTAACATTTTTTTTTATAGTTTCTATCACTTTTTTGTATTTTTTTCCTTTCGTTTTTATTCTATCATTGTTTATTCTTCAAATTTGTTATTTTTTTTGCTGTATTCAGTTTTTTGGTTTAATATTTCAACTAAAGGTATATTTAAGTTTGTTCACTTATAAATTTTTTAGGTTGAGTTTGCCACAAAATATTTTTAATAAATAATACCAATCTTTAATTTATTTTTGTTCACAAACTTATATATTTTAAATTTATCATTCTTTCTAATTTTTTCTATTATTGCAGTATGTGTGTATATATATATATAGTATTTAATTTGTTCTAAAATATACTATTTCATGCCTAATTCATATGTTGATAGTCTCATTTAATTATGTTTTTCCATATATAAAATTTAAATACTTTTTAATTCAAACAAACAGATTTGTAATTCATGCTTATCCAAAAGAGTCCAATAATTATCCAGTATTTAAAATAAAATGAATTAAAATTTAATTAAAATAAAATAAAAAAATTAATATTTTATTTACAATATTTATCATTTATTTTAAATACAATTAAAAACTTAGACTCTACATAAAATTTTTAAAATTTCCTTACCTTAATTATACCAAAATTTATAATGAATTCAAACATATGCTATTATTATATAATTTTTTTAAATATATATATTTATCAATTTATGTTATAAAAAATTTAATTTATTTTTATGAAATTATTTGTCACAATAGAAATTTATGAAAATATATACATAAAAATATCTATTTCCCTTGCCTTGGCACAGGGTTAAGTACTAGTCGAATAATAATGAAATTACTTTAATAGTTTACATTTTTTTTACAAGAGAGTATTATTAATTAATTGTATCATATCTACAGTATAGTTATTGTTATAAATCTTAAGGACAAATTATGTAAACCACTTCTGAGGTTTAGTGAAAAAAATAAAAGGTCCACTTATGAGAAATTAACTTTAACCACTAAGTACAAGGGGATCAACATCATATCTAACAAATAGTGAAAACGTTTGATTTGTGCTTTTTATTCTTCATTTTTGTTCCTAAAAAAAGTAAATTTTAAACTATTTACAATTGAATAATAAGGAATACCCCTTATGCCTATTAAATGTCAAAAATATCCTAAAAATTAAGGATTTTTAAACTACCTTTTTTTTTAAATTTTAAATTCAATCACCTTCTCCCTCCTCAAATAAACAAAATTACACATGAACACACACAACATATGCCTGGCAAAATGTAGATATTACACCTGATACAATACATTAAATGGTTGTATGAATGACATATGTGCATTCCAATTTAATTTTCCTTTTCATTTATTCATTCAACGAAAGTTATTAAACATAATATATGGAAAAGTCGCTCGTCTGGTCCTCTAATTTGGTTGTTGACATACTCGATAATTTTATCATACATTATTCCATTTCAACAATCATTCAATATACTCACTAAAAAAAAACCCAATAATAATCAACATATTACGAAGAAACAATACATAAACAAACTCATATTCGTGAGACAATAAACCACACATTTGGTTGGATTCATATCGAAGATCATGTATTTAAAAAATCTCGGAACCTCAACCTTAACTACTAACCAAAACATCATTTTGACCATCCTTTCTCTTCCAATTGATGGAAGACTAAATATCATTTTGACCATCCTTTCTCTCCCATTTTGACCATTTTTCCATTTTGACTATTTAGATAGAGAATAACCGTATAAATTTTTATTTCGCTTCTTCATCTTTCTTTTTGGCAAGGTATATTGACTATTTCACCCCTCCTATTAATCGTTTCTTTTAGCAAAAAATAATTCCAGCGGAAAAATACAAAGGGTGTGTCATTTGCTAAGCAGAGGTGATTGGAGGGTGCAATATGCATTTTTCTTAATATAATTTTAAAATGCAAAGTGCCAAGTGGACCTAATTAACCAGTGCCATGAGAAGATGTAGTACCATTTTATAACAGAGGATCTGAATTGCTCTACTAAATAATTGTGCTACATCTTTTATCCACTCATCAATAAACGTCACGTATATTGGTGAGCGGTTGAAATAAGAAAAGATAATCTTTAAATTTTTTCCATATTATCATTTTTTCTCTTTTTTTTTATCTGAACCGCTTACCAATACACATGACGTGTATTGATGAGCGAATGAGAAGATGTAGCATGATTAAGGGTGCGGAATATGAGATTCCATATACTCCCTCAGTCCCCTAGTATTAGCGCTTTTATAGAGTTTTTTTTGGTCCCACAATATTAATTATTTTGAGGAATTGGAGATAGTTTTTATTTCTTTTTTTTTTTTTTTCAAAATTACCCTCATTTTTTTCAACTAAAGCCCACTAATGATCATATTGCAATTTTCTAAAAATAAGGGAATTTTTGTCAAATTATTATAAATTTAGCTAAAAAACGTATTGATTAAATTAATTGGTATGCATGAAAAAGCTTTAAAAACTAGTATTTTGGAATAGATGGAGTATATTTTATTAAAAATTAAACTTTTGACCCACTTCAAAGGAATTTTCCTTTTTGCTTCCTCCTATTGGACAACTCAAACTTTGAACTCTTCAAATACAAAAATTTCCTAGTTGACAAAGGTTTGTCTCTTTGAACTTCATTCTTTTTAATGTTTTAGCGAGAAAACTTTTAGTACAATGTTCAATAAATGTGTTTCAACGAGGACTATCTTTTAACTATGTTAATTGTCGATATTGTCCTTCTAAGGCGAAACACTATTTCCCCACTTAAATTTCGAAGTCAAAATGATTTAAATTCATTGGCCAAATGTATATAGTCTCATTAATTTCTTTACTTCTTTCAAATATTTAAACACTTGAGCTAATTAATACTCATTATGTTGAATATAAGATCGTCGAGAAAATATTAATACTCTCAGCATCAAAGTAAGTATTCGATCGTATTTCTTAAAAAATTACTTAATTACAAATTCTAGTATAAGAACTAAAATCATATTTCATCTTCTCACAAATAACTCCTTTATTTTAAAAATAAATGATCGATACAAGTATATTATATTACATTATATATATATATATATATATATATATATACATTCTCACAATGTCACAGTACAAGTAACCCCACTTTTAAGGAGTTTTTGTTTAAATACAATAAAATCCACATCAGAGATTGTGCTAGTGAAGTCAATTGCAATGCCCGCAGGCACCGCACTTCCACATGTACGGAATTGTGCAGTATTTTTGACCAATGCACAAGGACTTCATCGTAGAATTGATCAAATCTACAACATCAATCATGCAACGAATAAATTATATTTATTACATGCTCAGTAAATATGTTAATTAGAGTGATTAATGACACAACTATTACATTTATTATGTAATTTATAAGCTATTACCAAACGGATATATATGATATTAAAAAAATAAAAAAAAAGAAAATAACAAAAGTATCGCACAACATTTCTATTTTGCTATTTTGTCCATTAGGCTGAAAAATGAATCATGTCTGATACTCGATTTGAGATTGGTCATGAACAATCGTTTGAGCTCGATCGATTACGTTCAACAAACTAAACTTGAAAGCATATATATTTTCGTTTAATAAAATTTAAAACTAAGTTCGAATTCAGGTCAATTTAAATGCAATATAACAATGTATGTATAAAATATATCAAATCAGTCGAATTAGATTCTAGTATGGTATGATTAAATCTCGTTTGAGTTTGAATTGTTTAATAATCAAATTAAATTTAAACAAAATTTTAAATTTGATAAGAAATTGAAATCAAATTTAAAGAGTAGTTTGTTCTGTTCAACTCGATCCGTTTACACTCTACTTGTGCATTATGTATTGATGGAGCTTCCCGGAAGGTGGGAAAAGGGGCTAGAGAAATCGGAGGAAAATTGTTTGGTTAGGTCAATCATGGGATTTAAAATTTTAAACAGTCACCACATTAATTTCTATGCACATCCTCACGACAAAGATTTAACCATTTGTTAAATCCTAAATTAATAGTGGATAGAATTGGATTGATTGGGACAGTTAAATTAATTGTTGCCGTTTGCCCCAAGAAGTTTTAGGTTGAATAATAATAATAATAATAATAATAATAATAATAATAATAATAATAATAATAATGATGGACGAATATAATATGTTGTAAAACTAAATAACATATTTGTGAACCCTATTACCCGAAGACAAATGTGTGAAAGTAAAACACGTTTTTTTTTTTTGGTATTAGTCCCTCGTTTTACATCTTCGTACACACATTTTTCAAAAACTAATATTACTGTTCCCTTTTTTTAAGATTAGAAGTTTAGGTCTTATGAAGAAAATAGTTATTTAAAAAATTTATGAACATTTATAATTTGATTTTTTTGAAAAGTTAAAAAATTTAAATACACATTTATTTTTACATATATTGAGAACATCATTCATTTACTAGCATAATATAATTATTTAATATACAAGAATATCATGCTAATAATTTAATGTCGCTACATATATATATATATATATATATATATTTATGAAGCATAAATACATATCATAAAAAATTATGTATACTAAATATATCTGAAGGGCGAATCCTTATTTTAAAATTAAAATCCGAGATCCATCCAAAATCTATTTGGAACTCTAAAAATCCTTTTGCACTCTATCATCCATACTGACACAAGAAAGAAATAAACTTCGAGACAAGTTACCCCAACAAGTGTTTAGCAAAAAATAATTCCAGCGGAAAAATACAAAGGGTGCGTAGTTTGCTAAGCAGAGGTGATTGGAAGGTGCAATATGCATTTTTCGTAATATAATTTTAAAGCGCAAAGTGCCAAGTGGCCCTTATTAACCAGTTCGAATTCTTTACTATCAATTCGGATCCTCTATTATATAATCATGCTACATCTTTTCATCCATTCATTAATAGACATCACGTGTATTAGTGAGCGGTTGAAATAAGGAAAGAGAATCTTTAATTGATTTTCCATATCATCAGTTTTTCTCTTTCTTTTTCCGAATCGCTCACCAATACACGTGTCGTATATCGATGAGCGGAGGAGAAGTAGCACAATTAAGGGTGCGAAATATGAGTTGCCATCTACTCCCTCGGTCCCCTATTATTAGCCTTTCTAGAGAGTTTTTTCTTTTTCTTTTTCTTTTTGGTCCCACAATATTAGTTATTTTGAGGAATTTGAGAAAGTTTTTATTTCTTTTTTTTTTTAAAATCAAATTTATCCTCATTCTTTTCAACTAAAACCCACTAATTATCATATTGCAATTTTCTAAAAATAAGGGTATTCTTGTCAAATTATTATAAATTCAGCTAAAAAAAAGTATTAATTAAATTAATTGGTATGCATGAAAAAACCCTTAAAAACTAGTATTTTGGAATAGATGGAGTATATTTTATTAAAATTTGAACTTTTGACGCACTTCAAAGAAATTTTCCTTATTGCTTCCTCCTATTGGACAACTCAAACTTTTAACTCTTCAAACACAAAAATTTCCTAGTTAACAAAGGTTTGTCCCTTTCAACTTCATTCTTTTTAATGTTTTAGTGAGAAAACTTTTATTGCAATGTTCAATAAATTTGTTTCAAAGTAAGCATTCGATCGTATTTCTTAAAAAGCTTAATTACAAATTCAAGTATGAGAACTAAAATCATATCTCATCTTGTCATAAACTAGCCCTTATCAAACGATCGATACAAGTATATATATATATATATATATATATATAGACACACACACACACATGTATATGCACAGTGAGATCAATTGCAATGCCCGCACTTCCACTTGCAGGAGTCGCGCAATATTTTTGACCAATGCACAAGGACTTGGTCATAGAATTGATCAAATCTACAATGCTAATTATGTAACAAATGCATTATATTTGTTACATGAATACATGCTAAGTAAATATTTTAGATAGATAATGTGATTAATTACACAACTATTATATTTATTATATAATTTATAAGGTGTTACCAAATCCGATATGATATTAAAACAAACGAAAAAAGAAAATAACAAAAGTATCGCACTAACATTTTTTTGTGTTGTATTGTCCATAGGGCTCAAAAATGAATCATGTTTGATACTCGATTTGAGATTGGTCATGAATAGTCATTTGAGCTCGATTGATTACGTACAACAAACTAAACTTGAATGCATATATAGTTTCGTTTAATAAAATTTAAAATTAAGTTTGAATTCAGGTCAATTAAGTGAAATATAACAATGTATGTGTAAAAAATATCAAATCACTCGAATTAGATTCGAGTATGGTATGATTAAAGCTCATTTGAGTTCGATTTATTTAATAATCAACTCAAATTTAAACAAAATTTTAAATTTAATAAAAAATTAAAATCAAATTTGAGGAGTAGTTTGTTCAGTTCGTTTCGATTCGTTTACAGTTTACTTGTCCATTATTTATTGATGGAGCTTCCCGGAAGGTGGGAAAAGGAACAAGAAATCAGAGGAAAATTCTTTGGTCAAGTCAATCATGGGATTTTAACAGTCACCACAATAATTTCTATGGACATCCTCATGACGAGGATTGAATCATTTCTTAATTCCTAAATTAATAGTGGGATAGAGTTGGATTGATTGGGACAGTTAAATTAAGTGTTGCCGTTTGCCCCGAGAAGTCTCAGGTTGAATAATAATAATAATAAAATGGACGAATATAATACTATGTTGTGACACTAAATTCAATATTTGTGTAAGTAAAGCACAGTTTTTTTTTTTTTAATTAGTCCCTCGTTTCACATCTTGGTACTCACATTTACAAAAACTTTTTTTTTAAAGATTAAAAGTTATCGGTATTATCCAGAAAATAATTATTTAAAAATTTTATGAACATACTTTGATTTTTTCGAAAAGTTAAAAAATTTTCTAAAATCATTCAAATCAAATTCAAGTATACGAACAATTTATTAAATTTGAGTTCATATTTTTCTAATTAATTCAAATCCAACTAATTTGTAGCCATAGTTGAATCTTAATTAATTCAAATTATTTTTAGTTTTTTTCCTTTTTTTTTTTGAGTCCAATCAACGTGTATATGAGTTTGCTAATTATAGCAACTTATATTTTATTGTATGGTAATTTTTTTATACTTGATAATTACTTATAATACTTGATGTATTAGCAATATTAATTAATATAATAGTTTGTTACGATAAAATTGAATGTAATATATGGTTTCCTATAAAAATAAAAAATAAAAAAAGTGTTCTTAAGTCCACAGAGCTTGAAACACAAGCCCGCGTGGCATTGAAGCAGCATCCACGAAGCCGCAAAGCACGAAAAAAATACGAATGCAAACAAAAAATTATTTAATCTATTAAGTTTGTAAAAGGATTGGCATTTTGTCAACTCCATCACATTCGTGGAATTGGTCTCGAGAAAAAAGAGAAGATTACAAACAAAATTATGGGCAAAATACACTTTGCACCCCTTTATACTTTAAAAATAATCACTTACCCCCCTCAATTGATTAGTCAAAATAATATTTCTTGAGTTTGACGAAAATACCCTTTAATATAGTATAAATGTAGGTATTTTATCAAATAAATGTTTTTTTAAGTTAATGACTATTTTTAAATTATTTTCTTTGTACATCAGATTTCATGAATATCAAATAATTTTTAATATAAAAATATTTATTTTTAAGGTAAAATATATTTATAAATATATATATATATATATATATATATTATAAGAAAGAATAATTATTAAACTAACATACCAATTATCTTAGCATAATTTAATAGAATTTAGTTAGAATAGTTTATTGAAGTGTTTTACTTCCAAAATATTGAGATTCTTATAATTTATGCATGGCAATTTGTACATTAAACTATTTGAATAATTAAAATATCATTATTTTGAAAACAAAATATTTCAATTAAGTAGACTTAATTAATTAGTTATAAGTTCCGAAAATATTTGTTTATATTTTTGAAAAATAGATATTAATATATTAAAATTTTTAGACCTTCTTTAAATATAATATACAAGAAAAAAGTAATGTTTTATATTAAATTTTATAATAAGTTAAACATATATATATTACATTAAGGGTATTATAGTCAAATTTAAAGTATTTTTTGTTAACTAGTCAATTTGAGGAGGGGAAGTGATGGTTTTTAGAGTACAAGGGGTAAGTGTTATATATGTCATAGTACAAGGGTGCAAAGTGTATTTTACCCCAAAATTATTGCAATCTTTGAATGGCTATAAAAGGAATGGGGATCACAATATTTTTCCCCACAAAACTAAAGCTCCCATTTTGCAAAACATGTCCAATTTCAACACTCCGTACACAAACCCTCAATTTCAAGAAACATACCCTAACCCTAATTTTGACCAACTATTTACACAAACTACTACTCCTCATGAACTCAGTGATTCACTAAATTTTCGTGATATCTCGAATTACCTCATGTCCGACGAAGATTTCGAAGGAGATCATGCGTTGACACAAACTACTCAAAGTGTTTATGAAAGTATCATGAATTTCTCTGATGAAATTTCGAATTCAGTCCCATCTTTAGCTCAAAACGGGCAAGCTTTTATTATTTTGGCCTTTGATTTTTTGTCGTGAATATTATTTATGTCTAGTATTGAATGAAGTTGCTCGATTTTAATTCATGTCTTTTTGCAGGAAGTGTAGAAGAGATCATCAAGTGGAGAAATACTACAAAGCACATGATGGGTTTAGATTTGCATTTAGAACTAAATCGATTGCTGATTTCATGGATGATGGATTTAAATGGAGAAAATATGGCAAAAAGATGGTCAAGAGCAGCCCATATCCGAGGTAATTAAGAACCTAAATTTTATGAAGTAGATTTTATTTCTTTTCCTAAGTTCATTAATTCTCTTATATATCATTAATTTACTATATGCGTTTCAATTTTTTTCTAGTACTTCATCTTATTTCATATTATCTTTATACTAGTTGAAAGTGTTCACAATGATACCATTGATATTGTTAATGCCCAAATTAAGGCAAAAATGAAAGAAGAAAACTAGAACAAGATCATGTTCGAGTTTGACGAATAAATTGAGCAAAGATCATTATTACATGCATATGTGGATATTCACACATAAAAACCCTATATGTATATGTGCGCCAAATAGACGATATGTTTATGTATATACAAGCGCACACACATACATGAGTGTGTGCACGTTATTCACTACTAGAAAAACGCTAATTTGCAACCGAAAAATTTGCTCACAATTTTCAGCCACATTTTGCGACAAATTTAGCAAAATATGACCAATTTTGGATCAAAATTTTGTGACAGAGTAATTCGGTTGCAAAAATCTGTAATTCAATCGCAAATTACGTGCCCATTCCCAAAAGTTTTGGTGCAACCCTGCGTCTGTTGCAAGCTTGGTGACAGAAATTTGGGACTGATTGTGTCAGTTGCAAATTTCATCATTTCTTTTGCGACAGGTATTATTGGTTGCAAAATTCGTTCTTATTGTTTACAATGTTTGCGACCAATTTAGTTCGTTGCAAAAGTCATAGGTTTTTTTTTGAATTTTTTTGGCCATTACCTATTAATTTAGATTTCACTTCAATGATTGTTTTTTTTAAAAATATTTGTTTATTGATATGTTTAACTAATGTTATAAATTTAAAAGTATCAATCATGCATTCTAATACTATGAAATAACGAATGAAAGATATATATATATATATATATATGTGCTAATAATTAATTAATACTAGTTATTTGTGCATACTCAATATGTGTTCAAAGCAAATTCATATATATATTATTTAATTATGTATTTAATTAAATTTTAATAAATTATATCATAAATATTTTGAATTTTATATATGAATAGTAATTTTAATTTACTATTAATATCAAATTAATATTTTGAATTTACTATTTATTAATTTTATTATAAGTGAAAGGTAAAGTAATTTATTTAAAATAAAAAAAGTATATGATTAATAGAAAAATAATTGAATATGAGGACTAGAAAATATTAAATAGTGTGATATCAGATAAAAGTAAGAGAATATATTGAGAAAATAAAATGAAAAAAAATAAACAACGTTGAATTGATGTAGAGAAAAAAATGAGAGAGAGATAATATGAAAAAAGACAGACAGTGTTGTATTGACAGATCAAGGCAGTTATTTAATGGCATACTTACTGAACCTAATATATAGTTGAATTTATTAATAAAATTCATACTTTGTAGAATGCATACTTTGATATGCCTATTGATATTGATGTAAGTTTAATTATATATATATATAGTGCTCATTTATATATATATATATATATATATATATTTTAAGAACAATAGCTAACGGTTTATTTAACAAATAGATCTGGCTTGAGGTCTTTGGATGACTAAAGAGGGGATGTGCCTGCTTACTCCATGTGATATGATTATATATGTACTAATTGACCAATTGAATTAATCAAACTATAAATATTTGATTTATATATTTAATGAAAAATCACTAATTAATTTGATTAGCTATTCGGAGAACGAATAACTAACTCAATAAAATAAATTCAAATATTTGAGTTGTATATTTAAATTGATTGAGGGTTATTGTTCATTTTACTCAATAGGAAAATAAAATTAGTATTTGAAACTGTTGAAATAAATGTTTTTAAGGTATTATCTTTAATTTTAAAAAATAATTGGATAATAAATTACAAAAATTAGTAAAATTAATAAATTACAAAAATCGATGAAATTAATGAAATGTATTTAAATCATTTAAATTTAAAATATCACATAAATATATATTAAATATAAGCAAAACGAGATTATATAGAAGATGGTCAAGTGGTGCAGTGGTAACATATTTCAAATATAAACCTAAGGTCAAGAGTTCGAATTTCATTGAGCATAATGAATATTTGTTTCTTTTGCAATTGACAGTTGCGTTCCTTGGGGTGGGGGGAGGGGGGGTTGGTTCGGGATCGTACCACCTTTTTTTTTTGAAGTGACAAAATTTACGACGGATGCAGTTAGTCATAAATACTAAAAAAATCTACCCGTTTTGCAACCCGCATTTTCCGTTGCAAATGTTGTCACACAAGCCCCACGTCAACGTCTTTTGCAACTTACCGATGTCGGTCTCAAAAATAATCGGTGGTAAACTTGGTATCAAATTTTGCAACTAGATTTTTTTACCATTGACTCCTGTCGATCGTAAATTCGGTGGCAAATGCGTTTTACGATCGATTTTGAGCAAAAATCGATCGCAAAATCCGGCGCAAATTAGCATTTTTCTATTATTGATTTACGTAAGGATGGAAATCATATATCTTTATATATATATATATATATATATGTATATCATCCATTTATAGCCTTTCAACTTCTACTTGAATATTATTAATTATTTTCTTCAATTATTTCATCTAATTAATCTTGTTGTGTATGTTGCATTATTCATGCATGGATTTGAATTAATAACATTTTGTTTTTATTTACACGGAGGCCTCAATTTTTTCATGACATGCAAGAATTAGCCGCCTAAATTTGTTTTTAACCTAGGTGGGCTAGCCATTTATACACACACAAGTGAGTGATGGTTCTTCAATCTATGTTATGTGTATATCTATATATGTTGTGTGTTTGTATTTTTCATGGTTAGTACGTACGTACTTTTGACTGTTTTGCTGATGTTCACCTTGCAAAACCCAATATTGATATAAATCTCAACATTTCGAACTTATGTATCTATACTCTCTCTCTCTCTCTCTCTCTCTCTCTCTCTCTCTCTCTCTCTCTCTCACACACACACACATCAAATGAACAGGAACTATTTCAAATGCTCAAGCGGAGGATGCAGTGTGAAGAAAAGGGTAGAGAGGGATGGGGAGGACCCACGCTATGTGATAACAACATATCAAGGCATGCACAACCATCACACCCCTACTAATTGTCATGTCATTTATGGCACTCCACACAAGTCATCTTCTCAACTTTCTCATACCCCATACTTATCATGTGATTAATACTGATTCAATCAAATGAGATCTGATCTAAAATTTCCAAATGAACCCCTTTTCCTTTTGATGGGATGGGATGGGGCGGGGCGGGGTGGGGTAGGGTTTGATATTAATTTAAAATTTTCTCCATATATCCAAACACGGTGTTATGCACTCTTATTATTTGTGTGATCACTTTCATAATAAAAACACCACACACACACACACATATTGCATCAATGTATGATATATATTTACTATGGTCTTTTATATTTGAATATGTTAATATTTTAATTAATTTATGGGTGAAATGTGATGTTCATAGGCACTAAGGACATTGATGTAACTGTGATAAATGCAAGAACAAGTAATATAACAACAACATAAGAAAATAGCATGCGAAATTTATTATCAAATATGTGTGTTAAGTGATAATATTTTTTTAATTTATTATTAATTAAATTTATTTAATAATCATAATAATTTTTACTTTTTTATTAAATATTTTAAATTATATGACAATATTTAGTATTTTAAGTTATCATTATTTATAACTAGGGACATGTCTATAATGACAACTTAGTAATAAAAAATACCACTATAAATTTGTGATAATATTTTTGTTGTCACTTTAAGAAGTCTTGTCAACAATGATAGTTTAGATTCAATTATTGTCATTATTTTCTACATATATATATATATATATATATATATATATATAACAAGATATAAAACTAGCAATATAAAAATTATTACCAATATTTATATTAAATGACAATATCTTCTATTTTTGTTAGTAATTAAATTTTTTTGGTGACAACAACATTTATGTTGCTACAACATCACTCAATGGTGACACTAATTAATATTTAATTATTATCATTGACCATTAATGACACACCTATAGTTACAACTTTGATGGCCAAAAAAAAGTCATTAGGAATTTGTGACAAGATTCAATTGTCACTAAGTTGTCACCATAGACGTGTCATTAAATATTAGGAGTGTCAATTCTGGTGGATCGGGTGGGTTCGGGTTTGGTTGAGCTAGAGGTATAACATGAAAAAGCCCAACCTGAACCCGACCCAACCCGAAGCTCAACCTGAACCTGACCCAAAAAATATTTTTTCAAATTTTCAGATTTTTGCAACCAAAACAAAATTGCTAAAAATACTATCAAAAAATAAGAAAAAAGTCTAATATTCAAAAAGAAACATAAAATCAAATTTATCCTTAACATTAATACAATGTCGTGTAATTAAACATGATATCAAAACATCAAATTCATTCACAACATTAGTACAATACCAAAATATCAAATTCTACATCACATTAGAATAAATTTCATCATTAAATTCTAGATTGTTTTATATGAAATTAGTTGAAAATTTGTGATTCATGGAGTAGGAATCTTTTAAATAAATTATAATAAAATTTAAGCAAATTAATAAGAATGAAAGAAGTATACTTTTTATGCTATTAAAATATTGATCTTACGTAAACTATATTTATATTATTTAATCTATTTTATTTTTGAAAAAATTATTATATTTTTCAATAATTAAAAGTTCTTTTTGCCTACAAAATGACATAACTTTGCAGAAAGATCGCAAGTCATAACCTAATTTTTTATACCATTGTCATTCTTCCTATCAATATAAATTGAGTTTTTTCTTTTTCATTTTGTTAAGAAAATGGCTCAAGAGTACTACATATAATGTCTTTAATTGTGTTGAAAATTTTACATTGTGAGGCCAAATATTAAACTAGTGGGTATGAAAAGGTAAAGAAAATAAAGACAATGATAAATGATAATCAAATATATTATTTTGATTTCTTAATTTTTTTTAAGTATTACAAGACTATAACCACACTATTAACTTGTTCTTGATAAAGAGAATATTTGAACTCTTTGTTAATTATATTAAACTCTTTTCAAGTTCAATCCCATTATTTAATTTAGTAAAAAATGAATTATATTGTATTTATTTTTAAATGCATTAATAAATATTTTATTAAAAAATAGATAGTTCTAAAAGGAAAAAATAAAATAAGTGAATGAATAAAAAAATAATATCAAAGGTTAAAGTCTTGGAGAGTGAAAAACATATCACTAAGTGAATAATAATTTTTTTTAAAAAAATCGGGTTGGATTTGGGTTAAATCGGTGTCACCTAATATTCAATTTCGGGTTATTCGGGTTGACCCGAACCCAACCCGATTTTATTTTTCGGGTCAATTTTTATGTTCGACCTGATTTGACTCGAACTCGAAAATCGCAAACCCAAACCTAGTTTTTTTCGAGTGGGTCGTGTTCGGGTCATTGGGTTGGATTGGTTTTTGACACCTCCACTAATTATCAATTGCCACCTTTTTACACCATGTTGTGACTAGGGATGGCAATTCAGGTGGGTCGGGTTGAGGTAGGGGTATAACACAAAATTTCACAATTCTAACCCAATCCATGACCTATCAAGCCCATGAGACCTCAATCCTAACCCAACTTGGCTGGGTTCGTGTCAACCCAAGTTGACCTGTTTTAATAAAAATTTCAACTTTTCTAATGAAAAAATTAAAGCAATTATAATTTACTAGTTAAAAGTTAATTTTTTTCCCCTAATTTTTCATTTGGCTAACTATACTATATATGCATTTATTTTGTATGCACTATAAAAAAACACCCCTTCACTAAGTCTATTGAAAATTTTGCGACATAGATTTTTACATTTTGTCACAATTTTAGAGTATCATCACTTAATTATCGACAAAGAGATTTTTTTCATTTTGTCACAGTTTTAGAGTATCATCACATCATGTGATGATTAATAACATAATTCAATGTAAATAGAACTAAATAAATAATTAGTAACAAGATATTTACTAACAAATTTGTTATAAATGAAATCTAGCATAAAAAACTAAATTTGTAATTGGTTCGACACTCAAAGGTATACATTCTTGTAATGATGGTCGGCTACGTACAAAATACATATTTGGAATTTACATTAGAAATTAATGAATTCATTTCCTACTTTAGTTTATTTAAATTTTATTTAAAATATACTATAAAAATATTTGATAAAAAAATTTCATTCAATATTAAAATAAATCAATATAAAACTTCAATAAATGCAAATAAACAATTAAAGGAAGAAGATATACTTTTTGGGAGGGAAGAAGAAGATGATAACTAACATAATTATAGTTTGTCATTCAAATTGACTTTTCACTTACTTAAAAGATTTAACGATCTCTTATCTTTAAATATTTAAAAAATTTTGGGAGTTTAATAATTAAAAAAAATCCCTATTCTCTTTTTCATAATTTTTCAATATTATATTATTAATGATTAATTACAACCCATCAAAATATTATGATTTATAATTTATACATAATATATTTTTCTCTAAACGAGAGGGAAAGGAGAAAAAAAATATTTTAAAAAATAATTTGGGTCGGGTTGGGTTGGTTAACCCATAAAAGGATTCGGGTTGTCTGGATAACCCACGAATCAACCTAATCCAACCCACATTTTTCAGTTCGCCTTCAGGTTCGACCCATTTTCAACCCAACCCATGAACTCTTAATTCTAACCCACTATTTTCGTGTTGGGTCAGAAATTGTCACCCCTAGTTGTGACCATTGATATTATAAAATTATATTTTGTGACAATATAATTTTATCATCACTAAACATATATAGTTAGTGGCAATTTTTTCTCTATCATTTGTTATATTATCATCCATTTACTCATTTTTTTGTAGTGATTGATATTGTGAAAATCTTTCCTATCAAAAAACAATATTTTTTATCATCATATATAATTAGTGAAAAATTTTATATTATTATATGTCATGTGGTCGTAAGTGGATGAATTAATTAAATCGGGTGTAATAAATTGAAAGTATTTGAAGTAACCGACTTTAAATGAATTTCAGATGTTAAATGATCTGAAATTCATAACTTAGAATTACAGAACAAAAGCATAGTAAGGTGACTCCGATCCATGAGTAATAATGTTTATGGTTCATGACAGCATTTGGCTGTTAATTTAGTGGAAAAAGAGGAGGAATCAATAAATAAACAAAAAAAAAAAATAGTATTAATGATAAGATGCCACATGGGAAGTTTAAAGTTGTCAATAGGTGTTTATATGTTAGCGACATTAATTTTTATCTTGTCAAAGTAAGGATCTTTATAAGTTTATAGTGATAAGAATATGCATAAACAGGAGGTAATAACTATAGAATTAATAAGACATTGCCATTATATACTATCAACTTAGTAATAGTAAAATTTTTAATAATAATTTGAAAAAATTACACTGACCACCCCTAAGGTTTGGCTAATTTACAAAAAATTCCCTACTTTTTCAAAAATTACCAAAAACCCCATAAGGTTTCAAAAATATTATAAACTTATTCGAATTTTCGAAAATACCCCTTCCCCTTTTTTGGGTGATTTACATTGACCACCCTGAGATTAGGCTAATTTACGAGAAACCCCCTGTGATTTCAAAAATTACCAAAAATCCCCTGAGGTTATACTAATATTACAACTAGCACCTACTTAGGTTGACTTATCAACAATATTAATTCTTTTTTTTTCCTCTGTAATATTGTTATCATAAAATTTTAATTTAATAGATTTGGAAAAAAAAATATGATTACTTATTCAAATAAATATTCCAAATTTAATGTTATGAATTTATACTAAATATACGTAATATGTGCTAAATTTATATTTGAGAAAAATATAATTATATGCATCGTATATATCCATTATGTGAAATGAGAAATATAAACATTGATTGAAATAAAAAATTGAAATTAAATAATGCACTTGAAAACTTTATTTAGCTTGAGAACTCTAACTCATTTCTCTTAAAATTTATTCCGTATTAGCGATAATATAACATACTTGATGTGTTGGTAGATACCTTTAATGCATTAAATTCAGAATATTTATTTGAATAAATAATCACATTTTTTTTTCAAATCTATTACATGAAAATTTTATGATAACAATATTACAGAGGGAAAAAAAAAGATTTAATATTGTTAATAAGTCAACCTAAATAGGTGCTAGTTGTAATATTGGTATAACTTCGGGGGGATTTTGGTAATTTTTGAAACCATAGGGGGTTTCTCGTAAATTAACCAAATCTCAGGGTGGTCAGTGTAAATCACCCAAAAAAAGGGAAGGGGTATTTTCGAAAATTTGAATAAGTTTGTAATATTTTTGAAACCTTAGGGAGTTTTTGGTCATTTTTAAAAAGTAGGGGGTTTTTCGTAAATTAACCAAACCTCAGGGGTAGTCAGTGTAATTCGCCCTAATAATTTGTGACATTATTTCATTAAATTGTGACTATAGTTTATACATGCAACTTGTGCACTGAATATTAAAAGTAACAATTTAATCACAAAATATTATCTCATTGAATTTGTGAAAACTACAATTGTTGTAGAATAAAATTTGTTTACACTTAATCTATATTTGTAAAACATTGAGGTCATCCATGTAAACACCACCTACGCACATAGTTCAGATAGCCGGCCTCATCATGTTTTATAGTTGTGACACGTAAAATATTATAATGATTTTAAATTTAATTTGTATAAGCATACAGTTATTAATAATTATTCAAAAGAATCCAACGCTTATCCGAAATCCAAGATGATATGTGCTATTTTAATTCAAATCAGATGATGAAATTATTAGTTTTATTTACAATTTTCTATTTACGATATTTATCAATTAGTTTAAATTTAAAAGTATTAGAATTATCTATCACTTGCTACTACATAATTTATTTTTTCTTCTTTTTACAAAACAAAAATGCCATGACAAAACTATGCCAAATTTTAACATGCCTTGAAATTGAATATATGATGTTATCAATTAAAATTTTGAATATATTACTTTATCAATTATTTTTGTATAGTGTGAGTTGGAAATTTATGTTCTATACAAAATAATTAATTTATTTGCATTAATTTCTTTAATATAACATATACATAAAAATATTATTTTTCAAGCTTGGTACCTAGATCACATAAAGCGTGTGCGAGTGCGAATGCGTGTGCGAGTGCGAATGCGCGAGAGCGTCAAAATTTAAAAAAATTGAGTGCGGGAGCGCCTTAAAGCGTCTATTAAAAAAATAAAAATAATTTTATATAATGTACAAAATAATTAATATCCAATAAAAAAAATATAATTATGACCAATATATATACTATATTTGAATAAGTAACATTAAAAAGATAATTATAATATTGACAAGAGATATATCCATTCTTCTCTCTAACAAAAGTCCCATGGTTAGTATTCTTTGATCCACTTGTACATTCATAGGCAAAAGAATTAGTATTTCTACTAGTAGAGTATGTTTAGAATGCTAGTAGAGTATGTAAATATTGTGCATATAAACTGATGATAAAAAAGTAGAAGCTATTCATGATTCATGAATTCTACTATGTTAATGATTACTTGATAAATATTGCATCAAAATCATTGTTCAAAAACAGTCCATAAATAACAAATCAAAAATCATATATATATATATAACTCAAGTTAGAAGAGAAGTCAAAATTGTTCCTAAATCCTATTCTATTGTGATTCAATCCCTAATACATACAAATTGTTCACAAACCCAATTTTTACAAAGTAAACTTCTCAAAATACAATATCATGAATAACACAATACGTATCACTTAATTGGGCAACAAATTTTCACTACTTCGAACAAAGTCAAAATAACAAATAGACAAGAGTTGCGAGAGAGAGATACAAAGTAGATGAATTGTTCTCCAATTCTGTTCTCCTTCTTTATCCTATCAAAATTGCACGCGCGCGCGCAAGAGAGAGAGAGAGAGAGAGAGAGAGACGTACAAAGGATTTTTTATTTTTGTTTTACTTAGCTGACTAATGATCTTCCCCTTTTCTTAATAGGTTTTGACTTTTATTGTGTTTTAGTAAGAGATTTGGACTTAGGATTATTTAAATAAGGATTCCTTTTTCTTTTCTTTTTTTTTTTTTTCTGATTGGAGAACTAAGACATGAGAATTAAGGTGCTTTATTGCACTAAATCGAGAATTAGTGAACACTAATTCGAGAATTTAAAATATAAAGTCTCAGACTTATGAAATAATAAGTCGAGAATTAAAAATACAAAAGCGCGAATTAAGATTTTTTAGTGCGCGAATTAAGTTTTCTTAATGCTTCTTAGTGCGGCGCTCCGCACTCAGTTCGCCAAGTCGAGATCTGTGCGACAGTGCGATGAGCGTTATAGAAGAACTATGTGATCTAGCTTGGTACTGATTAAATACCAGTAGATATTATAATTTTGAAATTACTAATTACTAGCTTTTTGGACGGAGAGCTCGTGATATACTTGCCATTTGGACAATGCTCTAGTATATGTTATGTTTTTATGAACCATTTACATTATAAATAAGGGAGATGATATTGACAGTACAAATTTTGTCATTAGATATCCATTCTCATTGTTTTATTAAGTGATTGATTAAAATATCCACTAATTTATAAAACATTATTTATATTATTTTGAATAACTAATATACCCTTACTTTAATATACATCTTTCTTTCATTTTTGTGTTCACCTATTGATGGTGTAACATACGAAAATATTCTAACAAAAAAAAAAAAAAACTCCTGAAATGAAACTCAATAAATTAAATATAAAAATTATTAAGTACGAAAGCAAAATATAGGATAATCCAAAAGATGCATACGTTTATTAGACAAATAAAAGCTAAACTTAAGTACTTCTTAAGCACCTATATCACCTAAAAGAGTTCCGATCAAGCTGTTTGGTTCCTACGTCTAATCCGGAAAAAAATAATTATTTGTCGTATTACTGTATTAGCCCAAAGTTTCATTTTTTGTATGTCGTATTACTGTATTTGTTTGGTCATTTTAATTAATGATGGAGGCCCAAAGTTTCATTTTTTGTATGTCGTATTACTGTATTAGCCATAGCTGCATAGCCCAATGTATTTATTGCCCTTAATGAATTAAAATGGGCTGAAAACTTAGCCCCGGTTCACCAATGGTTCGTACGCGACTCAAGAACTTTGCTTAAGAGGTGTTTGCAAAAATTTTTATTTTTTGAATGTTAAAGTTGTAAAGAAAATAAAAAAAATGCTGAGTAGTAAAAGGGAATAAAAATAATGATTGCAAAGAAAAAGTAAAACATAATAGTTGAGTTTTAAAAAAAGTAATTAGAAATTAAAAAAACCATTTGAAAACCGCTTTCAAATTTTAATTTATTTTAACTTTTTTTAAAAATAAAAATAGAAAAACAAGGCACTCACTGTTTATTTTTTTTTACACCAAAAGTAAGAAAAAACACTTTTTGTTTTATACAATGACCAAATAATATCATCTTAAGAAGAAGAGAAAAGAAAAAAAAATATAGAACTTTTGTTCTTATCTAACGTCTTTTTTATTTATACTATACGACAAAAAACAAGTAATCTATACTATTTTATAAAAAAAAAAATCCCCTTTAATAACTACCTTTAGTCTAAAAAATTTTTGGCCTGTCAATTTTTTTTTCTTTTTTCTTTTTTTCTTCTCTCTCTCTCTCTCTCTGTCTCTGTGTGTTCACGTTGTTTTTCATTTATCTCATTCTTTTTCTCCGCTTCCCCCTCCCTCTCCACTCTCTACTCTTTTTCACATTTCAATACTCTTCAATATTATTTATTTTAATTTTATTTGTAATTGTTTTTTTAGTTTGTATTTTAAATTATTTTATTTTAATTATCACTAATTTTATAAATCTATTAAAAATAGCTAAAACTATTTTAATAATATAGATATTATGAAAAATTTAGTTGTTATAAATTATTTTTTATTATACATATGCATTGAGTGTGCCAATATTATTAGTATTTATAACTATGATTAATATCACTAATGGTCCTTTAAAGTGGTATCACTTTAGTCCTTGAAGTTTAAATCACCACATTTTGATCCTTTATGTTATGTATAATTAACACTTTAGTTCTTCTAATAAAATTTCCAGCCAAGTTTCACAAAAAAAAAAAAAAAACCACTTATATGAAGGGCATTTTTCATCAATTTCACCGGCTAACTTATTTTCTGAAATAATTTTAAATAAAAATTGATAAAAATGACGTTCAAATAAGTGTTTTTGGTGAAATTTGGCAGAAAAATTAATCAAAAGGATCAAAGTATTACTTATTTATTACACGAAAGAACAACATGTAATAATTTAAATTTTAGAGACAAATAATTTTAACATTAAACTCCAAGGACGACTAGTGACATTAACTCCTATAACTATAAGAAACTCACGTATATACATGAGCGAAAGCATATTCAAACCAAAGGCCCCAAACTTTGTGGCTAATAATGATGTGAAGTCACTAAAATCTCATCTCAACAATAATCTCGTGCTTGCAAATCCAAACTTTGCAACCACCAAAGTCGCGTTTCGCGAAGGCGACTCAACCTCTTAAGAAATCCGAGAAGCCAAACAGCTTAGAACCTCTTTAACTGTTTGAAACTGTCGATCGAAGCCACAGTGCGTGATTTGTCGTCGGTGCCGATCAAATATCTTTTTTCAAATTTCTATCATAGTTTGAGCAATCCCTCCTCAGATCACTCCTCGTGATCTCTGTGATTTGCGTACGTAAAAAAAGCCCACATAACCTGTTCCACAAAACCTTCGGATGTTTTGAATAAAAATAGAAGTTTATTGCATTGCGTTTCAGATCTTAGTTGCCTTTTTGTACACTTGAAGGAAAACCCAATTGGGAGCTAAACCCTTTTGATTTTCAACACTACGAAGTTGAGGAACTGATTTTTTTTGTGGGCAATTTAGTGGGAGCTTGCTGTGGATATATATTGAGATTCAAAGGGATTTTCGAAATATCGAAAGATCTGCTCTTTTGAATATTATGGGGATTTTCGTTGCTGGGTTCTGCGGGTTAAATCTATTGTCGGTGAGACATGGGTTTTGAGTTCGAATCTGAAAGGCCCATTTCGAGAAATGCTGATTTAGGCGGAGGATTTAGCTTAATTTTTGAAGGGGCTTGAGGTAGCCCAGGGGTGAAGAATTTTTATTTTTATTTTTTTCTGGATAATTTTAGTTTTTCTTATTCTTCATTTATTGGGGAGAGGTATTTTCTGTTTGGGAGGAGAAAATGTTTTGGAGGGAAAGGGAAAGGGAGAGCAAAGAGCAGAATGGTGGCCCTCCTGTTGGGCAGGTCAGAGTGCTTGTTGTCGGAGATTCAGGTAATTTATTTTTGTTTCGTTGATATTTTATTCTGTTTGGATTGGTTGTCTTTTCAAATATCTTGTGATTTTTTTCTTATTGCCTGGTTAAGATGTTTTGATCTTTTGGTTGTTGTTTTTTAGTTTGAGCTCTATGATGATGTATCATGGGTTTAAATGAAAATTATGTGCCTATTTCATATCCTGAAGATTGATGCTATTCTGGATGAAGTCAACTTCATGTCTGCAAAGGGATTTAAGCGGTCATAATTTGTTTCTTGTTATTCTTACAATTGCAACACTATTAGCAATGAGTACCAGAAACCTCACACTATGATGCTTGGATGATCTAAATTTGCTTTTGTCATTTTCTCTGAATGAGTTTAGTAAGTTTAAAGAAGAAAAGGGAAAATTTAGGGGTTCTTATAGCTTCTAGATGATGTGAATTACTTACAATGTTCTGAGTCTTCTGAATTCTGACACAACAACCCTGAAGAATCCAACTTCTTTGAGCTCATTTCACAAATATAGTGTTTTTATAACTGAGCTTGATCACCCAACTCTCAAATAGATAGGCTGGACCATGTGGGCCCAAATTGTCTTGCTAGTTAGTTGTGTTATATTATGATTGTTGAATATGGTACTGTGAGCTATATGGCAATCAAATCAGGACTATGGCAAAATGATTAACCCTACAAACAACCATTTATTGCATATGGAACTTAATTTTATCTCTAGTTGGCATGCTTTAGGTTCTATTCTTCCTCTGAGGTTGTGCTATCCACATTGGTATGTGCATTAGTTGATTGTGCTTTGGAAATTACAATTTTAATATCTTTGATTTAGTGATTGTTGAAATCTCATTCTGTGGATATTCTTCTGTGTGCTGCTGGCCTGAAACACAGTCTCTATGTGGTTATAAAATCTAGTTTTTATTGAGCTTAAGTGCTTAAAATCTGAACTAGAATAATTGTCTCATGTGGTTGAATTTTCTATTTGTGTTGTGCTTTCAGCTTTTCATTTTGCTAGTCATATAGTAATAGTATTATCAAGTTCCATAATTACAGCAATCTTTCTTCAGGTGTGGGGAAAACTTCTCTTGTTCATCTGATTATGAATGGTTCTTCCACTGCTCGACCTCCTCAAACTGTTGGGTGTACCGTTAGTGTAAAGGTAAGACTCCATTTGCTTTCCTTTTTCTTTTCCCCCTTTATTTTTGTGGGGCGGGCAAGAGGTGGGGTTAACCTGGTGCTCAATTATGGAACCCAAGCTTTTGTGTTCTTGGCAGCATACAACTTACGGAAGTTCTGCTAGCTCATCAAGTAGCTTGAGAGCCGACAACGAAAGAGATTTTTTCATTGAACTCTGGGACATATCAGGACATGAACGTTATAAAGATTGCCGGTCTCTGTTCTATTCTCAAATCAATGGTAAGTAGTCATCCTTCTTTACTGAAACTATGACAATGCATACCAAAGCACACAGATTTAATAACATGATCTGCTTCATTGCATACAAGTATGTATATGACCTATGCATGTATTCGTTTGAGAGTAACTTGTGCCTTTGTACTGAGGCTGGATAAATCCGTCATGCATAGATTATTTTTTACCAGTCTTTTCTTTACTTTAATATGGATTAATTTTAGGATTTTGCTAAGTGCATTGTTATGTCAGGAACTGAAAATCAGAGAAATTCAAAGTCCTGAAATTTGTTTAGGAAAAAGTTAAGGAAATGTATCTTCTTTCTTAGAGAAACATCTGTAATTGATTGCGACAAAAATATGATTTTGGTGAAACAACGGTGTTAGTGAGAGAAACATGAGTATTGGAAATGAGAGAGTGACTCAGAGCATGATTTTTCTTGATCTTCTCCCAATTTCCTCGCAAGCTTTTCTTCACTAGTTTGTGAGGAAGATGAATTTTCCTTCTTTAGATTACATTTTCTGTCCAGTTTTCGTTTTCTTGACATTTTCCTCTGTAACCGAACACCAAAAATGGTTCTCTTTGCCATTTTCTTTGCTTTTCCTTTCTAAAAGTCCTTGTACCAAACATAGTGTTAAGGTATTCTACCTCTTCCAAGTTGAATTTTGTGAAAATTTCATATGTTGTAAATTGTAAAGTTCTTAATCATAACTCCTTTTTCTTCTTTTTTTCTGGTGCGAACTTTAATTTTCTAGGTGTCATGTTTGTTCATGATCTTTCTCAAAGAAGGACAAAGACTAGCTTGCAGAAGTGGGCTACTGAGATTTCAGCAAATGGGACATTCTCAGCTCCTTTAACATCCGGAGGTCCTGGAGGGCTTCCCGTACCCTATATTGTCATTGGTAACAAAGCAGATATTGCTTCAAAAGAGGGCACTCGAGGGAGCAGTGGTAATCTTGTCGACGTAGCTCGTCAGTGGGTTGAGAAACAAGGATTACTTCCGTCAAGTGAGGAACTTCCGTTAACGGAGAGTTTCCCCAACGGTGGAGGCCTTCTTGCTGTAAGTTCAGTATGAATAATAGGGTGAAGACCTCCCCTATAACTCTGTGTAATTACGCATACTTCCCCACTTAGTTTCAGAATTGCGAAATGCCCCCTTTCTATGATAGATATTTAACCAAACTAGAAAAAAATTATGAAGAAACTTGGATAACATTATCCATAAATGCGATAAGAATTTGAAAAGTTTACTACTTTATAACATCATTTTTACTGTGTGATAATTAACAAAAGGGTTTAGCTATAAGGTGAATATAAGTTACAAGGGAGGTTAGATTATTTTGAAACAAAGAGGGGGTTGTTGTGTATTTGTATATAGTTACAAGGGCGGGTGCTGTCGTTAGTGCTAAATGATATGCTTGTTTGTGAATTTAGGTTTTTTGTTTAGTTTGTCTTCTGTGATATTCCTTGGATTCAATTATAAATACAGTGTCAGGTTAAAGCAAGTTTTCGATAATGTAGATGATTAGATGTTGCTTCGCGAGGGAGGTTCTGGTTCAAGAGAAAAAGGGAGAAAGAAAATTGGAAAAACAATAAATTTGAAAAACATGTTACTCCTCTGTGCGTGTATGAGTTTATATGGCAAAGCCGTTTAAGGTGAATTTATTTGTCGTTGATGACAATCTGTAGTCATGTATTCGCATATAATGTCACGGGCCTCTATGTTGAACCATCTTAATTGAAATTCTTGGATGAACTTCATATTAGTTACATGTCAAATATATTCCGAGTTTGCATGATTTTTAGTCATACGGAATGTTCTGAAGGTGCTAAGCTGAGGATCTTATTGCAACTTTTCAGATTTTTGCTGCTTAAATTTGGACCTGTAATTAATGAAAACAGTTCTGTTATCTTTTCAATACTATTTGCCTAAAATCAGAAGGGTACATATCTATAAATTTATTCGGTGAGAATCTAGTTCATTAATTTCAATTTGAAAGGTGTTATATTTGTTATTTATTTTGATAAGCCACTGGATTATTAAATGAATTTAGCCCTCAATTCAGGCTGCCAAAGAAGCAAGATACGACAAGGAAGCCGTGATGAAATTTTTCCGAATGGTTTGTATTTTATTGTACGAATTTGTTATTTCTCTTTGCACAATCTTCTAAATGAATTATGCGTTGGTTGTAGTTGATCAGGAGAAGATACTTCTCGGATGAATTGCCTGGTGCGACCCCTTGGTCTGCCCAAGTTAACAGACCATTGACACAATCCGGTGAAATCTCAAGTGATGAGGACCAGCTGTATAAGAGATCAAGGTATGGAATGCCGAGAATCAATTATGTCGACATCCCCTATAACTATGTATGATTACACAAACTTCCCCTCTTAGCTGCAGAAAATTACAAATACTCCCCTGTTGATCATCAAAATTTAATCATAATTATGCGAATGTGTTAAGAAACCTGGATAAGTCATCCATAAGTGCATTAATAGTTTGAAAGGTTTACTGAAAGTTGAACCATAACGTTATACAACGATGTGTGATAATCAACAGAATACAGAAGGTTGTAAGGCGGAAATAAGTTATTAAGGTGTGTATATTTTCCATAGCAAGCGGGGATATTTGTGTAATTGGATATAGTTATCTGGGTTAGTTTATATATTGGTTCCCCAAAACTTGTGGCAGAAAGCATAAGATGGTAGTTCAATACAGAGCCTATCGACTTTAACTAAATTCTCCAAATCTGTAGTCTATGAAGAAATTGAAATCACCTGTGGAACTGTGGAAGTCTTGAACACACACACACACACACACACACACACACTCATATATATCTCATTATGCTTCACTCTTCTACGAATTGTTATGGTCAGACCAGGGCAGATCTTGGCGGTCACCCCCGACCCCAACACACAACCCCACACCCACAAGCACACACAGAGAAAAGGAAAAATGTTGCCCACATGGCTGGGTCCTGAACGATCACATTGTTTTACGCCAAAGAAAGATGACTTGTTTGTTCTGATTTTCTGTGACGCATCTGATTTTGTGTTCCGTTTGATTGCAGTCTGATTGGAGACCCATACAAGTACAATGTGCTTCCTCCCCTTCCTGCCCAGCGCAATCTGACACCGCCACCCACCCTTTACCCACAGCAGCCCATGTCAACACCCGACAACTACAACATCCCGAGATTTGCATTGACGGGCACGCAGGAGATCACCAGCGCAAGATCAAAGCGTACGGATATCAACGTGTAATCGCAGTCTATTGTAGCTGTGTTTTGGAGAGGACCCTCCGTATTCTTTCGTGCCAAGAGTGTGCTTTAATCGGTTCAAATGCTTGATAACTAATGCTTGTATACATACAACTCTTAATTCTTTCTGCCATTTTTTTCTCTTCATTTTGAGGTTTCCTTTGTTCTGTTGTAATTGTTCTCAGCCAGTATGCAATGGAAACTGCTTTTTTGAAAAGGTGAAACTGTGTTGGTTTTTCATTTTTTATGGATTTCATTTTTGTTTTCAGATTGTAGCTGATTGAAATTGAGCAAGGTGCTTATCTTTGGCCAATTGCAGGGCTCTTAGGGGGGTATTTGCAATTACTTAAAAAAAATATTTTGTTGTTTGTAGTTTTAAAAAAGTTATTTTGAGTATTTGATTACTCAATTTTTGTTTAAACTAAGTTGAAAAAAGCAGAAGCTGAGAAGTTGGGAGGAAATTATTTTTATTAGCTTAAAAGTGTTTCTTGGTATATTTGTAAATAAATTAAATATTTTGAAGTGTTAACTATCAATTTTTAATTATTTTTTTACTTTTATTTTCGAATACTTTATACTTTTACTATCAATTTTTAACTTAATTTCACTTTTATTTTCAAACATTATTAATTTTTTCTACTCAATTGTTTTTTTCTCAATGAAATGAAGCTTTCTGAAATGGATTAATTATCCCTTAGAAAAATTTTGACATGGTTGGACACTTGGACTCAATGTTTAGAGAAAATATTGATTGTCATAATCTACACGATTCAAAATTGAAAATGGTCTTCTTATTTCTCACCTCGATTTTGCTCCTTTACTTATACAAGCAATGAACTTTTTTCTACCATATAATAATCATTTGACATTTGTGTACGTCTAAAAAATATTAACCCTCTATCAGTATTCAATAAATTTTTTGACAGAAAATGACTTTTACAAGATTTTCCGGTTACAACCTTTCGGGGAAAATAACACATATTTATCCTTAGATTTACCTAGAGGTGGCAATTGGGCCGGTTGGATTGGATCATAGCGGGTTGGGTTGAAAATGGATTGGGTTGAAGATGTGTTTCATCAGTAACTCCAATTTCTCTAAAAGCAAAAACAATCCCAAATACCCTCTTAGAGTTCGTTTGAATAGGTTTAAAAAAGTGCTTTAGTAATGCTTTTTATAATAGAGTTTTTTTTAAGCAAGCAGTCTTGCATTTGTGACAATACAATTTTCTTCTCACTTAAGCTTTTTTTTCTTTTTTCAAAAAAATAAGTATTTCTTTTCAAAAAAAGCCTATCCAAATGGACTCGTAATTACATACGAAATGAGAAATAATATTCTTATTTATATAGGATCATAAGCTTCTAATAGATAAAAGAAAATTGTTGAAAATGAATTGACCTTTTTTTTTTTGTAAAATGAACATAAAATTGTATTGTCGCACTGTGATAATATGCTCAATAAATAAGTGTATAAAAGAATTTAATTAATATTGGAATATGTTCAATTTCGGAATTATTATGTCATGGGATTGTTTCTGGACAATAGATGTGTAGGAATGAGTAATAAATAATTCTAAAGGTTAAAATTAAACTGACCATGAATGTTGTAAATAGGATTCAACAACTAAACGAAATTAAGTCTGTTATATATTTGATTTAAATCAAAATGATAACATATCTTATTTTAGATTTTGGATAAATATTGGATTCTTTTGTGCAGCTATGGATAACTATGTACTTCAACAAATTAAAATTAATAAAGAAATATAAATATTGTAAATAGGAGACTATAAATTTGTCGTCATTTTAACTTTTTTTTAAAAAAAAATTAAAGAATATCAGTAGAAATAATCCTACATTAAAAGCTATGATAAATATCCAACCATATACAAATCAAAACTTAAAATTACTTGAAATATTGTAATAGGATACTATGATTTGTCATTTGATTTACTTTTTAAAAATTCTGTAGTAGAGTTAAAGAATTATATATGTATAAATAAATCTAGTGATTCAAAATTAAAGTAATCGATAAATATTGTAAATATAACAATATAAATAATAATTTAATTGTCATTCAATTTAAATGAAATATAACCTATTTTATCTTCGATTTTGGATCAAAATTGAACTTTTTTTGGATGACTACTAGTAAACTTATTCTTATACAATTAAAATCAAAATTATTATAGCTTTATAAGTATTAATCATAGAGTATAATGAGACCATTCATGTGGACGTACACATGGTTGTTGCTCACGTATATGGTCTTAAAATTTTTCAATCATTATATCTAGACGAAAATTTTCAATCGTTATATCTAGATGTGTACTTGAAATGCAATACCTCACAAAATCGAGTCTTTCTTATCTGTCAACAAGTTCAGACCATCTATATCAAAATAATTTAAAACAAAAACTTACGGTTTCCTAACTCGCAATAATTTAATCACCACATGGTTCAATGAAAAGAGAATCAAGAGAACTTGTGCGCAAATAAATAGCTATTGAATAATCTCTAGTAATGATGTAACTAACACATAACAAAAAAGATAGTTCGTCTGCTAAAAATTCATGAACTTAAAACACAAAAAGAAAAAACAAATCACATTCCTGATCTATTTGATGTACAAACGAGTAACAAATTTAACACCTACGATTTTTCCCTGCAGAGCTTCTCAAAAACAGGCAATCGGCTTCGGCCTTTGCCATAGAGGACATTGTCAATGTGATCATCAACCTTCTTCTTCAGCATTTCCCCATCAACTTTTGAAGTGGTTGGAATGACTACTATGCCATCCGATATTGGAGACCAATTCTTTTCCGATGGTATCATCTTAGTGGAACTGTTTATCGTCTTTGCCTGGCCATAGCTACCGGTGCTGGTGGTGGTATTTTTTGTCGAACATTCTTTTTTCATGGGACTAGCTTTTGATGTCATTGTTACTGAAGAGCAATCGAGGTAAAGAGATTTTTTCATAAATTTAAGATATTTGTGATAGATTAGTGATAGAACTCAATGTAAACAGAATTAAAGAAACAATCATATTTACTAATAAAATCGTTATAGATGAAATCTATCATGGGAACAATTTATAATGTATGAGTTCGTCACTAAAGGATATGTGGTGACTTGATCTTTAGTTCAATTGTCTGCTCCCCTCAAGTTTATACTCATATACAACCACGTTTTATATGTATTTTTATTGAAATTCGATATGCGCACACAAGACAGAGAGAAGAAAGAAAATAACAGAAGTATTATAAAATTCAAACTTGCCCGGCAAGTTAAAGTTTCTGGTTCGATCACTAGTATTCACACAGATGGGGTTTTATTAACCAAGGGCCGGGGATACTTTTGCATGGCAAGCAAATTTCTTGTTGTGGGATATATATTAAAATCTTGTAAGATACTGAAAATATTTATTAATGGAGGCATGACACAAATATGTTATAGTAGTGGGGAAACCAGGGAATATTTGTGCTGCAACTATATGGAATTAGAAAAGAAAAAACATAAAAAAAAATCTCATTTATGAAGCACAACTTAGGAAGTTTATATATGCTCGCACAAACTTATATAAGCAGGCACGGGAAAACCCTTTAAATTACTGGATGACTTTAACATACATATATGAAACAGAACAGAGAAAACCCCTCACAGTTTCTGCGTAATCTTTACACTCATTCTCTCTTTCTCTCTCTCTACATGTATATACACATGTGTGTGTGTGTGAGTGTTGGAAAGTTGAGGTTAGGGTTTCGGCATACCTTGGAAGTTTGGCGGACCTGCAGATCAACAAGAATCCAATTATGGGGCAAAGTTTAAGAGGCATAATAATTCATGTATATATATAGTGGGGTGGGGGGTGTTTGGGGGGGGGGGGGGGGAAGTGATATCTTAGGAAGATACCTACTATTAGAAGAGTTGTATTAGCCCTATATATTTTATTTATTAATGTACAAATATTTTTCTTCCTTTATAAGGCGTTGATTATATTTATATATATGCAACTCAAGGCTACATGCGTACTTATCCCATCTTCTGTATATGAGCATGGTTTTTTCTTTTTGTTTTTTTTTGGCCATTTTTGTGACTAATCAATCGACATACTATATAATTTTATGTTTTGTCCGCTATATAGAAATATAGTGAGTAACAAAACCTTAAATGACTGCTAAAAATTATTAGTAACAATATATATATATATATATATATTTCAAACACGGTAATATCTTTTATATTGTCGCCAATACTATCTAGTCCCTTAAAATATATTTTTAACGTAGCTTTCATAATATCTCTTAATATCTGATAAGTATTATCATAATTGCAGCTAGTTATTATAGAGTTTTTTTATACGTATTAATTGATTTTTTGATATTCTTAAATAGTAATTGATTAAAAGTGTACACAAAAATTATGTTTTCGTACTTTCAACTTTATCGGTTTGTAACTCTAGAAAAAAGAGTCCATAATTTAATTCCTTTTCCCTATTTTACGATATATATGTGGTTGTCGCTTGTATCAAAGTACTTATCTACACTATCTATACTTTCATATTATTATATATATACAGCACTATACTCATTTAATTACTGTTTTTAGTGTCTTTAATTATATCTATTTTCTCTCCCCTATCTTTATCTTTTATCACTTTTTTCTTTCTTCTTTTCAACGTGATACTATTTTTCTTTCGATTTTTCTATCTATTCACTTATATTCTTATATGTTATTTTATTTCATTTTTATTTATTTTATAATTTAATCTAATTTTAAATCAATTTTTTTTTGTTTTTTATAAATCTAATAAATAAAAAATAGTTAAAAATGTATACCTAGGGGCTGTAAATGGGAACCGAAAGTCCCTTTACCATTTGCATCCGTGTCTGTTTATAGCGCATATTGTCTGCATCCGTATAAAGAGGATATTATCCGTATCCGATAACAAGTATCTGAGTAAGTGAGTAATAAATGGATACTGATATGGTAACTATGTATTTGCTCTGGTTAAAATTCACTCCGAATGTGTATCCATTAGATATATGTGTGTGTATATATATGCTAATCTCTTCTTGTAAGTAAAATAGATAGGGAAAATTCTAATTGATTCATATATTCTTAATTTAATTACAAAGAAATAAAAATATAAGTAAATATATTAACTTTACTTATATAAATGAGCATATACAATAATACTTATATATATATAAACATATATATATATATATATAAACAAAGATTCAAATTAGATGATAAGTTAAATAAGTTTTATTTGACTGTATATATATATAAATAGATTAGATATTCGAATAAACGAATTCAGATATATGTAAGTGAAAATGGATTTTTGGATATTCGGATATCCATAATTTTATTTGATTTTTAAAAATACTAAATGGATACATATATATATATATATATATATATCCAAGTTCGCAACAAATTCGTCGGATTTGAATTGGAATGTGAGATTTTGAATATCCACCAGATTCAGATATGGATATCGAAAACCTTAATTGAATACAGATTCGAATACTGTATATCTATTTTGTTTAATATCCGTTTACACCCTTATATGAGTAAAATGTAATTTATACCCTTGTGTTATGCCTAATATGAAAAAAAAAAAACTTGTGAAACAAAAAAACTAACACAAAAAACCTCATGTTTTTTAACCGTAGCTCACCACCCCCTAGGCCTGACTTTTAGTGAAATAAAAAAAAAAAAACTATTTTATCCCTCAATATATATTGGAATGTATTAAGTATTAACTCAAACTCATCAAAAATACATATATATACATAATATATATACACAAAATTTTTATAAATACATTACACCAATATATATATATATATATATATATAAACTTTATTCTAGCCGTTGTCCATCCCAACCACTGACGCCGTCGTTCCTCATGCTATCCCCACCCAGCCTAGAAAATAGAAATAAATTTTTGTAATTTGTTTGTAATTTGTCCCACTCTCTCCATTAATGTCATAATGGCCTTGAACCCAGAAAAGGAGATTCTCCAGCAAGATAGGAAAAGTTGGGGCGGGGGGGGGGGGGGGGGAAGGGAAGGCTGGCGACGTGGCGGGGATGGGGCAGTGTGGTGGTGGCACGGGGGTACGGCAGGGCTAGGGTTTATTAGAGGAAAGAAGAAGATGCATCAAGGGTGCTGGTGGGGGAGGATGAAGGAGGGGGCTGAGCACGGTGGCGACTTGGGGTGGGAGGAGAAGGTCTTAATAGGGTAGGAACAACAGCTGGGAGGATGATAGGTGGGTGGGGGGCGGGTGACTGGGGATAATGGGTGGGGTGGGGGGCTATTTTTGGATGTTAGGGTTAGGGTTAGGTTTGGGGGTGGATTATTTTTAAAATATTAATAATAATAACAAAATTAAAAAAAACTAAATAAAAAATTAAATTAAATTGTAAGGGTAAAAAAGTTATTTAAGTAGTTGAGGGTGGGGGGAGAGGGGTTGAAGAGGGTGGGAACGGTGGCTGGGAGGATGATAGGAGGGTGGGGGCGGGTGCTTGGGGATAATGGGTGGGTTGGGGTGGGGGGCTATTTTTGGATGTTACGGTTAGGGTTGGAGTTGGGGGTGGATTATTTTTAAAATATTAATAATACTAAAATTATTAAAAAAAATTAAATAAAAAATTAAATTAAATTAAATTATAAGGGTAAAAAAGTTATTTAAGTGGTTGATATACAACAATTTTTGCAATCAACGCGCGCATGTAATACACGAGGGTTTATTATGCAACTTTTGAAAAATACAAGGGTTTTTATGCTCATTTGTTTTTCATAGGTTTTTTTTTTTGTTAATTAGACATAGTATAGAAGTATAAATTGCATTTTACCGCTCTATATATACTCAAATAAAAATGGGCGAATTACACTGACTACTCCTGAGGTTTGGCTAATTTACGAAAAAACTCCTGTTTTTTAAAAAATTACCAAAAACCCCCTAAGGTTATATTAATATTACAAACTTATTTTAATTTTCGAAAATACCCTTTCTCTCTTTTTGCATGATTTACACAGACCACCTCGAAATTAGGTTAATTTACGAGAAACCTCCTGTGATTTCAAAAAATTATCAAAAACCCCCTGAGGTTATTATACCAATATTACAACTAACACCTACTTAGGTTGACTTATCAACAATATTAATTCTTTTTTTTCCTCTGTAATATTGTTATCATAAAATTTTCATGTAATAAATTTGAAAAAAGAATGTGATTATTTATTCAAATAAATATTCTGAATTTAATGCATTAAAAGTATCTACCCACACATCAAATATGTCATATTATCGTTAATACGGAGTAAATTTCAAGAGAAATTAGTTAAGAGTCCTCAAGCTAAATAAAGTTTTTAAGTGCATTATTTAATTTTAATTTTTTATTTCAATCAATGTTTATATTTCTCATTTCACATTATGGATATATACGATGCATATAATTATATTTTTCTCAAATATAAATTTAGCACATATTATGTATATTTAGTATAAATTCATAACATTGAATTCATAATATTTATTTGAATACGTAATCATATTTTTTTTCCAAATCTATTACATAAAAATTTTATGGTAACAATATTACAGAGGGAAAAAAAATTAATATTGTTGATAAGTCAACCTAAGTAGCCTAAATAAAAAAAAAAACCGAAGGCCCGACCCGCAAAAGCCCGGCCCAAGCCCGGCCCAACCCACAAAACCTGGGTTCATGGGCCGAGCTGGGCCCAACCTCGCGTCTCCCAGCCCGGCCCAGGCCCGACCCACCTCCAGAAAAGCCCAGCCCAGCCCAGCCCGCTACAGTACCCGGGCCTGACCGGGCCTAGGCCGGCCCAGCTCGGCCCATTTGACACCTCTGTAAGTAGGTATTAGTTATAATATTGGTATAATCTCAGGGGGGTTTGGTAATTTTTGAAACTACAGGGGGTTTCTCATAAATTAACCTAATCTCAGGGTGTTCAGTGTAAATTACCCAAAAAAGAGAAGGGGTATTTTCGAAAATTGAAATAAGTTTGTAATATGGATAGAACCATAGGGGGATTTTTGGTAATTTTTGAAAAAGTAGGGGGTTTTTCGTAAATGGGTCAAACCTCAGGGGTAGTCAGTATAATTTTTCCAATAAAAATTTAATAATTTTTTAATTTTATATTATTCAAATTTTTAAATGTAGGATGAAATTATATTTTATTTTTAATTTACACACGTATCGAGTGTATTTCACTTACTAGCAGTTTAAAATTAAATAACTATACTACTTACAATTTTCAATAAACGATTATGAAATAAAATATAAGATAGATACTAATTAAATTGGAGTATCCAAAGTGACTAACCAACATGCAATTGCCTCCAAGTTCAAAGCACGACAAGTTTATTATCAGCTTCACCATCACATTTTGTGAATGTAAAGTTTAAGGTCTCACGATACGGAAAAAGAAGATTAATGAAAAATAAGTCAAGTAACACTGTAAAAGTTGTTATTAGTTATACATGTATATTTAATGACAAAAAATTTATAGACATGTTCAATTATGTTGATAAAGGAATCTCATTGAACTTGTGATATCTTAATAAGATTAATTGGATTTGAATTGCATTTGGAGCCATTGGGTTGCATCTTCTTGTCGACAAGGCTCCAAACACGACTTGGATTTATTTGCGGTGTGAGAAATGCCTTCGAGGAGTGCTATTAAGGTATTTGAAATGTAAATTTCACTATACAACTATACCAAATGTGTACAACTTAGATCGTAGTTGAGAGTATAGTGTGTAATACCAAACAATATTATGAAATGCCTAAAAGATGGGCTCTACACAATGAAGGAAAAGGTCATCTTATGAATGTAATTCTCAGTCAAACATGTTCCATATAAGTTATCTCCATTGACGATTGGTTGCATCTGTATATAATGACAAATTAGTGGTAAGAAAAATCCCTTCACAAATTATAGTGGTAATCTTTTTGTCAGAGAAAAATGCATTTTTTGTTACTATTTTTTTTTACCTCATTTGAATTTTAGTCCTTTCGTTTATTTTACGTTGATTGTAGTTCTACAACTTTGAAGAAATGTCAATTTTAGCCCGATCTCAATGGAGTTGCCAAATTCCAATGGCCAATTAGGCATGTACACAATTTGATAAATCGGTCGAAGTGTATCAAACTGAATATCAAATAGATCTATACTATTATAAAAAAAAAAGCCATTTTTGTCTCACAAATTGCAGTTTTTTTTGTAATTTTACAAAATTTACCCTTCAATTCTATGTGAAATAAATAAAATTATGTAAAATCGTGGTTAATTTTGAAAATTCTCATGAAATCAATTCTATTCGGATACCAAATTTTGATATGTCAATTTTACCATTTGAATTAGTAAACGCATGTAACAAATAAGCAAATAGAGAGGATAATATTGTAATATCACAATCCAATTTAAAAACCCATTTTCTCAACCCACAAACCACTTTCTCCATCATTTTGGATTTTGGAAGTTGAAACCTATTTTTAATAAAAAGTTCATTTAAATCAATAATAAATGTTTTTAGTCCCCCCCCCCCCCCACACACACACACACAAAATAATTTCTCTAATTACAATTATCCAACATTTTTTCTTCTTTTTTGTATTTATTTATTTATCACGTAATTTTATTTTATATAATTATTTTATTTTTAGCTTATTATTATTTAATAAATTATGTCAAATAGTTCTTCAAAAAGTATTCTTATAAAAGAAATTTAATAATATTTTATATTTTGATCATAAAATAATTTAAGTACTAAATTAAGGTATATATTTTTTATAGCTTGCACACACATAGAGTGTGCGGCACTGTTAGTGTGTATATATAAATTTACTATATGTATGTATATATTTTTGCATAGGCAAACTTGGTTCTACCCAAAACGCGTTTTGTTTTATTATTATTATTTTTTAGGGAAAATTACACCCACACCCCTTAAGGTATATTGTAATTACAAATTAACCACTCTTATTTTGAAAATTACAAATAACCTTTCGAGGATTATGATTTTTCTTGTCAACATTATTAGAGATATCCAAAAGTTAATTTTCCTACATCCCATAGTAGTCAATGCGGCCACCAAGAGATACACCTCATCGAGCTTGGTAATTTCATTTTGTACCACCACAACCACCACCGAGTATCACCATCTTTAATCCAATAATGTCACTACTTTTTTTCAAAAATGACTTCATATATAACTTCTACATCTTAAATTTGTCAAAACTATATAAATCCCATCTAAAAACCCCATCGAAAACAACAGAAATACAACTCAAAATTATGTTTCGCCTTGATAAAGGATGAATATTGTTAATCTAATACAAACCTCAGGGGGTATTTTTAATTTTCAAAACAAAAGGAATTAATTTATAATTTTATTATACCTCAAGGGATGTGGACGTAATTTGCCCTATTTTTTTAATTAATTACTCAATACTCACTATTAGAAGAAGAAATTAAAAATCAAAATTTAGAAATTAGAATTGGAACAAGAGACGGGTAACTGGACTGGCCTGGGGAATCAGAACGAGAGAAGGGCGAGTGGGCGAGACCTTCTGTACAATTTTTTTTTTATATTTGTTTGAAATATTTAGGTAATTTGGTATGAAACCGAATGATACCGAATATAATTTTGGTGCATATCGAAAGTTCCGATTCAATATTCGATACACATTTTTAGCGTATTGAACTTATCAAATGCACACCCCATGGCCAATCGCTAAGATGGCACTGGTTTGGGGATTTCTTCTATTTCTAGTCCATTTTTGTTGAGTTGGTCACATGAGGTGACATTGTTTAATAACAATAGAAAAAGCTAAGTAGGCATGTATATGTAATTACTTATTTATTTATGTTATGTCTAACATAAAAAATATGATTTACACAAATTAAACACCAGCATAGTCGTCGTGCCGTAGTTGTTACCACAAGAGCAACCCGGACAATTTTGCACGCCTCGATATCATCAACCCCCCTCAGATCTTTTGTAATATTTTTTATATAATATTTTTTTGTTACATTCATCAATACACTTAGCGTATATAATTAATGAATGTAATAAAATATATTATATGAAAATATTGCAAAAGATGCTGACTGGCGACCAACACCCACCAAAACATGAGATTTATCATACAAAAAGTCATTATTGCTTCAATTCCGTCATTTCCCAACCAAAAATTACTCCTCGATTGTTTGCCGGCCTCTTGCCACCGGCACCCTGATCGTCGACACAGATTTGCTGCGTATGCAATTTTCAATGAAATTAAGATTTTCCAACAAAAATCGAACGAAAACTCCCATATTTTGAAAGTTACAAGACTGAAACCAAGGTGAGACTAGAATTCAAATGAGATGGAATTAGAGGATGAAAAATGCGTTTTTTTCCCCCTTCGTGACTGAGTTGTGGTTATATGAGTGTTGCTAATTGTGAACAATTTACAACCTAAAATACTAAGTATTGTCATTTGTACACTATCAAGTGACAAAATAGAAATTATACTCGTTACATCAATTTAACCAATAATAAAAATTATAAGATATTATCACTTAATACTTATTATTATAAATGACAATTTTCACATTAATATTTGATCTTGTGTCTTTTATATTGCGTTTTCTTCGGTTGTCACTCTTTTTCTTGCTTTTAAGTAAATAATCAGGTAAAATTTACGCCGATAGATTTTTAATTGCTTGACATATGTAAACATCTAGCCATTCATATAAGTGCACTAACCATAACCAAAAAATTGGAAAAAAAAAAAATCTAAGTGCACTAACTTCTAAGCAAAATCTCTTGCTCTCAAAGTAATGCAGAGAACTTTTAAATCGTGAAGAACAATGCTTTCCCTCCCTCCCTCCCTCTCTCTCTCTCTCTCTCTCTACAAGAACAATGCTCTCAAAGATGGTGATTTTTGCTACAAAAATTAATCTGCGCTCAGTGACTAATCAACCATTAATTCTCAGTGACTCATCAACCATTAATTCTTACTTCCTGGATTGAGAAAGGAGACAAATTTTACAAGTTATATTAAACTTGAAGTTGAACAAACAGATTTCACGTAAATTAATGCAATCCCTTCTTTCACCAGCTACCAGAAAGCCATTAGGAGCGTACGGCCAAATGCAACGGGCTTGAAGCTACACACACACATAAGGGTGAAATGGGAAAGCATTATTTGGGCCATGTTCTTCTGGCGGCACTGTGGTTTCTTGGTTTATGGGTCTGGAGGATTAACCGGCGCCGGAGGCTGGGCTGGAACTGGCCGCTGATCGGGATGCTGCCGTCGCTTCTGCTAAACGTGGGGCGGATTCACGACGTTTGCACGGAGGTTCTGCGTCGGAGCCGCCGAGGGACTTTCAGTTTCAGGGGTCCCCTGTTTTCGGACATGGAGATTCTTGCCACTGCAAATCCCGATGACGTGCACTACATAATGAGTTCAAATTTCGACAATTTCCAGAAAGGCCCACGGTTCAGGGAGATGTTTGATGTTCTGGGAGAAGTGATTTTCAATTCCGATGGGGATTCATGGCGGAGGAAGAGGAGGGTGGCTCGGGTTCTGATCAGCAGCCGGCGGTTCCACCTGTACGTGGCGGAGATTAGTCGTGACAAGGTGGAGAAAGGCCTGGTCCCGGTTCTTGAAATGGCGGCGGCGAGTGGGGGAGAACGGGTTCTTGATTTGCAGGATGTTTTCCAGAGGCTCACGTTTGATACTACTTGTGCATCGGTTACCGGCTACGATCCGGGGTGTTTGTCTGTGGATTCGCCTGATGTGCTATTCTCAAAAGCCATGGACGATGCGGAGGAAGCTATCTTCATGCGCCCACGTACTGCCAGAGAAGGTATGGAAGATGGCGAGGTCTATTGGGGTCGGGTCGGAGAGAAAGTTGAGTCGCGCTCGGAGGGTGTTGGACGGCGTTATAATGAAACTCATCGCAACGAAACGCGATGAGTTAATGACGATGAGAGAAGGGGAACTGCATGAGTCACAAGGTAGTGCTGATTTGCTGACGTCTTACATGAAGGGTGAAGATGGTATAATACAGGATTTGAAATGTGGTGACGAGTTTCTGAGGGACACTGTATTGAATCTAATGATTGCAGGACGCGACACGACCAGTTCTGCTCTGACATGGTTTATGTGGCTTGTGTCGACGCATCCTGAAGTGGAAAAGAAAATCAGGGACGAACTGAAATCCGTCTGCCCCTCAGAGGAAGGGGACAAGTAGCGAGTTTTCCGGGTTAAAGAAACAAACAAGTTGGTTTACATGCATGGAGCACTGTGCGAATCAATGAGGCTATATCAACCGGTCCCATTCTAGCATAAGCAGCCTATGAAACAAGACATCCTACCCAGTGGGCACTATGTGCACCCGAAGATGAAGATGATGTTCTTTCTGTACGCAATGGGGAGGATGGAATCCATCTGGGGGAAAGATTGTTTGGAATTCAAGCCTGAGAGATGGATATCCGAGCATGGAACGATCAAACATAAGCCATCGTATAAGTTCTTGGTGTTCAATGCTGGACCGAGGACTTGTTTGGGGAAGGAAGTGGCTTTCACACAAATGAAGGGCGTGGCGGCCACCATTATCCATAACTACCAATTTCGTGTGGTCGAAGGCCACCGTGTGGCGCCTAATTCTTCCGTCATCCTCTACATGAGGGATGGATTAAAGGTTAGGGTTGCCAAAAGAATGACCTAGTTAGATCGAAGGTAAGAACTAAGGGCATAATTTGCATAATTGTCTCAATTATATGTGTAGGTTATTGTGATTTTGTGTCAAAATGCTATACACACATGTGTGTGTATGTATGTATGGAGAAGGGTTGCTAAATTTAAAATAAAATATCAAAGAAACTAAATTAAATTTAAATATTCGTAAATAGTAGAACGAAAAATAACTAAGAGTTACATGTGGAGCCGAAAATGAGATTTTCCCAACAAACTCCTCAAACTTCTCTTATTTTCTTCTTATATGATATAAGTAGAGAACATATCTTAATTCATCGAAGTACCTTTAAGAGGTTGACCACCTAAGCATCACCAATGATTCGGTGGTGTAAGATGAACTTACTCAAGCTATCCTCAATTCAAGTTTGATTATTTTGAACTCAAGTTCGAGTTTGACCTTCTTCATGAGTGAACCTGAGCCTAAAAATAAATGTTCAAGAGCTCGCGAGCCAACTCATAAGCTTTTATTTTTATTTTTTAGTTTAAAATATTTTAGAAATAATATAAGTTATAGAAATGCAAGTTTCAAAATTATATATAATACTAGTATTTAGCCCCAAGCCAAGGCATGAGAAATAGAGTTTATATATATTTTTTCATGCATTTCTATTATAAAAAAATAATTTGATAAAATAAAGTAAAATTTTAAGACATAAATCGATTTCAATTTCAATTTTAAATAATCGAGGCATGGAAGTATTTAAATTTATGTAGAATCAAAATTTGTAATAATTATTAACCTAAATGATAAATATTGTAAATAAAATATTAATTTTGTTTTTTCAATTAAAATTTAATCCATCATAATTTAAATATTTGATAAGTGTTGGATCCTTTTGGATAAACATGTATTGCAAACATACTTATTTAAATTTATCTAAAAAGTATTTGAATTTCATACATGGAAAAATAGAATCAAATGAGACTATTCACATATGCGCTTATTTAGATAGTTTTAAAGTTTTTGAATTATATATATATATATATATATATATATATAGATAGATAGATAGATTGGCATAGATATCCATATTATTTGTTATAATAATTCAATTTTATAAAATATGCATATCAAATATCCAAATTCATATTAATCCATGATTTATAACAAGTTCTATTAAAGGTGGGTTCGACTTTGAGCCCAAGGTTGAATAGGCTCGATTGTGAATGAGTTGAGCTTAAGCTCAATTTCTTTTGTTGTAATGAGCGTGAGCTTAAACAAAAATTTATAAGCTCGACAAAGCTTAAGATTGAGCTCAAATGTTCTATTGGAATTAGTGCTTTTTCAGGGCGTGATTTAGGCTACGGTGTTTAGTTGAGGCAAGAGTTGGACTCTCTGTCTTTAAGACAAGATTGCCTCGCACTGGTGCTAACGGAACTTGGCAATCATCTCCCAAGATACAACGACTAACGTATCAAAAAAGGAGCACTCCAATTTCCGAGAAACAACCAACTGAAAAGGTACTTAGAACTCACTTTAATGTTTAGGGAGTAAAATACAGAAAGAGAGAAAATGAATTCAGATGTGAGTGAATGCAAGTGACAAATGCAGGGGGGTATTTATCATACTTGAAGAGTTGTGGCTGCGACTGTTGGGGCTTGCACTGGTTCGGTCAGGTCTTAACCAGTTTGGCAGTGGTTCAGGCGTGGTCCGCATCCAAAAAGAATACACTTTGAATGAGCCCAAACCCGAGCCTAGGCCCACCCCTGGTGCGTGCGCGTGTGGGTTTAGTTCGGGCATATTAACCCATAGTTCCTCTCCCCATTACACACTTATGAAGCCCCAAGGGGCCAACCCTTACTTTCAACTAACCACTTAAATATAAGACTTTCTTGTATTATTTTTTCTATACGGGACAACCACATTCTACAACTTAATGCTCCATTTTTAACTTTCATCTAGCTATCTTGTGCATTTAATTTCTCATTCACCTTAAATTGGTTTTGGATAATTAAATATATTTTTCGTATCTACTCACGACATGGATTACGAATAATCAACTTGTTTTTCAAAACAACAAATGGGGATTCATCAAATCATTGGCCAAAGTTGGTCACTTACCAACTTGTATAACTAATTTTTCTAACAATTCCCCACATGAATGAAATTTAATGTATATGCGACTCATGCAGACACTGTAGTGAGTTCAAGCGAAAAGTTGCAGCATTAGGATAGACAGCTTGTGGCTTTGAACCTTCCTTAGAGATATACTGCCGGATTTACTTACCTAGTCAGTGAACGTGATGTCTTGAATTGTCCAGCTGTTCGTGTAAACCAAGGCAACAATATTCTCACAACAATGTCCCTAACACCGTTCGATTCTCATAGTTGTGCCCTTTTTAGTTGTGGGTCATATCTTAGATTCATAAGTATTTACAATTTGAAGTGGCCACACTTCACACTTATATAAGTGATCTCCTAGTGAAAGCTTCAGCTTAATCTCTTACCCTTTTGTAGGACGCACTAACATGTCACAGAATGGATGGTAAGTGCTCTTGGAACCCTTGTAACTTAGTTGTCCCATTGAACCGAGATCTTGGGATCTCCAGTCAACATAGTTGGGTTACCACTACTTGGGTCTTTAACTAGTGGGTTTTAATCCCATTCCCCTCGACAAGCAGTATACTTAATCTCTAGGAAGGCCTTTTGGTTAACGGATCCACTAGATTCTCCTTTGATTTCACATAATCAAGAGAGATAATTCCACGTGTGATCAACTTCCTAATGGTATTATGTTTTCGATGAATGTGTCGAGACTTACCATTATACATGCCACTTTGTGCCCTTCCTATAGTTGCTTGACTATCACAGTGTATGGCTATAGCAAGCACCAATTTTGGCCAACACGGAATATCCTCTAAAATGTTTCTCAGCCATTCAACTTCTTCTCCAGCTTTATCCAAGGCTATAAACTCTGATTCCATTGTGGATTGAGCTATACAAGTTTGTTTAGAGGATTTCCAAGATACTACAACTCCACCTATCGTATATACATATCCTCTGGTGGACTTAGTATCTTTTGTATCAAATATCGAATTGGCATTGATGTATCCTTCTAATACAGTTGGATATCTTGTATATTGTAATCTATAATTCATTGTGTGTCTCAAATATTTAAACACTCTAGTTAGTGCTTTCCAATATTCATTATTTAAGCACTCGAGTGATTTCTTTTCAAGTTTAGTAAGTATCTTTTAGAGTTTAGCGTAATATTGTGAGTCATTTTTGTCTTTCAGAGTTTAGCGTAATGTTGTGAGTCGTTTTGCTGCTGTTTTGTGATGGCTATGATTCGATGATTTTGTTTGCTCTTGTATTGCTAAAATTTGTGAAAACAGCTAGTCTATCTATCTTTTTGGGTATGCCTTTTCACTCTTGCACTTGCCTTATTTGAGTTGGTGATTTTAGAAAAAAATTATGCCTGAACTTTTATGAGATGTGAGTTGCCCGTCCTTACTACTCCCCACTGCCCAATGGCATTGAGGTCATATTTGGGGGAAGAGAATACTGGGAAATATTGTTATTCTAAAAAAAAAAAAAAGAAAAAGAAAAGAAATAAAATAAAAGAAAAAAAAGTGTGGCATGTCGTCGTCTAGTTTACATACTTTTGAATTGAGTAGAATTGTATCCCTTTGAGCCATTCAAACCAAAACTAATACATGCCTGGGATGACCTTAGCCTAAGTAAAGCACTTGAGAGTCCTTTATTCCCTTTCTTTCATTTAACTCATTGGTTAACTTGTTGTTTGGGTATAATTTGATCTAGTCTGTCTTTTGTTCAGGGCTTCACACACACACAATAAGGGTATACTTTAGAGTGGAGTGATCTGGCTAATTTGTTAGACAAAGCATTTTATGAGCACGTTACACAACCATTATTTATTAACAATTTTGTCTATTCGTGTGTTTTGTTAGGCTTCTTTTTTTTTGGTAGGGACTAGCAAAAACTTAAGTTTGGGGGTGTGATAACTCTATTTTATGTAGTTATTTTAGAGCCTAAGTTAATAATATTTGCTCAAATTAAGTTAAATTACTAGTTTTTGGGTTAAGAAATTTTAATTTAGTTTAATTATTTTTATCTCTTTTTGCAGAGACGATCTTGGAGAAAATAAAGCAAAAAGATAGTAAAAAAATACATTGTGGAAGACCCCGCCTAAGCGATAACCAAGACCGCCTAGGCAGCACTGAAGGAAGCGAGAACCAATTCAAGGGGCATGGCCGCCTATACGGCTACCAGCACCCCCTAGGTGGCATTGAGGATTACTATGTCAACATTTTCCTTCGAGCCTATCGCCTAGGCGGAGGCGTTTAATTGGAAACTCGCATGATTTCGGCCTATCACATTTTGACCTTAAAAAAGGCAGTTTTTGGCAAAAAAAAAAAAAAAAAAAAGAAAGTCTGGATGGAGAGAAAAAAACCCTAGAGAGGGCAGAAGATAGATCTGAATCACGGAAGGAGTCTTAGAGAAGGAGATTAGTGCCACAACCGAGTTTTCTTCTTTCAATCTCTTCTTGTTATTCATGTCTATTTTCTGTATAGTTTTTGTCACGAATTCTGTTTGTATGGTGAACTAAACTTGTTTCTAGGTTTTTGATGGAACCTTGTATGGATTATGATTGAATTCTATGAATCTCTATTACGTACTCTGCATCTTAATTATTTTATTTTTGTCTTAATGCATTCTAGTGATTGGCCACTTTTAGAATTGATTTGTTAACCTTGATTGAGCTCGAGAGAGGATTTCATGGTTTAGAACTGAACAAAGCCACCTAAGTTTATATTCCTTGGGAATATAATTCGTAGGAAGGACGAGAGTACCAACTTACCTTAGGTAGTCACTCGAAATAGGTTCTTAATACTATTATCTAGGTTCAATTCTCATAGAACTATAGACGATTAATCTAGTTAATAAGGTTTATACTATATCGAGAGAGTAGTTTAGATAAGATAGAATTTTGGATTATTGAGCATGTTTTGTTGAGGACTAGGAGGATCGATTAAAAGATATACAAGAGGAAGCTAAAGACCTAAATTATGCTCTCTTGGTATTTTTCCACAATTTATTTTTTTGTATCTTATTTTACGTGTTCTCAAATACACAACTCGCTCATATTTTTACTTTTAATTACTCAAATTAAGAAGTAACAAGTGTGTAAAGAGGATTAGAAAATTGCTTAGGAATTAGCCTCTGTGGGATCGATATTTTATACTACTTATGCGATATGTTTACTTGCGTGTGCTATTATACAATGCAACATAGTGCAGTTCGCATTATACACTAAATTGCCTATCGCTCGAGCATATTCTAGTTGTGCCACTTGTTCACCGTGATTTTTAGCCAGATGTATCCTTAAATGTACAGGTGTTTTAACAGGTGGACTATCATACGCATTAAACTTTCTAAACACTTTCTCAACACAGTGAGTCTGTGATAATGCTAGTCCTTCAAACATCTTGAGGATTTTAATTCCTAATATGACATCTACAACACCCATATCTTAAGTCTGTACAATGACTTAACGAGTATACACACCTTATTTTCTTTTTCCGGAGCAACAAAGCCTTCAAGCTACTCCATATAAATTTCCTCTTCTAACTCACTATTTAGGAAGGCTGTTTTAACATCTGTTTGGTGTATCTCTAGGTTATGCAAGACTGCAATAGCAATGAGAACACTGATGGATGTTATCCTAGTCACAGACGAGTAAGTATTAAAGAAATCAAGGCCTTCTTTTTGTTTACACCCTTTCGCAACCAACTTGGCCTAGTACTTATCAATAGTTCCATATGTTTTATACTTTCTCTTGAGAATCCATTTACATCCCAATGGTTTAGCACCAGCTAGAAGGTCAACTAATTCCCAAGTATGATTCTGTATAATGGAATCTATCCCACTATTTATGGCTTCTTGCCACAACGGAGCATCTCGGCCGGACAACGCTTCTTTAATGGTTGTAGGCTCATCATCTAACATATAAGTTAGGAAGTACGAGCCAAAGCTCTTAACTTTTCTAGCTCGTTTGCTGCGTCTTGGTTTATCATTTTCTTATTGATCACCAATCGCAGCATCATAAGTTCTTTTATTTGAACTTTCTGCCTTAGAACCGCCATCTTTTTTTATGTCTTCGAAGAACACAACATTCCTTAATTCAATAATTGTAATTCCAGTTATTTCAGGAATAGTTGATTTGTGTTCTAAGAAATGATATGCGCTACTATTATGTGCATATCTATAAATACACAATCGACCATTTTCGGCCCTATTTTCACTTGTTTAGGCTTAGGCACTTCTACCTTCGCTAAACACCCCCACACTTTAAGGTATTTGTGAGAAGGTTTATGTCCTTTCCATAGCTCATCCAGAGATTCCTTCTTACTTTTGTGTGGTTTTTTGTTAAGAATGTGGTTGGCCGAAAGGATGGCTTCCCCCAACAAATTTTGTGGTAGCCCAAAATTTATCAACAAAGTGTTCAAATCTCTTTAAGAGTACGATTCTTGCGTTCTGCAATACCATTAGAGTGTGGTGAATATGGAGCTGAAGTTTGATGAATAATTCCACTTTCAGAGCAAAAATCTTCAAATGGAGCTCCGTATTCTCCACCTCTATCACTTCGAATTATTTTAATTCGTTTGCTAAGTTGATTTTCAACCTCATTCTTATAACTTTTAAACGCCTCTAGGGCTTCATATTTGCTTCTTAGCAAAAATACATAACAAAACCTTGTGCAATCATTCATAAAAGTAATGAAATACTTCTTTCCACCTCTAGTTTGCACAAATTTTAAGTCACAAATATCACTGTGGATCAATTCTAGAGGTTCAATATTTCATTCAACTGAATGAAAAGGTGATTTGGTTAGTTTTGCCTCAATGTAAATTTCACACCTTTTATTCGAATCAACACTAAATGAAAGCAATAATTCCAAATTTACAAGTCATTTTAAAGTGTTGAAATTAACATTTCCTAATCTAACATGCCATAAATTTGAACACTCAGGCAAGTAAGTAGAAGCAGTTTCAAAGTTGCACAGTACAATCATTACTTTCATTTTGAATAGCCTATTAGCTAGGTAACCTTTCCCTATAAGCAGGCCATTTTTAGTTAGTATAATTTTGTCTGATTAAAACGCTAGTCTAAACCCTGCTTTTACAAGCAATGAACCAGAAATTAGATTTTTCCTAATGTCCGGAACATGTAGCACATCAATCAGAGTTAGCTTTTTGCCCGAGGATCATCTTCAAAACCACTTTACCTAGACCGAAAACTGTGGAAGTAGTTGAGTTATCCATAAATAGCTTGCTTCCATTGATCGAAGTATAGGTAGAGAACATCTCTTTATCCGAACAAATGTGGCGCATAGCTTCGGTGTTGACCCACCACTCTCTTGGGTTATCTATTGGGTTGGCCTTGAAGACTACCGTCGAGAGATTCAACTCAAACATGTCAATAGACACACTTTTGACCTTCGTTGTATTGGCATGGTCCTTTTTTCCTTTGCCTTTCTTTGGGGCTTTACGGTCTTTAGCCATATGGTTTGGCTTACCGTAATTAAAGTAGTCCCTCTTGAATTTCTTGGCACTGGTTTTCCTTTGACCGCTGTCAGGACGCTTCCTCTTTTTGCCAGCATTTGGCTCCACTAGATTTACCTTTGCCTTCATCTGCAGCTTGCTTGATTTGACCTCAAATCTTCAGTTGTCTTCTTCTATCCGAAGCTGAACGATCAGATCCTCAAGCCCCATTTGCTTCTGCTTGTGCTTCAGGTAGTTCTTGAAGTCTTTCAAAGCTGGTGGAAGCTTTTCTATCATTGCAACTACTTGGAAAGATTCACTTAGCTGCAACCCTTCAGCATGAATATCATGCAGTATTATTTGCAGCTCCTAGACTTAACTTATGATAGTCTTGGAGTCTACCATTTTGAAGTTAAGAAACTTGCCGGCTATGAATTTCTTCAAGCCAACTTTCTCTATCTGGTACTTCTTTTCTAAGGATTCCCACAGGTCCTTGGCCATTTTGAATGAGCTATATACTCCGCACAATGTATTTTCTGGCGCATTTAACACATAGTTCCTACATAGGAACTCACATTGACCCCATGCATAAAAGGCAACCTTCTTCTCGGTATCTATCTCAATTTCAGATACAGAGGGTGCATCCTCTTTTAAAAACTTTTCTAGGCTCAATGTCATGAGGTAAAACAACATTTTCTGTTGTCACCTTTTAAAATCAGTCCCGAAAAATTTCTCCGATTTCTCCACCTGAACAGGAGTAAGCGTAATAGCAGTATGGATGGATGTAGAGGATATAGCTAAATCACAACAATCTTGTCTTGGAATTGTTGGAATTAGTGCTTTTTCAAGGCGTGATTTAGGCTATAATGTTTAGTCGAGGTGAGAGTTGGACTCTCTATCTTTAAGATGAGATTGCCCCATACTGGTGCTAATAGAACTTGGCAATCGTCTCCCAAGATACAACGACTAACTTATCGAAAAAAGAGCACTCCAATTTCTGAAAAACAACTAACTCAAAAGGTATTCAGAAGTCACGTTAATGTTTAGGGAGTGAACTGCAGACAGAAAGAGAGAAAATGAACCCATGGTTGCACTAGTTCGGTCAGGTCCGAACTAGTTTGGCAGCAGCTAGCCGTTGGTTGCACTTGGGTGCGGTCTGGACCTGTCTCCATGTATCGATTCGTGGTTTCAGTTCATTTGAGCTGATTTCAACCCAATTTCGGACCCAAATTCAATTCAGACCATATCCAAAAAAAATATACTTTGAATAAGCCCAAGCCCGCTAGCCACACCGGTCGGGCGGACTGCGCTCGCACATGGGTTTGGTTCAAGCTTACTAATCCATAAGTCCTCTCACCGTTACACACTTGTGAACTCCCAAGCGGCCAACCCTTACATTCAACTAGCCACTTAAATACAAGACTTTCTTGTAGTATTTTTTCTATATGGGACAACCACATCCACAACTTATCACTCCATTTTTAGTTTTCATCTAGCTATCTTGTGCATTTAATTTCTCATTCATCTTAAATTGGTTTTGAGTAATTAAATACATTTTTTGTATCTACTCGCGACATAGATTACGAATAATCAATTTGTTTTTTGAAACAACAAATGGAGCTTCATCAAATCATTGGCCAAAGTTGGCTACTTACCAACTTTTATAACCGATTTTCTAACATTTTCTAAATGAGTTTGAGCCTAAAATTTTTTAAAAGTTTGACTCATTGACGACCCTACCAATTATCTATTCTTATTTCGATTTCAATTTAAATTTCCTCATATTAAGTCAATTATTTGACACCAGTTATAAATGAATCACTAGTTTTTTAGCCCGTGCGTTGCATGGAATGATAATTGCCAATTAAAAAATTTTAGCATATTTTATTTATGGTATAGTATTGATGATAAAACTTTTCTATAGATATTACAAATGCAAATTAATTAGCAAAAAAAAAATATTGAATACAATTTAATTATTGAAATAAGAAAAACATAAGAATATTTCATATAAATATGACTTATTTCATCCGATCTAGTATGATAGGAGTTGCACAATTTTCTATGACTTCATATTTGCTTGCACAGGAAATATTCATATTTAAAATAGTGATATGTAGAATAAAAAATTATTTAATAGTGATAATTCAACATATAAAATGTGAAATTTATGGAAAATAAGAAAAAGAATAAAACTTACCTTATGTGCTTTGAATTTGTTATTGCGGACATTTAGCATTTACTCTTACTCTTGAACTACTATTCAAAGTAACAAATTTGTATAACTGCATTAAAAATGTTGAACAATAGATATATAGACGATTTAAGTATAAGGACTATCATATTTAAGTAAGAAAATTGCGTAATTCTTGCTAATTCTTCTTCACGATATTTATCAATTTGTCTCATAATTTTTTTTAGTTGAATGTTTCATATAAAATAGATAGTATCGACCCATTTGAGTATAAAAAATAAATATTAAATATATGTATAATAAAAACCATAACACATACTTCAAACCATGACTTTATTTTAATAATTTTCTCATTATATTAAGACCTAAATTTTGATATTTATCATTCAAAAACTTATTTATAAATTTTCTTAGAATAAAACGTGCTAATCAAGAAGACTAAAAAGTTTGAGACATATTAAATGAACTTTTTTATTCAAAAATCAACAAATAAATATATTAAAAAATTGAATAGTGATAGAATATGTTTGATCTCAATATTAATTTTGGTATACTAAGGCAATTAAATTTTTAAAAAGTTACGTAAAATCAAAACTTTTATTGTAAAAAAAATATTAATTTGTTATTTTATTTTAATTATATTTTAATCCATCTTATTTTAACTACTTGATAATTGTTGGGCTCTTTTTGATAAACATGAATCATAAATATATTTATTTAAATTTATATAATAGATATTTGAATATCATACATGGCAACATAGAATTAAATGAGGCTATCTATATATGTATTTATTTAGATAGCCTTAAGGTTACTAAATTATAATATATATATATATATATATATATATGAGATATATAATGCACCATCACTGATGTAATAAGTTATATGTCATTCCATATTCTAGTGATTTATACTTTTATTATCCAATTTGACTCCGTAGGAAAAAGCTGTCTCAAAAGTTGGTAGCATGTGTTCATGCTTGAGAAAATGTACTTGACTGAAGTGATGATAGTACGGAGTTGAAGAAAGGATGTACAAAATTTGTTTTATATATATGTATTTAAATGTATTTTTTCTTATTTTAGTAATCACTAATTTCATGGACTTTGAGTTTAATTTAATAAAATTAAATTAATTGTAATCTAGTTTGACAAATCCAGTTTATTAAAAATTAACCACTAAATTTATCAACCACACAATCTATATGCAAAATTTACGTATTTAATGGGCTTTTAATATGATTCAATTACATGTGCATAATTTGATTGAATGTATTTAAGGCATATGTGTGTGTGTGTGTGTGCGTGTGTGTGTGTGTGTCCACAAAATGTTACACAATATAAATAGGTTTATGACAGATGATCATGTGCACAATTTATATAAATTTATTTATGGCATACACATAAATGATTATTATTATCATCATCATCATGATTATTATTATTATTAGTATTAGTATTATTATTATTATTATTATTATTATTATTATTATTAAAATAATAATAATAATAATAATAATAACATCTGAAATGGCTTATACGTGAAATTTAGGAAAGTTTTATTTACACATATAGTTGAATTCATTAATCAAAATGATTATTATTATCATCATCATCATGATTATGATTATTATTATTATTATTATTATTATTATTATTATTATTATTATAATTATTATAGATATACATACAGATAAAAGATGATATATACATGTGCTAGAAAAATCGGGTCAAATTCAAATGTATTGACTAACATGATTTTAGCCTAAAATCAAAGAATTAAAGAATTTAAAATAGTAATTGAGATAATGACTTTAATCATTTATACACACACACACACTACATAATGTATTGGAACAATAAATAGGAGTTGATTAAGAAAAAATAGTCAATGTAAAAGATAATACAATGCGAGGATATTAAATAACTGAAATGGCTTATACATGAAATTTGGGAAAGTTTTATTTACACATATAGTTGAATTCATTAATCAAAATATGAAAATAATAATTTATGACATTATATGTGAAAAGAATAAGAAATAATTAAGGACATTATTAATAAAATTAATACAAAACTTATCATATATAGAATGAAACTTAAAAATTATTGAATAGTGAGACAAATAACTTGTCGAGTAAATTGACTAGTCTCATATTAAAATCACAATCCAAAAAACCAATTTAAGTTCACATAGTTGAAATTTGTCGACAAATTATAAAATTTTCATAAATAGGCACGGAGCTGAGGTAAAAGATAAAAAATAGGGGGAACAAAAAAGGGTAAATAATGGTGCATACAAAAAACCTAAATCAATAAAAGTGGAGTCAATTTTCGAGAATTGTGAAATAATTAGTTTTGATAGAAACAATTTCTACATCATATCAAATCATAATTATCTTAGGCTATAAAAATAAATTTGTATAAGGAATATTAAATAAAGCAAATTAAATATTCATATGTAAAAAGATTGTCACTATGACTATATTGAGAACAAAGTCAAAATTATCAAATATATTCTTTTGTCATAAGTTTTTCTTATAGTAATACAAATTTCAAAAATTCAAGAAGACAAACGTAGAAGGACATTATATAATAAAGTATGATCATCTTATAATAAAATACTAAAACCAAAAATTGAACAAACCTAAAAAATAAATAAAAAGACAAAATATTGTTTAAATAAAGAGCATTGACTAAAAAATATAATAGATGAAAATAACAAAATAATGATAAACTCTACAATTTATAATAATAAAAAAAAGATTTAGCTATTAGAATATAACAAATTCCCTCAATCTAGTAAATAAACACGAAAATAAATTTGAAGAAGGAATGAAAAGCAAACACATCGTTGTTAGAATCCAAAATATCCATCAAATCTAGTGGGGAAAAAACAAAATCTAACTAAGTATACAACTAGACAAAAAAAAGGAAATTAAGAAATAAAGAAAGTAAATAGAAAAATAAAACAATGACATAAGAATCGCTTCAAAATGTATCCAAAATATGATCTTATAAATGAAATATTAAAATAGGGGAATATTGGATGAAAAAAAATTACAAAAAGAATATTATTTGAAAAATGAACATTTATCGAAAAAATATAATGAATAAAAACATAAAGTGAATGATGAACATTTTAAATTTTGAAAGGAGAAAAATAATTTTTAGTTATTTGATAGAACAAATTCCCTCAATTCATTATACAAAAACCAAAAAAGAAGAAAAATTAAACAAACAAACAAACTATTTCAAAAATAAAGTAAGAACAAAGAAAAATTAAAAAGTATAGAGATCATAAAAAATATGTACATTAAATATTAATAATAAATAAACGAAGTATTATTAATACAAAATATATATATGTTTGTGCGTATTTATCTGCATAAGAGGACAAAAAAAAAACTACTTCGCAAAAAAACAAATGTTGAGAAAAATGAACCTAATTAGAGAAATGTTTGATAAAAGGATCACATTTCTTCACTTTTTTTTCTTCCGATATTGGTGTTGGGGTTTGGGGACGAGGGCAATCAATGGAGGTCCATGGACTCCCTATATTTTTGAAGGAAAATAAATTGAAAGAACAATCATCTTTTTGTTAAGATTAGATAAATATAGTTAGCATGATTTAAAGTTCATCACAACTTTTTAAAGGTAATTAACTATAATTACGGATTACTTTCGTGCCCAAAAAGATAATTATTAATTTCTTAAATTCAAATATGACAACTCATCATAGTTTACTTTAGTTAAGAAAAATGATTTCTAAAATTTTAGAATACTAAGTGTGCAGTTAATATGAAATTAATAGCTAATAGCTAATGAAATTTTTTTAGCAATTTAAAAAATTCAAAATGCTAAGAATTTAGAATTTAGTCAAACACCCCCCTTCAAATATATATTAGTATAGATAGTGATTGATATTTGATGATGTATTTGATGATGATTGATATTTATGTAATAATAATATATTCCTTTGAAAAAAAGAAAAAGAAAAAGAGATATACTTTTATTTACACATGTAGTTGAATTTGAATGGTTAAAATATGAAAATAATAATTGATGACATTAAAAGTGAAAAGACTATACAATAATCAAGGACATCAATTAAAATCAATACAAAAGCTATCATATTGAGAAACATATACATACATACATATATATATATATATACAAAATCTGAAAATTTGTGCTAATTGATAAAGAGTTAATAATAGAAAACTAATCAATGGATATAATAATAAATTATGTTTAACAAAACAATTGTGTATAAGGAGTAATTTAATAAGTAAAAGATATATGCTTGAAAATAATGGTATTAAATAATTTTAATTATAAAAAGATTTTAATGTGAATTAGATTGTCAAAAATGTAATTATGGAAAACGATTTATATGTCCCTTCAAAAAATGAAAAAATAACCGACTTGTATGGCAAAATAACGAAAGGATAACTTGTCCATCTCATTGTCCACACAAGCAAGAAATAGACGCATAAGGTAGATATCATTTTTAAATATATATATATATATATATATATATATATATATATTGATAAGGCATATCTCGTCCCACATCGAGTGGAGACGAGGGTCTTGATTGCCTTAAGAGCACCAGGTCCTCACCCGCTGTTAGGACGCGTTCTGTAAAACCCCCCTGATCTAACGGGATCCGTCTTAACGGCCAGCAGGCGGGACAGTATCCTGTGCAAGGAGGTCACCAGGTGGTCGGATATGGGTTCATCATATATATGTGTATATATATATATATTAGATTATATTTATGACATTAAATGTGAAAAATTAAGCAACAATCAAGGACATCATTATTAAAATTAATACATAACTTGCCATATGAGAAACTTGTGTGTGTGTGTATACAAAATCTAAAAATTTGAACTAATTGATAAAGCGTAAATAATTAGAAAAACTAATCAATGGATATAATTAGAAATTATGTTTAAGAAAATAATTAAGTATAAGGAGCAATTTAAAGAGTTAGAAATACGCCTTTGACAATAATGGTATTATGTAATTTTAATTTTGAAAAGACTTTAATGTGAATCACAGAGTGAAAATGCAAATATAGCAAACGCCTTATATGAAAAAATAATGAAAGTACAACTTGTTCACCTCATTATCTATATAAACAAAGGATAGATATATAAGGGACTCCATTTTAAATATATATATTAAATATGTGATGTAGCACTTATTTTATAATGACTACACATTCTCCAGTTGTACGGATGAGTTAGAATGATATTAGAATTAAACAGTAAACGAGGAAAGGGGCTAAATCCACTATTCCATAATTCCAAGGTGAAAATTGGGAAACAATAAAATGTGAAAATAAAATACTTTGTTATACACACAAATGTAGTGTGATGTATTAACAGAGCATTGATATATGCAAAGAGAACCAAACAATTCTTCATGTTGTGTTATAAAATCCTTGGTTCGTCTTTTTTTTTTTTTTTGTCATTTTTCGGTTCAACTTCTAAATATAGTATATCTGCGTATATCCCAACCATGTCCATGTCCAACATGTGTCGGATACATGGAATTTGTTCGGAAGGCCTTCATATTGCAACAATATAAATAATAATATCGCAAAAAAAAACCCCTTTACATTCAATGTAATCATCTGCAAGAGCTTATATAACCAGTTGATGTATCATTTTTGTCCATCATTTCTAACAATGGACGTATTCTATCTTATTTATATATACACGAATAAACAAGGTAGCTTACAACTAGAAGCCAGCTTTTCCCAGTGCGTCCTTCAAGAACACTGTGAGGCTGATCTTTTTCACTTCCATCTTTTAGCATTCTTCAAACCTTTCGATTTCTGTTTAGCGGCTTGAAACGCCTGCTGTTTCTGTTTCTTCCTAGCTTCCCTCTCCGCCTAGCAAAGAACAAGCAACGCACATGTTTGTTAGGACAGTTGAAGAGCATAGAGAGAGAGAGAGAGAGAGAAAAGAAGGAGGAGGACGACGACGAGGAAGAAAAAAGCCCCTATAATTTTGCATATGTATTATCAAACATCAAAAGTTTAACCCCAAAATGATAAGTGTGGCTCTTATATTATTTTATAAATATTCAATTCGTCTCTTTCAGAATTAAAATTTCTAACTCTGTCCCTGACTGAATAGTACTATAGCAAAGAACTTCTAAAATCATATACCTTGGACATCTTGGATTTAGCTTTTGCTTTTGGAGAATTCTCCTCAAGCTCGGCCTCCCGTTGAAGCTCCCTTTCTCTTGCTTCAAGATTCTTCTCTAAATAATACTGTGACCATAAAATAATTATCAAGAAATCGAAATTTGCAACAAACTCAATTTAGGGTTTTTTGCATGGGTAACAAAATGTCTCACTCTCCAAACTTGCTATTATGTATAGTCACACAAACTTTCCCCATTGATTTAAGAATTACAAATAACCCCCTTTGATCGTCGAAATTTGATCCAACCTAGCAATATTTGTCAGGCAACTTAAATGACATTATTCATATATCTTGAGCAAGTTGAAAAATTCATCAAATTTGAATACTGACATCTTAAGTATGTCAAATAACCAACAAAAGGGGGCAATTGTAAAATGGAGATAATTAACAGGGGAGGTAGATGTAATTTTGGAAATAAAAGAACATAAGACATACATTATAGTCTCCTGCATAGTCCTGTAGAGTCCCGTCTTTCACTTCCAAGACTCGATTAACAATTTGCTTTATGAAGTATCTGTCGTGAGAAACTGTGATCACTGTGCCTTGGTACTCATTGATCGCCTCCTAGTAAACACACATAATAAATTACACGAAAGAAATTTGAAGTCACAATCATTTACAAAATTACAACGCGTCAACGAGCTGTGAAGAGGGAAAAGAATGATCAGAACCAAACCTCAAGCATCTCTTTTGTAGGTATGTCCAAATGATTGGTTGGCTCATCCAAAACAAGCAGAGTTGATGGTTTAACCATGAACTTACAAAACGCAAGCCGAGCCTGCACGAGGGCAAAATGGTACTTCAGTTGTATTGGGGAGGGAAATAAGTTCTTGAAATGCAAGTGTTAAAAGAAGAAAGAAAAAGGAAAAATTACTAAGAACCATTCAAATAAATTAACTTTAAATCAAAAAATCAATTCCACCAAGTTTTCATTCTAAGAAGCTCAAGAGTGAGTCTTTTACTAGATTACCCTCAATTTCTTCAATTAGAAAACTTGATAAATGATTTTCTTATTAGAAAATTTTCATTCTTGAAATTTATTTGTACCAATTGATTGTAATAAAATACATTTTTTGACAAAATTATTTTCTTAAGCATTAAGGTAATTTTAATTATGAACGACATTTTTTTGAATGAATGATATCTTTTTTGAAATTTTAATCTAAATAAATTTAACAGGATATCATTTGACTTCGAAGAATTAAATGAACTAAACGAAAAGATTGAATTCTTCATGACTTAATCTTGATTAAAGTTTATTTAACATATAAATTAATATAGACAAATGAAACTAATTCAAATGAAATATCCATTGGCATCTTACCTTCTCACCACCACTTAGAAATGAAACTTTTCGGTCTAGGACATCAGCCTTGAAGTTGTACCGGCCTAGTAGACCTTTTATGTCATCAAGTCTCCAGTCCTCTGCAACTTCAGCCACAGTTTCCAGCACTGTTTTATCCAAATTGAGCGCCTCAGCCTGAAATAGAAAGAAAAATTTTCAATCAAACAGAAGAAAATGTGAAAATACATGCATAATCCGCATTCAAGCCACCACTAGAATAATTTGTCTTGTTTGTAAAATTATTTGCATATTCAAACCTGATTCTGCTCAAAATAGTTTGGCAACACATTGTGCTCTCCAAGAAGAACTTCTCCACCATCTGGAGTTTCCATCCCCATAATCAGTTTAAGCAACGTGCTTTTTCCACACCCGTTTGGACCAAGAATCGCGATTTTCTCACCCCGTTCAATTGTCAAATTCGCATTCTTGAATAGAACCTGGTGGCAATAAATAAACATAAAAATAAAAGACTGTTCCTCAACACGTAGGCTTTCAAAATACTCTTTTTGATACTATTGATTCATTATATTCTGTCAAGTAGTTGAAATACGTTTATAAAGTTGGACACCCTTGCAAGCATAGAAAGAAAACAATCTTCTAGAATACATAAACTTGTTATCTTTAATATAACTTATTGTAACATGTTATCCGATCAACCGATCAACCGATCATTTTATTTAAGTACAATATGCGCTTCTATGTATGAATTTCTTATGAGATTTTTAATGAACAAAATTTCAACGCATCAAAAATTATTTTTACAATGTAGTGGAAAGCTTTTGATTACCTCATCCTCGTAACCAAAATCTAGACCTTTTATTGACACAACAGATCTTCCACTTCTTCCACGCTCTGGGAACCTGATCTTCATTTGCTTCCGGATAAAGGGTTTCTCAATTTGTTCCTCATTCTGGAGTTTCTCCAGCTTCTGTTGCCACCAGAATTTAAAAAAATCAATGAAAAAGGGATACGAAAATACATATAAAATACGAAATTCAAATAGCATAGCAGCCCTTATAGAAATAAAATAGATAGATTATGAGCCTAAAACTAAATTTGTTTAAGAGCACAATATTAGTTCATAATTAGGATCAAGCCTTCGTGTGGGTTATCATTCTTGAACAAGTATGCCAATGGGGAAAATTTACTTCTTTTTCTTTTAATTCATAAAAAAGACAATGTATCGAGTTAAAGAATGGAACACTGTTGAGAATAGAAATGAAGTGAGGAAAGTAGAAAAATAAAGTTTAGTATGTTTCAAGATAATATTTTAGTGAAATAATTAAATCACAGATAAAATTATCAATATAGACCTTTTCAGCAGTAGAAGCACGACCAGAATTTGCTCCAGCACTCAACCGGCTTATGAGGTCTCTTGTCTGCTCAATCTCCTTCTGTTGTTTTTCCCATGCAGCCAGCTGAGCTTCAATTGCTGTCGCCTTCGCAATGATGTAATCAGAGTAGTTTCCTTCGTAAGTTGTGGAAACACCCATATCAGTTTCCACAATTTTTGTACACAACTGATCAAGAAAAGCCCTGTCGTGGGATATGATGACCATCGGAACATCTTGCTTATTCAGGTAACCCTCCAGCCACTCAATTGTGTCAAGATCAAGGTGATTTGTGGGCTCATCTAAAAGCAATAAATCAGGATCCTGAAAAATTATCACACAGATGATCAGCCAACTATACCATTCTCAAAATCGCATCAAATAGAGTTCATCCAATCCAGATCAAGGACCAAGCCAAGGGAACGCCCCCCCGCCCTCTCAAGTCCATATGACGCCATCTTTTATGCATGTTATTATCAAAACTTGAACAGACACACAAACACAGAGTTGTTAAAATGTCTATTATACTTAGAAAAAATTCAATCTTGCATTATTGCATAGAAGTTTTTGCTTTCGTTCTGCATCCTATGAGACTCCCAACAACTTATGATGCTGTTTAAGATTAACATAAGAACATCAACAAGCTGTCATAAGCAAACATTATTCTCATAACAATAATTTCCATTCAGCAACAATTTTGCAGCACGTGTCAAATCAATTTTCAGCTCAATTGCATTACGAATCATATCTTAAAATTAACAAGCACCTAATAGATAACTAGCAAGCATAATCTTGATACTCCTGAACTAGTTAAAACCAACTCATCAAAACACTCATAGTTCTAAACCTACAAATACACAAAACTCCCAACAATAACATCAACAGTTCAATTTTATACCTGCAGCAGAATCTTCCCCAGCGACATCCTCATCTGCCAGCCTCCACTGAACGACGCAACGAGCCTGTCGGCGTCCTCGGGCGCAAAACCAAGCTCAGGAATCAACTTATTGATCTTAACATCAACCTCATCCAAATCCACAGCTTGTGCCCTCCTCTGCAACAAATCAAACTCATCCAACAGCCTCCCCATCAGCTCCAAATCATCCACTGATTTCTCTATCGCCTTCTGCACCTTCTCCAGCCTCTCTGCAATCTCCATTTCCTCCTTAAAAGCACTCAAGAACTCTTCTCTCACCGTTCTTGTGGATAAAACCTCGAACTCCTGGCTCAAGAACGCAATTTTCATGTTGTTCTTTGCCTTAATTACATTACCCGAATCGGGTTCTTCTAAACCGGATATAATTCTCATCTGGGTTGTTTTCCCCGCGCCATTAACGCCCACTAATCCGACTTTTTCGCCCCTTTTCACTTCCCAATTGATGTTCTTCAACACGGTGACGCCCTTGTAGCTTTTGCTCACATTTTCTAATTTCACGCCCGACGAAATGGTGGAAGCACCCGTGGAGTTCTTGTTATTGCCCCGCTTGTAGTTAATCTGTGATGGGTCGGAATTGTTATCGGAGAAAAGGGATTCTATATCTTCGTTATCTTCCGCAATGGTCGTGGTAGAGGTGGATGTTTCAGTGGCGATGGCGTGTAATTTGGAGGAAATTCGAGGTGGGTTTTTGAAGACAGTAGAGTGGATGACTGTGGTCCTGAAGGGAGGGAAATTCGTGACGGCGGCGTTGGTGGTGATGGTTGTGGCCAAGGAGCGGCGGAGGGGGCGGAGAGCGGCGGAGAATGAGTGAGAAGGTGGGGCTGTGCTGACCAGGAAACTTGACCGCATATCCGTGAATTGAAGTTTCGAGGCTAAATCCATTCCGGTGAATGGAAATGGTGTGTGTGTGTGTTTGTGAGAGAGAGAGAGAGAGAGATTAGAGAACTCTGCAGAGTCTGTCTCTGTGCTTTCCCACTCTGTCACACAGCTCAATGGAGGAAGATGAAAACAAGCAAAGGAGAGAATTTTCAGGGGTAGAATTGTCTTTTGATTAAACAAAATGAAACCAGTCATTATCAGAAAAAAAAAAAAGAAACAAAATGAAAATATAATGCTTAAATATTTTCAAATTTAGATTTTGATGTTATTATTGGGGAAAAGAAAAAAATATTATCAATTTTTTTTTCCTCAAGATAATTTATTTGGATATTCCAAAATGCATAACTAGAAATGATAAGTATTATTGATATAAGTAAATATTTTCAAAGATAAGTGAGCCTTGATCATATAAAATAGCACTTTGTTACGAGATGCTTATTGAGATAATTACAAATTTTGTGTCATGAGCTATTTGTCCATAAACTTGATGAATATTAATCGTTTTTGCACACTCGATGGTGTGGGAAAAAAAAATAATGAAGCGTAATTATACTCTTAAATTCAAATAATATAAATTATAAACATATATTAATTTTTTTATATGAATATAATTTTTTTTAACTATTTTTAATATATTGATTAAATTAATTATCAGGGAAAAATAATTTCAAATTAAATAAAAATTAAGAAAACAAATACCAAAAAAAGTTAAATTATGTTGAAAAGTGGTATAAGAGATGAGAGAGAAAAGACAGAAAATTTGAGAAAGTTAAAAAAAAAAGGTGGAAGGGTAGGGAGGAGAGACGAGAGAAAAGATAAACTCAAATGACATACCAAATATACCAAAACAATCTTTAAAGGGGCTAATATTTTATGTAATAGTATAGATTATGAAATTATTAGCCATAAAAATAATATATATGTATATATATTAGCCATACATATGTTTTAATCTAAAATTTTTGTATCTATACTATATAAAAAAGGAAGGGACGTTATAGATTCAAAGTGGTGGTTTTGACACCACCACAACAAATTTGATGTACTATTTTACCCTTCAATCATTTATTGAATGGAAAAATATTTCAAAGTCTTGAATGAACATTTACTCCTCTATCAATATAACTTTTACCCATATTCTCCTTTTTTTCTCCCACATTGCCCCACTTTCAAGGAAATTTAATTACAGTTTTATTTTACTTGAATAAAATCTCATCTACAAATGAAAATGTGAGTATCAAGAGAATATGACTATCTTTTTTGTTTTTTTTTTAAAAAAACAAAAAAGGAAAAGAAGAACGAAGAAAAAAGGCCTCATATTTTGTGATTGTTGACATTTCTCCTTTCAACCATACATAGTCTTTTTTTTTATATCGCTTTTTATCATGTTTTTAAATTTAAGCAAAGTGAAGTATTATGTATATATGTATTTTTTTGTTATTCTTTTTCAAAGAGCTTGATCTTCAATTTGCTGCAAAGTTTCACATAGTATAGATTATAGTCTATGATTTTAAATAATTATTAAGTTGTTTCAAATTGAAGTGCATGACATAAATCTATCTCATAGTTAAATTTGTCTTCTAATTATAATGTAGGTATTTTATGAAAGTAATTTTAGATAGTTTTTCACATAAAGAAAGGTATTTTTTGTTTAAAATTTATATCCATACATTTTATATTATAATAGTTGCATATTTGATGCATGCAAAGATTTTATATTGATATATGCTATTAACTAATTAGTTTTATATTTATATATTAGTATATTAATTATAATTTATATAAATTTATGCGCACAGAATCTACGTACCTTGACGGTTAGTTGTAAAAAAAAAATGAACAAAATGAATTTTGTAGCAATCGGCAAAAGCTAAAAATATGTGGACAATGTAAATTGATATAGAGATAAAGTGTTGTATTTGTATGGTGCATACTCCATCACACAAACTGTGAGTAAATCATTACATCCTATGGTTATATGCCACGTGTACAGAGAAGAATGTCAAAATGGTGGATCAACCGCTCCTATACTATATCCATACACAATCACATGTATACATATATATATATATATATATATACACGCTAATATTTTGTTTATACACTCCCTCTTTTCCAAAATTAAACATTTAAGTTAATTTAGCATTAAATTTTAACTAAAAAATGAAAATTTTAAACTATTCATTTTGTATATTATTGCCAAAAATAGTTACTGAGAATAACCCGTGTTACATCATTACTTATATTAATGAAATAATATTGGATAAAGAAAAAAAATTTAGGAAATGATATCGCACTTTAAAATATACTTTTTAACATATGTATTAATATGTATATGAGAGGGAGAGGGAGACGGAGAGGGAGAGGCTTCTCAGGGGGCAAAAGAATAAAAAAGAAAATCATGATTGAGCACATAATTTGCGAAAGACTTATTGGTTCTTTTTTGTCCCCGGCCAAAAATTGTGTGGTGTAGCAATAGAAGTAGACTTTTTCTGCACATCATTGAATTGACTCTTGTATGTCAAGACGAAAAGATATTGTTTAGAAAAAAAAATAAATAAATAAACACGTTTTTTTAACTTTTTGGGTGCAATATAATCTCCTAGTAAATAAAATGGCAACTTCGAAGAAGTCCAAACAAAGAGTTCACATCTCTTCGTTATTTAGATTATATAATCCAAGACTTAAAAAGGGATAAATGAATTGAATATTCATCGGTAATTTTGAACTTCAACTTACATAGTGTTAGCTCAAAAATTTGTAGCTACTATGTCGGATGGGGAAATAACAACTACGGAGTGAATTTGACTTGTAGATCATGAGCGTGCGAGTGTACAAAGAATGCATGATGTAAAATTTTGTAATGAGATGTAGAGTTCGCCTTTATTTGACTTTCAATTAGAGCAATTGAACAAGAATAGACAAACATTATCCATGAGGTTCTAACCGCCTAAAATTCAATGTATGACTCAAAAATTTAGTGTACAAACGGTCAAAAAAGCTTACAATCAAAAGAAAAGAAACGAAAGAGTGCATTGATGACTATCCTATTCGGAATGAATATTGATGAGGTATGGCTACAAAATTGCATTGATATCATATACTATCCTCCGAATATTGATAGACGACAGCTACAATCCCTCATGCATGAGACTTGACATGAATGTAGGAACCATTAAGACATATTAATATCTCATTCTGCAGGAATGAGTGATGGTTATGTTCTTACGACGGTTTAGAGAAAACATATTAAAAAACCATCTCAAACAAAATAGGTATAGCTATGAATTCTCATAAAGTGGTTTTCTACCCTATGAACTAAGCTAATTTTAAAATGATCTCTAAAATTCAAGGAAATGTGGATTTCTCGAAGAGTTGTTGATTGTTGATGTATTTGTAGACTTGTGGATTTTCTACGTTCATAGCCTGACAACTTTCTTTGTTCTTGGCGTAGCTGCAACATTTCCTCTTATTCAAATTTCAGATGACTTGGTTGCATTTGTCACATGCCCAATTTCCTTATTAATTCGTTATGTAACCTCCCTGAAAATCCTCCGGATAAGGATACTTTTCCTTATTTCTTTATATTATGCATATGATATTTATTTATCAGCCAAATTTAAGTGGTTGACTGGGCCTAAATTAAATGTTTTTATTGGCCATTTCTAACCTTAGCCCGCGCCTTGATGCAGGCCGACTTGATTTTTTATTGGAATGGTCAGGCCCGAATTAATTGACATGACTAAAATATTAGTCCATTCCAAAAAAATTATTTTGGATCCAAACACATAGAATCAATTTTAGGCAAGTTTGGGATGTAATATATCTATAAAGAGACAATTTGGGTGAACGGAGTGGGACTCCTACTTCCTCTACGGAACAAGATCTGCTGCCACGCAACTCTAAAAAATTGAACCTCGTTTGGAGAGGATGACACACACATGACTGACACGGTGGGCAACCAAGATATCACTATTATAGGAGAGATGTGGAAAAGTAGCTATCCTAATTCTCTTGTGGGCAATAGCTTGAGACAAGAAGCATTTAAATTCTCTAAGAAAGGAATGCTCAACTTGGAGAAGGTCCACATTATCAGACTATCAAAGAGCTACCCTTACCTAAGGATTGTACTTGGTAAGGACTACGAGGTTGAAATCAAAGCCCAAGGAGACGTTAATCTTACTCATACTAAGGTGAATACCATGTGGAAACTTCAAGGAGAGTACATGCTCATCGATTTTGGCCACAACTGTTTCATTCTCAAGCTCAATGATCAGACAAAGGTAGAGTTCATCCTCACGGAGGGTCCATGGGTTATTGCTAACCACTACCTCACTATTAGAAAGTGGTTTTCGAATTTACAACCTTCAAGAGATAGGATTTCCACGGCAGTTGCTTGGGTAACAATCCCTGAACTCTCCATTGAGTTTTATATAAAGGAAATAATCCATGCCACTGTTGAAAGTTTAAGCAAATTTGTTAAAATTGACCACAACACTTATTGGACTTCTAGAGGCAAATTTGACTGTCTTTGCATTCCAATCGACCTATTTTAACTTTTGCTTAGTGCTGTCGAGGTGAAAGGAATTATTTTCACCATTGAAAATGAGAACCTTCCAGTTATATGCTTCGAATGTGGCAAGGTTGGTCATCAAAGTTCCGACTGTATTGGATAAGAGCCCCTACTGCAGGTGCAAACCCTAATCCATCCCCTAATGCAACTATGGAGGTTTTTTAGGAAAGGCTATAAAATCCAGATATGGTGAATGGAGGGTAGTGAGAAAATGAAGGATAAAAAACTTAAACAAAAAGAACTATGTGCAAATGTCCAAAATAGAAATTGGCAAAGGTCGGCCCGGCTCGGCCCAAGCCCACTCACGCCCGATTACTGTAGCGGACTGGGCCAGGCCAATCTTGAGCTGGGTCGGGCCTGGGCTACGCTTGGAAGGGTGGGGCTAGGCCCAACTTGGCCCATGAACCTGAGTTTGGTGGGCTAGGCCTAGCGGGCCTAATGGGTTGGGCTCGGTGGACCTACCTTTCTTTTTCACTTTAAAAAAACTTATATTTTCTTTCATATTTTATGTCCTATATCTAAATATTAACTAGTATTTTTTTCTTAAATTTATTCAAGTACTTATTACTTTTTTATTATAGTTTTCAATTATAAAATCAAAATTAACTTTACTATATATAAAAAAAATCTAATAACTTTTATTAACTTCAAAATATTGGAGTGTAAATATCAGAACTAAAAAAATATTACATAAAGATTTAATAAAAAGAATCATTTACTACATCAAGAACTAATACAACTTTAATTCGAAAACGTCTGCCAATGTCTTCATATATATGGTATTAGATATATATATATATATGTCAAGTATATATATCATATACATATATATATATCAATATATTACATATATATAATATACTATATATATGTATATCTCATATATATTAATATATTATATATCTAATCCTCCATAATCTATATGATATAACTATATATCAATATATCTAATCATATATATTATATATCAATCATCTATATGAAATAAGCATACATCAATATATTATATATCTAATATATGATATATATACATTTAATTATATGTAAACACACACACACACACACACACACACATATATATATATATAAGTATATCTAATCTTATATGTGTATGATATATCTAATCATTTATTATATATATCAATATATGTAATATACATATATAAGTATATATATATATATATAATATATTCTAAATTAATATAATGGGCTTGGGTCGGGCCGAGCTTGGGTTGGGCTTGGGTCAAGGCTTTTATGGGCTTCGAATGGGCTGGGCTATCTCCATCAAACCCAATTGGGGCTCACAATGCAACCCTTGAACCTGCCCAGCTCACTTGTTACTATTAATAAGCAGGGCTTGGGTCGGGTTGGGCCACCGAATTCATGGGTTGGCTAAGCCTATTTAACATCTCTGGTTGGGAGACACACATGATAGCTATGCAAAGCCTTTTTCAAAGTCAATTGGACAGGACAAAAACTTTCACCAAAATTGGTCATATCACCTCTTCCAGTAATCCCTCTAACATTTCTCAAGACAACCACTTCCGAAACCTGAGTAGACACCAGTCCCCAGTGACGGCGAGCCTTGAGCCACCATTTGGACTAAACCCTAGTGAACAACGACCCCTAGCCCATGTGACTGCCTCCCACCAAATAGTATCCACCTCGATCGTCTTTTCCTCAGTGAACTAGTTCTCTTGTCAAAACACCATCCACCCTAATATTGTCCTCCTTTCCACCGACGATTCACCATACTCAGTTTAAGCCAGGAGAAAAATACCGACAACATGGTGAAGATGTGTCAAATTCCGCTAGGTGATTGAAAGATGTTGAGTTATAGATATCAGGTTCTAGGGACCTAAGCTTACTTGGTCCAAGAAACGGTAACACGACTTTCTGGTGTAGGAATGGTTGGAGAGTTTATTGGCAAACTCTGCATTCCCTGAAGGTATAACCTATACCCTACCTTATGTCCATTCTGATTATCTCCAGATTTTAGCTTTTTGTTTCAACCCTAATCTAATTCCTGTCCAAAAACCATTCCCTTTAGGACTTGCATAGACCACCCACTCGAATTGTAGGAATATGATTCGTAAAGTTTGGGAGGGAGATGGGCACGTTTGAATTCCCTATTTGCTTTGCCTAGTGTTATGCAAGAATGGAACAACAATGAGTTTGGTAACATCTTTTATAAAAAAAAGGAAGCTTCTTACACGTATTAAGGGCATCCAGAGTGCCAATGCCATTGTGCACAATTCTTTTCTTAATGATCTTGAGTCGAATTTTATTGCCAAGTATAATTTGATGCTTCAATAGGGGGAATTTCTTTAGTTTCAAAAGTTCAGAGTATATTGGCTCCGATTTTGTGATAAAAACACTAAATTCTTCCATTTCTCTACTATATGCAGGAGGAGGAACAAATTTGAGGCCTTAAAAGTTTATGGGAATTGGCTTACGAACAAAGACTCCTTAAAAGCTCATGTCTTTGACTATTTCAAAAACCTTTTCCCGAACACTAATGCACCCACGGATGTCACGCTTGGAGTCAGTCCCTTCCAAAAGCACCTCTGCCCAGAAGCCACTAGGATCTTGTCTAGTAGGGTGGCCTTCGACGAAATTAGCTACGTTGTTAAGAGTATGGCGCCTTATAAGGTACCAGGACCTGACGGGTGCCAGGCTTTCTTTTACCAAAAGTATTGCAAAGTGGTAGGTAGATCTGTGTTTGAATATTCATTGATATGTGCTTCCTCCAAGGGAAGCTGTCTATTGAGATTGGGTACTCCTACATTACCTTCTTGCCCAAGGTTGCTAACCCGTCACTTATCTAGTAGTTTCGTCCAATTGCTTTATGCAATGTCTTGTTTAAAATCATCAATAAGACCATCGTCCTTAGGTTGAAACCTTCCATAGGCTCCTTGATAAATAATACCCAAAGTAGCTTAATCTTGGGTAGAAGCACTCATGACAATACACTTGTGTTGCAAGAAATTGTTCACACCATAAAAAACTCTAAAAGTGAACGTGGTGATATGATCTTTAAAATCGGCCTTGAGAAAGCTTATTATAAGGTCAATTGGGATTTTTTGAGGCAAATGCTCTCCTTCTTTAACTTCCCCAAATACATTATTGACCTTAATATGGCTTGTGTTTCCTATGTTCGACCGTCCATCCTTTGGAATAGGGAGTCCCTTGATTCTATCCACCTCTTGTGTGGCCTTAGGCAAGAGGATCTCCTTTCGCCATACCTTTTTGTTTTGTGCATGGAAAGGCTGGCTTACATGATTGAGGAAGTGGCTAGGGATAGAGTTTGGGAACCGGTCAATAATTGTAAAAACAGCCCTAAGTTTTCCAATCTCCTTTTTGTTGACGATGCCGTTTTTATGGGTCATGCTACCCTTAATTGTGCTCTTAATAATATGTGTATCCTTGATAATTTTTATGGGGCTTTCGGTTTTAGGATTAATCTCTTAAAATCCAAAGTTTTCTTCTCCCCTAAAACTGACCCCACTATGAGGAGGAATGTGGTTGAAGTGTTGGGTCTTGGAATCACCACAGACATTGGTAGGTATCTAGTTGTTCATATCACTAACACAAGGAACGTGAGTGCTAATTATGCCATCTTCATTGAGAAAGTTCAAAATAAGTTGTCATCTTAGAAAGCAAATTATCTAAATATAGCCGAGAGAATGACTTTTATCCAATCTGTCACCTCAGTCATCCCTATCCACACTATGCACATTAGTTGGTTACCAACGAAAGTTTGTAATCAACTCGACAAAATTAATCGGAGTTTCCTTTGGTATGATAACAGTAACCCGAGGAGGGTTCACCTTTTCAGGTGGGAAAAAGTCGTTAAAAACAAGGATAAAGAGAGGTTGGGTTTGATAGAAGCTCAAAAGGCTAATCTAGCAATGCTTGCCAAAGTTGGTTGGAGGGTATTGAAGGAAGATACTATCCTATGGGAGGCCATCTTTAGAAAAAAGGACCTTAAAGAGGATGGCATTTTGACGCGTTGCTTTAAACCTCACTCCTCATCTCTGTGGAAATGAATTGTTTTAAGTTTAAAGGTTATTGAGGATGAAATTAGGTGGAAGATAGGGACGGGAGGTCCACATCCCTTTGGCACGATAGATGGCTGAGTGACTCCAAAATCGGTGATTTCCTAGAGCCCAACGTATCGGAGAGTGACAATCACTTTAGAGTGTCTCATATCATAAATGATGAGGGCCATTGGGACTTTGGTGCCCTTCATGCAATCTTACCTGATACTACTAAGGAGCATATTCTTTTGTTACCAATTCCCTCCAATAGGCAAAAGAATGACACTCGCATCTAGGGTGCAACTGGAAATGGTATTTTTTTCTTGCAAATCAACTTACGACTCCATTATTCACTACTGCAACTCCACTAGCAATCAAGCATGTAAATGGTTGTGGCTTTGGAAGCTCCAATGCCCACAGAAGGTCAAGTTGTTTCTTTGGTTGTGCACACACAATGCACTTTTCACAAATCTCACGAGGTTTGATAGGAACTTGGCTCTGTTGAGTACATGTGCTCTTTATAACTCAAGTAGGGAAGATTTGTTCCACACATTTCTTCTTTACCCAACGGGCATAAGGATTTGGGAATTTATTATTTTGCCCACTGAATTCTCACATTTTCTATCCCTTAGTCTCGATAATTGGTTTGAAAACAATCTCTTCACTTCTTTCCCTAATATTAATTTACCTGAGTGTGATTGGAAAGTCAATTTCTTGCCACAATTTGGAGCATTTAGAAAGCGAGAAATAACTTCATCTTCAATAACAAACATTGCTCTGTCTCGAAAACGGTTTCTCCATAAAGAGTTTTGCCATTGATATGATCCAGTCTTACTCGAGACCAATTCCGAAACGCGTGTTGAAGAGTAGTGAGGGTAAATGGCAAGAATTGGGCAATGATTGATTCAAGCTCAATACGAATGGCAGTTACTTTGAAGCCTCAAAGTCAGCGGCAACCAAAGGCTTAGTGTGAGACGGACAGGGAAATTAGGTGTTTGGTTTTGCTTGCAGGCTCGAGGGAAATTCCATCACCGCTGCTGAACTTCTTGGCCTGAGAAAGGGACTCAAACTGGCCTAGGATAAACATAATTGAAAATCGCAGAAGTTTAATATGGAACCCTTGGGAGATCACCTTCAAGTACATTAAACGCGAAGGGAACAACTATGCTAACTTTTTGGCTAAATTGGGCCATCAGGTCATGTCTTGGCTTATCAAATGGGATAATCCAGTAGATGGAATTGAAGACATCCTCTTGGAGGATAGCTTAAATACTAGTTAAAGACTCTTGACTCTTCTCTCTTGTAACCAAAAAAAAAATGAGGCAACTTTAAAATGAAAAAGAAAATTTTCAAAAAATAAAGAAACTTTAAATGTTTTTATAAACACAAAATATATGTTGACTTAGGCAAATCAATGAAGAAGAATTTTGTTTTCTTGTTAAAAAAACTGAAGTGATATTTTTAGAATACAGTATGTCAATCTAGGCTGTCAACGAATCGAATTTGGATCATATTTGGAAAAAATCGAATCCAAATCCGATTAGTTATTACAATATTCAAATCCGACTCAAATCTATAGAATTTATATACATTATTATTGAATTCCAATTTGATAAAAATCAAAAATCCAACCTGAATAATAATTAACAATTTTGAAATTTTAAGATCAAATAACTAATAAAAAAAATTATCCCTTATGTAAAAAAATAAAATTTAAGAAAGTAGAAAACATATTTTAGAATATATATGAACCCTATACATTATTGTGTTAAAAAATTACCTTAGAAATGAAAAAAATAGTATATTATTAATTATAATCCCTTACATATTATATTTTATTTAAACTTCTTTACTAATATTATATGTATTGGGTTATTACTTTAATAAAAAAAACATTATTAAGTTTGGATTCGGATTTTTAACAATCGAACAACTTGACTCCATATTTTAACCACTTATTTTGGATTACACATATTTTTATTAGATATGATCCATCAAATAGTTTACGCAATCGAATATACTAAAAGTCGGATTAGACTCGCATCTGGTTCGAATAATGCTTCATTGACAACCCTATGTCAGCCCAAATGAAGCCCAATGCTTTTATCATGGGGTCCAATTTGCTTGGGCCGGCTCAATGTATTTTGGATTTTGGAGTTATCACTTCATTATTGGACAAAGGAATGATTAATGGTGTAAGTCCTAAAAAAGTTCAAACCAAGTTAAAGTACCATACATATTTTTGAAATACCCTAATTTTCAGTATTTATTATATTTTTTAATTCGTTTTTGCACGCCAAAATATGATTGAACATATGCGTTGCCTGTAACTAATGGATTTGAAGAATTATAATATATTATATTATTGAATTTTAATAAAAGTTGAATGTCTGCATCTTTAAATTACTCTTGCAAGTTCGCTCATAACTTTTACCCGCAAACATTTCTAGGATTGTCTCGTAGGACAAATGCTTTGATCTATTTAGGCCTATATAGATAGATTTTAAAAAGTGTTTGTCGAGTCATATTTTTTATAATAGAATTTAAAAAATACAAAAATAATTATGTATTTAGATACAGTAATTAAAAGTACTTTAAAATATATTTTTATTTGAAATTATTTTGAATAACTTCCAAAACAAGTTACTTTTGGGCTTTTTTTTATATGGCTTGTGCTTTATTAAAAATATAATCCAGCCAAATATTATTTCCCCCCCAAAAATTAGTGTTTTTCTTATAAAAAGAGTCCATCCAAATGAGCTCTTTATCCCACATTTTTTGGTAAATATTTAGTTCCAAAAAAGTAAAAATTTTGACATTTTCATTCCTCTTATCTATACTATTATATATTTAAAGGAGGTGTGACTCCAATAACGTGAATTTTGACCAAATACTATTTTTTTATAATTTTAACTTATTTAATTCTAGAAACATTATTTGATTGATTGATGATCTACAAATGAAACATTCAAAGTTTCCAAAACCCTCTAACCTCTTTAAAATATCCCCTTTCATTTATATCACATTTCATGCTCTTGAAATTTTGAATCAAATTATATGATTCTCACATACTATATATATTTCTACATATATTTAAAAAATAAAAAAAAAACCTTTATATTTCGTTTAGGTGATTTTCAAATAATATTAAGCTTGACACGAGATATTAATTTTTATTTGATACAGTCTCAAAAATACTATTCAATTTATGGTTTAAAATACATTTATAGAAAACAAATAATCTATCTGACTATACTAATTATATTTCTATAATCTATAATATTACTGGCACAAAATTTTGTAAAGAACTTCACGACATATATATAAATATATATAATTTTTTTTTTCTTGCTCGAACTTTAAACTCCAACTGCCCTTCTATAATAATCTGGAGTCCAAGCGCAAAACGGCATACTATGTGACGATCAGCAAATGAGCCAGGGGAGCCTATTGCAAATTTAGGAGACAACAAGAGGGCTGTTGTTTTAAAAGAGGGCAAAGGTAATTTTGAAAAAGTGTCGGGAGAGATCAATGTAATTCCAAAAGATTCCAAACTAACTACCTTTACTTTTAATAATAAAACCAATGTTTTCAAAATTGGACTGGGTATAGAACCGATGACCTTACTGGTTACTTGTTCGACCACCGATTTGATTAGTATGATGTCATAAATATAATAATATTTAATTTATATAAAAATAATTATATTTAATTTAATATAAAGATTATATATATTAAAAAATATTACGACTAGTTTAATTAGTAAAACACCAAAATCTAGTATGGACTAATTATAAAATTAATTAAATTGAATATAAACATATTCTTATATTAATTGTATTATAAATACAAATAAATATATTCAAATACAAATTTATGGATATAAAGATATATATTCACACAAAATATATATAGAATATATATATACATCTATACTATTATAAAAAGAAAGTCACTTTTGTGTTTAAAATGGCAGTTTTTTTCTAATTTTACAAAAGTTACCCTTCAACTCTATGTGAAATAAATAAAACTATGTAAAATTGTGGCTAATATTTACAAATTTTGATATGTCAATTTTTCCCTTTTAATTAGTAAACACATGCAACAAATAAACAAAATAGAGAGGATAATATTGTAATATCACAATCCAATTTGAAAACTCATTTTCTCAATCCACAAACCACTTTCTCTATTATTTTAAATTTTGGAAGTTGAAATCCATTTTTAATTAATATTTTTTGTTCTCACTCTCTCTCTCTCTCTCTCACACACACACACACACACAATAATTTCTCTAATTGTAATTATCCGACATTTTTTTATTTTTGTGTTTATTTCTTTATCGCGTGATTTTATTTTATATAATCATTTTATTTTTAGCTAATTATTATTTAATAAATTATGTCAAATAGTTCTTAAAAAAGTATTCTTATAAAAGAATTTTTATATCTTGCACACACATAGTGTGCGGCACTGCTAGTATATATATATATATATATAGATAGATAGATAGATATCTATACTATTATAAAAAGAAAGTCATTTTTGTCTTACAAATGACAGTTATTTATGTAATTTTACAAAATTTGCCCTTCAATTTTACGTGAATTAAATAGAGATATGTAAAATTGTGGCTAAAATTGAAAATTCACATGAAATCAATTTAATTTGAATACCAAATTTTGATGCTCCAATTTTATCCTTTTAATAAGTAAATACATAAAATAAATAAGCAGATAAAAATATCAATATTGTAATATTACATCCAATTTAAAAAATTCATGTTCTCAACCCACAAACTGCTTTCTCTAAGTACAATTGCTTGGTTTTTTTCTCTTTTTATATTTATTTTTATCATGTAATTTTATTTCATTTAATTATTTTATTTTTAAATTATTATAATTTAATAAATTATTTCAAGTAATTTTTAAAAAATTATTCTTATAAAAGAAATTTAATAATATATTTATATTTTCATCCTAAAAAAATTTAAGTACTAAATTAAATATATAGTTTTTATATTTTGCACACACGTAGAGTGTGCGGTGTTGCTAGTATATATATATATATATAGAGAGAGAGAGAGAGAGAGAGAGAGAATAAATGAAGGAAATGGCTAAACAAGTGAGAAAAGTATGGTAAATCGCAATTATTGTGTGTTTCATCCGAATCCAAGATGTAAATAGGTTATTTTCTCCTTTTTCTTCTTTTGCTAATAAATCTTAAACAATCATTCCCAAATTTAATTTGTTACCACTCATAGCATATCCCAGTCACTCTTGCATGAGAGAGGCACCATTACCATGCTCTCTCAAACAATCAAACTACAAAACTATCAAATTTTTAATTAATTGGCAAGAATGTCCAATTATTTCGGTCACCACTTTCAACCTTGTTTGATATAATGATAGTTTTCAGTAGATGAAGGAGAGGGATTAAAAAAAAAAAGAAAAAGACAAATCCCCATGAACAGAGGAGCGTGAAGAAGGCGAAAAGACAAGAATCGCCGGTTTGTCGGCATGAACAGTGACCGGTTTAACCCGATTTTTACCGATTTTCACTGGTTCATACCAATCCAAACCATGTCCAGTTTTTAAGGTACAACCGGACCGGACCTGCTTTTGATCACCGGTCGAACCGGCCAGTCTGATCCAATTTGTTTTTAAAAACACTGAGTAAAACTAATGGTTTGACCACTTCTGATGAAAATAATAGAGATGGGGGACCAAAAAGAATGACGAGTGAAATTTGGGGACCAAAATTGATTTAGGGATAGTTGAGAGGCGAAAACTAAGTTTTTCGTTAACCTAAATATTTTAAATTTTGAGTTAAATTATATTAGATAATTGTTATTGACACTCCAAAAATTGTTATTAAAACTTTACTCTCACTTCATTTATTGAAAAATTGACCAAAATATCCAGTCATTTTAAAATAAAAGTAAATACACTTTACCATTTGATTATATGCTAATATATATTTACGTCTTTAGGCTGAAAAATGTAACACTCAACCCGACCTCAATTATATATTCCCACATTACTGTTAAGTCAGCGTACTGACTTATCCATGGCCTACTACTGGGGGAAAAAGAACAAGCCACTCCCCATCTCTTTGCCTTCTACAAATCCATATGGAGATCGCAGCTGCCTACAAGGATCAAAATATAGGCATGTTGACTGGTGCGAGACCGCATCCCCACCAAAGTTAACTTGAATAATAGGGGCTTGTTAGGGGATACAACGTGTACGCTCTGTGGGGCTTCAACGAAGACAGTGTAACACTTGTTTTGGAATGTACGGCCAGGAAGATTGCTTTATGTGGTGATTGTTACGCTATGGGGCGCCCATCAGACACTGTGATAGCTTTTTTTTTTTAAGGTGGTGAGCAAGGAGACGAAACATGTTTGGGATAAACTCATGCTCACATGTTGGAGCTAGGGTGTTAAAAACCGGGTAGACTATTACTCATATGAATTATGGGAAGCATGGGAAGGCGAAAGGTCGGTACTTTAGGCGAACCCTCTCCTAGAGCTATGGCAGAGACCACTGTGGGGGTGTGGAAAACGAATTTTGATGTAGGAACCCCAACAGATACAGGCCGGACTGGATATGGGGTGATAATACTTTTGGAACAATAAGATCGATGGATACTTTTGGAAAAAGGATTTTCAAAAGAGTCCAAGTGAACCTTCACTTTATGTTAAGATAGACGGTATGAAAGATTTTATGATTGTGTGTTTATACGCTAATGATCTTATTTATTTGGGTACTAACATGAAAATGGTGGAAGAATTTAAAAAGAAAATGATGCAAGAATTTGAGATGACAAATTTGGGGCTCATGAGGTACTTTCTTGGAATTCAAGTAAAACAATCCAAGGGGGATATTTTTATCTCTCAAGAAAAATACATTGTTAATATGTTGAAAAATTTTCATATGGAGAATTGCAAACCAGTTGTCACACATTTGGTAATAAATGAAAATTTGCAACAAGAAGATGGTGATGAAAATGTTGATCCAAGATTCTTTAGAAGTCTTGTTGGCTCTCTAATTTATCTCACAAATACAAGGCCAAACATAGTTCATTCTGTGAGCTATGTTTCTAGGTTCATGACTAAGCCACGCAAACTTCATTTTGCAGCAACTAAGCGAATTCTAAGGTACCTTCAAAGTACTAAAAAGCAGGGGATCAAATATGAAAAAGAAAAAAACAACAACTTGATTGGTTTTATAGATAATGATTGGGCAGGTTCATTAGATAACAAAAAAAACACTTATGGTTTTGTTTTTTGTCTTGGTTCCAAGGTGATTGCTTAGAGTTCTAAAAAGCAAACAACGGTGGCCTTATCCTCAAGTGAAGTTGAATATGTTGCAACCGCAGACACAACTTGTGAAGCAATTTAGCTAAGAAGAATTCTCTCAAAGTTGCTAGAAGAGCAAGACAAGCCAACGATTATTTTTTGTGACAACATATCAACCATTGTAGTAACTAAAAATCCAGTTTTTCATACGAAGTCGAAGCACATCAAACTCCAACATCATTTCATTCGTGATCTTGTGAACAAGAGAGAAATTTACTTGGAGTTCATTAACAACAATGATCAAGTTGCAGATTTTCTTACAAAAGTCGTAACAAGTGGAAGTTGGAGAAGTTTAAGAAGTATTTAAAAATTACAAATTGAGAGGGGGTGTTAGAAAAACACTTTGTAATTTTTCTAGACAAATAGTTGAAAAGTCTAGAATAAATATGACCTTTGGACTAATAATTTTGCACATTCCCTAGGAAACCTTTCAAATTACCCGCTTACTTGAAACCTTAATAAGAGTAAATATTAGGTGGAGAAGTGGAACTTAATGTGAGTAAATGATTAGGTGAAAATGTGCCTATAAAAAGGGTGCTCTAGCAATTGTTTTGTACAAAGAAAAAAAAAAATCAAGTAAAATCAAGTAAGTTAGTAAAATCTTCATTTCTTGTTCATGTTCTATATTTTGAATTCTTCATTGTTTAATAAAATTTTTTTATTTTTATTTATTTGTTATCCTTCTTCTATTCAACACACTTCCGCATTCGAAAATTTCCAACAGAGAGTTCGTTGGAGAGAGATAATGATTCAAGAACGTAGGCAGGAAACCTCTAGAAATGGAGGTATCGGTTTTGCACAGAGGTATTGAGTGGCTTATTCAACATGTGGCACCGGCAGTAGCGATTGAGAGTGATTGTCTCCAACTTATTGAGTCCATTGACAATCCCACTAGATGCATCTCTTTTCTTAGGCAAGAGATAGATAGTATGATTAGCATGGGTTTGGCTTTTAGCTTTGTCTCGTTTCTTCATATGAGACGGATGGCCAACAGAGCTGCTCATCTGCTAGCGTGATTAGTGGCGTGCGATTTACCTTGCATAGACAGTTAGCGTGGTTTGAAAGTTTTCCCTTAATATATATATATATATATATATATATAGTTTACAAAATATTTAACCCTATTTATAATTTAGATTTAAGTTTAAATTATATTTTAACTAAAAGTCAAATTATTGCCTCAACCGAAAGTATGTCTAGATTCTTAAATAAATACCAGCGATTATATTTTTGTTAATTACTTCAATTTGTATATATTCTTTTTTTTTTTAACAAATCGGATTTACTTATCCATTTTTCATTTAAGGAGTTTACATTCATTAAAATATATCATAATATAATTTTAATAAAAGAACATATTAAAATTATACTTAAAAAACTACTTATCCATCTATATTCGAAACAGTAAAACTTACATAGAATTCTTACGTTAAAAAAAAAAAAAGAATAACTAAAAATTTTCTTCATATTTAATTTTCAGGAATAATTACACTAATTTATTAATTTTTTCATTGTCTCAACTTAAGCAATAAATTGTTGTTTAAATTTCTATCAAAAAAATATTTTTTTAAACAAAAATAAATAATAATTTTTACAGTTTATAAAGGATTCTGACGTTGCACGTAGGATGCTAAATGCATAAGGTATATTTATAAAATTGTATAAATAGAAATGGTATACGAACAATTTTGTCTAATTATTTAATTGGTCGGGGGGCAAGTGTTGTATTTGGTATTTGGGAGCGAATGAGAAATAGAATATAATAAAGGGAGGTAAAATGCATTAATTCTATTTTCAAATGAATGGATATTTTGATCAACATTTGAATAGAAAAGTGCAAGTTGTATATCTTTCTAATAAAAAATAATAATTTGGATTTAGTTTGATAGCGATCGACGGTTCACATTATACATATATAATTTATTAACAATACAAATACTCTACTTTATACAGCATAACATAAAAGCATTCTATATATATTTGTGTATATATATATATATAGATTTAATTAAATATTATTGATCTAATGGCTTAAAAATTGTAAGATTGAAAAATTAAAAAAGAAAAAAAAAATGTAAACAACGATAAGGGAAGATTTTGGGCAACCACAAGGAAAGGTTTTGTTCTGGGACATGCAACTTTTAATCTACAAACCTTTGTTGTTTGTCTGAATTCCAGTTCACAAATCAACTATGTGATTATAAATTATCACAAGCATATTTTAAAAGCTATGTGATTAATTTAATTTAATTCAATGGGGATGTATGTTCCTTTTTGAGATCTAATAATATATTGTATAATTACATGATTGAGAATGACAGAGGGCACATGATTGAGCCGACATATGTAGAACAAAAATGTTATTTTAATTAGTCAAAAAGCATGCATGAAAGCCATATTACTCCGAATATTATTCTCTCAATTATCTATCAATATAAATTGATTAATTGTATTCCTAGTCACTTATTTTTTATTGTCAGCACATAAAATTGTTGTTGATTAGTATAAATAATAGGAAAAATTACATCTATACCCCTTAAAGTATATATAGGGTAATTATAAATTAATTTCTCTTGTTTCAAAAATTATAAATAACGCCCTGAGGTATGTGCTAGCTTAACAAAATTCATCCTTCATCAAGGTGAGACATAATTGCGAGTTATATTTTTGTTATTTTAGATGGAATTTTGAATTAGGATCCGCATAGTTTTGACAAGTACAAGATGTAGAAGTTATTATGAAGCCAAATTTAATAAAAGAAAAAGGTACTAGCGGTATCGAATTATAGATGATGATGCCCGATAATGGTTATGGTGGTAGAAAGTGAAATTATTTCGCAAAGGTTGGTGAAATAACAAAATTGATTAAGGGATTTCGTTGACTAAATAAGACACATCTCTTAGTGACTAGGTTGATTACTATACTTGCAGGAAAATTATTTTTTAGATATATCTATAAATATTTACAAGAAAATTCTAAACCTCAAAGGGGTATTTGTAATTTTTAAAATAAGAGAGATTAGCTTATAATTATATCATACGTCAAGAAGTATAGACGTAATTTATCCTAAATAATATATCAATAGTTTAGAACTTTACAGGCCATTATTTAGGTACCATAAATGGATGAGGATAATATTGATCCTAGCCAACTAAAGCTAATAAAACAGTGTTCTTTATTATATGCACGCAAAGCAAGTATAAGAAATTGATCCATATGAGAGAGGTTGGGGTCTTTTGGATCGATTAGATTAAACCAACACTTTCATGATATTTTATCACGTTTTTTTTAAGCATTCAATCTATTATACTCAAGTAATTGTATTCTCGATTAAAAAAATAATTGGATCAATACTTCAAATAAAAAACAAACGGGATAATTGCTTTTTTGTCCGCTAGGTTTAGGGTGATTTTGTTTTTGCCCTCTTCGTTTCAATTTTTTCAATTTTGTTCTCTCCATTTGGTTTTTTTTTTCAATTTTATCCTATGTTGGACACGACTTCTCGTCGGTGCTGATGTGGCTCGCCGTTTGGACGGAATTTATAATTTGGTGCAAATGTGGCATTTATTTTTTTTGTTATTTTCCACCTCAATAAATTACTTGACAACCACATAATACAAAAATCTTTAAAAAAACACAAAATGAAAAAAAATACAAATGGATGCTTAGTTGGCATACATATATATTTTTATAAATACACAAACACAAACACACACCTATATGTGTATATATACATACACATACATATATAAACACAAACACACATACATATATACACACACACACACAAATATATATATATACCCACCCGCCGCCCGCGTGCCCCACTTCTGGCCGCCCGCCGCCCCGGAGAGAGAAAGAGAGAGATTAGAAGATGGAGATAGAAAGGGAGAGGGAGAGAGAGATTAGGAGATGCAGAGGCAGACGAAGAGACAGAGATCTGGAGATGGAGAGGGACGGGAGAGGGAGAGAGAGAGAGATCTGGTGATCGGGGTGGCGGCAGCGACGGCGAGGGCGAGGGCGAGGGCGGCTGGGGTGTTTTGGGGTTGAGGGTAGCCGGGGGTAGTGTTGTTGCTGATGGCAGCAGGTGGGGCTGTTTGGGGTAGGTAGCGGTGGTGTGGTGAGGGCGGCCGGGAGTAGGGGGTTGGGGCTAGGGTTTTTTGGGAAGAAGATAGATAAATTTTTTAATTATATATATGTACAATAATTTTTATAATTATGTATATATGTATAATTTAGACTTTAATTTTATATGTAAAATTTTTATTTTTATTTTTATTTTAATTAACTTTTGTATCGATATATATTAAATTTTAAACTTCTAATAATTATATAAATTAATATTATAAATATGATTAATTGTAATGTCAAATAGATGTCCAACTCTCCAATCCACCTCACCAAAAAATGTCAATTAGATGTCCACCACACCACAAAATGGCCAGAAAATTATCATGTCATCACTGATGACAAATTATGTCCAAAATAGGACAAAATTTAAAAAATTTATAAACGGAGAGGACAAAATTGAAAAAATTGAAACGAAGAGGGCAAAAACAAAATCACCCTAAACCTAGAGGACAAAAAATGCAATTATCCCAAAAATAAACTATTACAATCATTTATCATCAAATAACAAATAAATACAACTTACTATATATACAATAGAAGCAAATTAATATTAAAATAGAAAAATATCCGTATTTATGGAGAATCAAACCAAACTTTAAAATTATAGGATCTCAAGTTCTCAACCTTACAACCAAAGCAAAGCCTTGTTAACAATATTTTATAACGTATTTAAACACATTTAGTCTAATGTAAAAGTTACACTTGAATAGGTGTTTTGTTAAAGAGATAATTATAGATTTTCACTCCAACTATGCGGGTTTTTTCATTTTACAACCTAAAGTGTGCTGTATTACCGGTTACCACCCGATCTATGCAATTTTTTGCGGGTTGCAACCTAGTTAAATGGGTTTTTCGATCAAAAATCATTACCGGACCAACAACATGTGAGGTGCACATGTTTTATTAAGAGTATTTTTGTCTTTTTATTATAATTTTGTACTTAAGTATTTACAAATATTTTATATATATTTTTTAATATCCACCCTTATCTCACCCACCCCACACCACCGGCCTCTCTCTCTCTCTCTCTCGCTCGCTCGCGCGGGCGCGCGCCTCCCCCCTCCCCCACGCTCACCTACCCTCCTCCTTCCTCCACTACCACCACGTCGCCACCCCGCTCCCTCCTCTCTCTCTCTCTCTGCACTCTGGATATCTCTCTCACCTTTTCTCTCTCTCGATCTCTCTGATTTTGGATCCGATTGGGGGGGGGGGGGGGGCAACGAGAGAGAGAGAGAGGTAGGTGGTGGTGAGGGTAGGGGTGGCGGTGGTTGGTGGTGGGGTTGGCAGCAGCATGGTGGTGGTGGGGGAACGAGGGTGGGGGAGCAGGGGAAAGGGGGGTGAGAGAGAGAGAAAGAGAGTGGTAGATGCCGATTGGTGGTGGGGGGATGAGGGTGGGGGAGAGGGGAGAGAGAGGGGGGGGGGGGGTTGGTGGCGGTAGGGGGGGGGGGTGAATGAAGATGAAGAAGATGGGGAGGAAAAAAAAAAGAAAAAAGAAAAAAGACAAAATAATTACATGAAGAAGATAAAAAGACAAAAATACCCTTACTGAAGTATGTGCATCTCACATATTGTCAGTTTGGTGACGATTTTTGATCGAAAAACCCTTTTATGTTGCAACCTGTAAAAAGTTGCATATATTGGATGGAAACCGATAACATAGCACACTTTAGATTGTGAAGTGAAAAAACCCGCATAGTTGAGGTGAGAATCTATAATTATCTCTTTGTTAAATGGTGTCATTATTTAACAATTTAATTTTAGAGATTGCTTTCATATCTTTTTAATTTGCTGTCTTTTCCATAAGAATTTCTTTTGATGATAGTTCCCAAAATATACTTTTTTCTTATTCCTCGGCAGTTGCACCAACTCAGCACCCTTCAAATATTCATCCATTTTTAAACTTATAAATAAAATAATGAGCTAAATCTCAAACAATTCTTTTAAGAGAATAGCTGTTAGCACTTGAAAAATTGATCAAAACATTCATTTATCTTAAAATATAATTGGATGCGCTTTATTTCCTCCATTATATATTATGTTTCATTCACTCTTCTAAACTACCAAATACAATACGCATCCCACTCAATCAAAAAAAAATAGTCTAAATTGCCCTACACTGCTCATATTTATATAATTTTTTTTGGTGTTCAAAATTTGACATCCTAAATTCAATTTCAAATTCTTTATTAGCTTTAAAAATAGTTTTTAATTTTAGTTTTAAAAAATAATTGGTAGTTTAAGTAAATTGATATTAGTTATTATAATAATACCTAAAATTCTAACCATGGAAAAACTATTGTTATTCGTTTACCTTAATATACTTAATAAATATATTTATTAAGTATAAATTATGAGTAATGTTTGACTATTTTGAGTAAAAATGAATGAATATGTTTTAACTATAATTCAAATACTTTTTATGTTAAATTAAATTATAATACATTTAAATAAATGAAAGTTGTTTAAAGACGTACATTCAATTGGGGTTTGGAAGAAAATTACACTAATTGAATAATTATTCATATATATTTAAAAAGAGTTTCAAGTAAAAACATATTTAAAATTTAATTTAGATCATAAAATGGTATAAATACTTTGTGAACTATATTTGTATAGATACACATTTATATAGATTTAAGGATATTTTTGTCAAAATATATAATGAGAAGGGGGTAATAATTGATTATGTGTTATGTTTATCAGCCTGTAGAGATAATTATACAAACTTAAAATTAAAAGAGTAAAGTGTATTTAATTATATTTTAAAATAAATAAATATTTTAATCAATTTTTTAAAACAAAAAATAAGAATAGAGTGCGAATACCAATAACAATTTTGAAATATAAATAATTAATTTTCTTCTGTCAAATCCATGAATATATTTAAAATCCCTCTTTACATTGACAAATATATGTATATGTGTGTGTGCGTGTGTATGTGTAGAGCAATTTACACTTTGCATCCCAAAAAAAGGTAAATTGAGCACTTTACACCCTATATATAAGAAAAATAGTACAATGTACCTTAAAATTGATATAACTATGATAAATTGTACTCTTATTTATATTTAGACTAAAATACTACTAAAATAATCAGTAAAATTGTCTAAAGAGAGACCCGTTTCCCTTTTCTTTTAATTTTATTTTAATAATACAATTTATTAATTTAGTTTCAAGGTATATAGTGTAAATTAATCTATATTTGAAATTAAAAAAAAATCATAATTTGATTCTACTAAATACTTAATTTTATTTTTTATATTTTGCAACAAATATAATATTGTTGGGTCATGGGAGTACAATGCAAAAATTAATCATCAAAGTTTAGGTCATTCAATAATAACTTCTAAAATAATAATTTAAAGTTTAAGACTTTAATTTGTTAAATATTCAAACATGTCTTTGAAACTATATTATATATATATACATATATATATTGAAATTCCTCATGGGTTAGTGTTAAAAAAATATATATTCAAGTGGACAAATTCCAATTTAATATGAAATGCACATAATGTTTTGATTTCAATTATGTGTGTCTATATATATATATATTAATTAGACTAAAATTTAAATAATTTTCTATTACTCTTATATCAATTGCACTTTTTATTCTAAATAATTAATGAACATTTTGTACCCTAAAATATAAAAGGAATTATTTTTCTTTTTTCAATAGAGAATTTTATCCTTCATTTTAATGGTATTTTGGTCTTAAAATAAGTCAGAATGCCAACTATGATAGGTATATTAATTTGACGGTATATTGTGCTATTTTTTTTTTAAGGGTGCAAAGTGCAAATTGCCCATATATATATATATATAAAAGAAAAGCAAAGTGACTAGCCACAGCTAAGAAGAAAGCCTGGCAAAGGCAGGTGCCAGTTTGGTGCTCCAGAAAAGCCAAACCGTGTGAAATTCCAGTGGTCCCTTCGTAATATGAACCAATACTCAAGCCTTATTACATAAATATCCTCCTATATATTATCAACTGATTGAAGAGCTCTATGAACTCTCTCTCTCTCTGCAACTCGTTTAGAGCGAGAGAGTAATTTCCACATAATACCTCTTCGAAAGAAAAATATTCAAAAGAAGTGTTGTTTTCGTGCAAGTCTATTTCTTCAAGAAAAGGAAGCAAAGGGTGTCTATATTTTCAAGAAAAATCAAAGCTTTAATTTGCTGTTTGACAGATGGAAGACCGCAAGGAGGTAAAAGGGCTTCTCTCTCACCCTCTGTCTGATTTTCTCCAATTTTTTGGGAATTGTTTGCTCTGTTTTTCGTAGTTAGATGAATACTTGCAAACTTTCGAAAAAGGTGGAGGCTTTTTTTTATTTTTTTTTAATTAAAGTTTTAGCTTGATTTGATGATAAACTCTTCATGAAAGTTTTCTGTTTTAGGGATTTTTTTGTTTTGTTTTGTTTTTTGTCTCGTGAATTGATTAGGGCGATTGTCTTGCTAGTTGTAGCTGTTTTGAGTCATTTATAGAATTCCATATGAAGCATATGTATATGAGTATGGATGTATCAGTTCTTGTTCTGGCAATGGTTGTTTATATCATATGCAATTTGTTACTTTGTATTGAGATTTTGCCTCATTTTCTTGACAGGTGCACACACACACACACACACACACACACATATATATATATATATATATATTTATATATGCACTGAGAGGACAATATGTTGAGATATGCTTGAGCCCTGTTTAGATTTGAGTTATCTGCCTTAATTCCTCCTACAAAGATGAACAATATTTTTTGCTTTAAGTATTTGAATTACTGATGCAAGCCTGGTGATTTGTGGTCAAATTGTCGAATTCAAAAGAAATAAAAGCTTTTATTTTTGTGAAGAGTCAGAGTTCTCAAATTTGATTATGTATTTGTTCAAAGGAACAAGTCCAAATTACGGATTTTATAATGAGCTTGTTTATCATTTATTTTATTCTTTTTCCATTGATTATATGAATAGTATGATTGAGCTTTCATTTGCCTGGAAACATTATCTCGTAAGAATGTAAGCTGTCAACTTTTGCACGCGCATTTATTTAGAAAAGCGAAAGCCAATTAGTGGATAACAACTATGAGACTTGAAAATTCAACAGCTGTTTTTCAACATTGACTATTCCTTTTCAAGATTAAATAAAAGAAACAAGAAAAATCGATGTTGTAAATATGGGAATAGATTTTTATTTAAATGGTGATTGTTAAGTCGTACATTTTACCAAGAAGGGAAGAACTATTTTCCCTTTCTTCTTTTTTTTTTTTTTAAATTCTCAATGATGCCCACAAGTTGGCATGATCCATCATTGTGTAATAGCTGTATATGATCATGAAAGCAAATGGCACACGATTAACTAAAAGGAGCAAGAAAATCTCATCTGCTTGTACGTATGAATAGATTTTTATTGAAGTGTTAACCAAGAAGAACCCTGAAAGTTTGGCTCGTTTTCACAAATAAAAAATAAAAAATAATAAAAAAAAAGAGTATGAGTAGGAATTATAAATAATCCCCTAATATTTTGTTCTATAATCCCCTCTAATGGCAGGTGGAATTTGTCATACTGAACCAAGGATTAAGGAATATATGTAATTTTTCATACCACATAGGGCTTCGTGAAAACCTTTATTGGAATGGTGATTAAGAACTTATACATTTTGAGTAATAAGGGATCTTTTTCCCCCTTTATTGAAGATGCATCATTAACCATGAGATGTTCATTTTTGTGTAGAAAAATGCACCATGGCTATCCGTGCCACAATTCGGGGATTGGGACCAAAAGGGCGCTTTGCCCGACTACTCTGTGGATTTCTCAAAAATCAGAGAAATGAGAAAACAAAACAAGAGGGATCCATCGAGGGCTAGTCTTGGAAATGAAGAAGAGCTCATTGCTCCGACCAGGAGAAGCTCGAACACAGCCCACAACGATCATCAGGTTCATCACGACTACAATCAGAATCACTCTCCAACAGTATGATTCTTGACCCTCTTTAACATAGCTTATATTTTTCTCAATATGTTTACATCTATCATTTTTTGTTTTTTAGATAATATTTGCATTTATTTTGAGCGGTTGTTAGTTGTTGGTAATGAAGATTCAGTGGGGTATTTGAACACTTTTTTTTTTATTGAAATAGAGGCAAATAGCATACATAGTGGGGGTGGAGGGACATAGTAGCTGGCAAATACACCAAATGTAGGGTGCTTATATGATAATATCTTGGTGGACCAATATTAACTATCACGGCCTTAATATTTTCCTCATTTTAGCCGAGCAACTCCTCATTTTATTTGAAAAGAACCTACAAGTCCCTTAACATCTTCTTAAGTTGTGTTTGCAAGTTAAAAAGAAGTGCTTTTCCAAATTCTATTATTTTCCTCATTTTAGCCGAGCAACTCCTCATTTTATTTGAAAAGAACCTACAAGTCCCTTAACATCTTCTTAAGTTGTGTTTGCAAGTTAAAAAGAAGTGCTTTTCCAAATTCTATTGGAAAGAAGCAGCAGCGCATTGTTTTGTTTTCCTTATGCCGAAAAAAGAAAAAAAGAAAAAAAAAAGAAGAAAGTTGAAATAAACTAAAAGTTAAAAGCACCTTTCAGGTTGCTTTTTCCAACTTCTAATTACTTTTCCAAAATTCAATTACTGCTTTTCACTTTTTTTTTCAATCACTATCCACTTTTACCAATAAAAAATTTTCAAGTTTTTCTACACCTCTTAACTTTTCCAAAAACAAATGTGTTTATCGAACACTTAATGGCATTTTATAAGTTCTCAAATGTCTTGTAAGATGTTTTTGAGGAGCTTAAAAGCTCAATTGAATGACGCCTTTGAAATGCGGTACACTAAAATGGGATGGATGAAATGTAGGTGGTCCATGGATAAGTACTAGAGCACATGAAATAGTGATACAATTTTTCGCTGAGAATGATGTGTGTCTGTAGAAGAAAGCAATGTACTATTTTTACTACTTATATACACAAGAATCCTGGTTCACCCGGTGCACATGAATGTTCCAGTGGTGAACATGCAATGATTGTGACTAGCCATATAAAATATTGATTTAGCAAAGAGAACCAGCTAACTCTGTGTTTGCAAATGATTCTTGATATAGCCTAATAAATTATTGGCAGGTAGGTATCAGTATGAAATATTCTGAAACTTAATTTTTAGCCTAACGATTTGAATAATTACTGGAAACCCTGAGGTTTGTCCCAATTATGAACGAACCCCTCTATCTATTGAAATTACAACGACCACCCTTGAGGTTTAAAAACAACCCCAACTATAAAAAGCCCTTCAACCTATTAGCGTCGTGGGTAATTGTAATTTCAATAAATGAAAGGGGGTTTTTTGTAATTGAATCGAACTTCACGGTTTTTTTTTTTTGTAATTATCCCTATTATATTTTCTTTGTTATATGTAATGTGATCCATTATTGTGGATGTTTGCGCGGATTGACATGCTTTTGAAGTTAATATTTTACTTCAATATCTTATGTATAAGTAAATACTCATATTTTATATCGATCCGTGTTACAGGCGCGGAGGAGCTTTTTCAGCTATTTCAACTGCTGTGCAAAAGCTTGAGCTGACGACGATGGAGCAATTTGGTGTGCTTTCGAACATTTGTCAGTCATGTAAAATTCAGATTTGGCTTGTCTTATTTTATTTTTTGACAATGTTTATGCTGAAAATAGGAATTTATTAGTCCATTCTGTGAGTCTTACATAAACTAGTTATTTTTCCTTGCCATTTATTTATTTATCCAAATGCCCGTTGATAGCAAACAGACCGGTGTTGTCGCTTGCAGAAGGTCTAAATTTATATTGCTGATATATTTTGCTTTAGAGGGTGTTTGGCTAAGCTTATTTAAAACATCTTATAAGTTCCTACATCTTATAAGATGTTTTAGGAGCTTATAAGTTGTTGAATCTTATTTTCAAAATAAGTTATTAAAGTGTTTGGATAAATAAGAAGAGGTATAGCTTATAAGGTATTAGTAATGATAATATTGTAATTGATTTGGTTAAAAATAAAGGAGTTTGGTAGATCTTAAAAAATAAGTTCCCACTTCCTTATTTTTTTAAAAAGAACTTATAAGCTCTTAAAAATTTTGGAGGGGCTTCTTCAAAATCTTAGCCAAACACCCTCTTCGTATATTGATGGATCCTGAGACTTGGGCATTATTTTTTGAAATAAGCACACACCCCTTCACCCCCTCATCTACACACGCATAGTGTTAGAATTTATCCTTGTCAATAAATTCGCACGCACAATGTTAGGATTCACTCTTCTCGATCAACTCCCACGCATCTGAAAGTGGGGTATGCATCTGAAGTTGGGATACATATTGAATTGACCATTATTAAACTGAATGAAAACATGATATATGTGAAAATAATATCAAAATGAATTATATTTGCATCCAAATAATCTCTAACATTCGTATTTTATTTAATATATAGTTATAACTTTGGAAAGGAAAGTTCATAATAATTGTGTACGTGTTAAATATTGAATATTTATCGTTGCATGTTTACTCTAGCTAACACGAATAAATCACGTCCATTTAGACGCTTACTTATACGATCTAGAAGCATGATTAATTAAAAAATAACTAACAAATGATTAAATGAATTTTCCTTCATATGTTTTCTAAAAATTGTGTATAACATTCTTTACATTAATATAATAAATATAATTAGAATTAAATTTAAATGAATGAAATATAACTGGTGATTGTATTCTGTTAATAGGAAAATTATATTATACTTTTGCACTGCCTGTCACAATTTTGTCTTTTTGCTAGGTATGAATGGATAATATCTGCAACTTGAAGAGAAAATGTGAGAGTTAGATATGGCACCCTGAGACTGAGGAGAGAGTACTAACCAACTTATTATTAAATTGGAATTATATATATATATATATATATATAGAGAGAGAGAGAGAGAGAATGTTCGTTTCAACTATTGTCCCATGCATGTCAATTGTCATATTGTTTAGGTGTGAAGAAATTTGATTCTGTAGTTTTGTATGAATCTACACCTAATTTAATCATTTGTGTATTTTAAACGTCAACATGACTTGCGTTAAACCGCAACCTCTACCGCGATTAAAAAATGATCACATACTTCCATAAATATTAACTAGATGTATACATTATAAATTTATTATAAAATCATATGTATATATATATATATATATATATATATATATGTGTGCGCGCGCTGCGTGCGTGCTCATTGCGCGCACTATAAATATACATCTATAATGGGCTGCTACCACATGGACATACACCCAAATGAACCAATGAACCCGCAATAAAATAGAGTCATAGGATAGACCTACTAAATAAATAGGCCCATAACACATAAGAGAGCCCACAAAGCCACATAAAATTTGGTCAAGACATAAAGGGTAAGCATAGTTGACTAAAACAAGGTGGCACCTCACCATTGGACAAGGGAAGACAAATGAGGAAATTCACCTAAATAAGTCAAAGTGGACATATAAATAGACAAATAGCTTACCCAGAACACATGTGTCCTCACCTTGATCTTCTTCCTCTTCTCCAAGTAAGTTGAAAACACTTCATGAATACACCATTTATCAGATCTAGAGTTCCACTTCAGCTCAATATGTATGTATAAATATGCAAATATGTTATAACTTTATGCAAACACACACACACACACACACACAATCAAATTAAATTAATAAAACTTACAAATTTTCAACTATTAATATCTAGTAATATATGAAAACTTCTTCATATTTTAACATGTATATTCTTAAAACCATAAACTTAAATAAAATATTTCGTATATTTCAATCTCTATATATTACATGATCATCTAATCAAATCGTTAAAAACTAATTTCTAATCATATAAAAAATTGATATGATGTTGAACGGAGGACTTTCTTTTTCCTTTTTTAATCAAATCTTGCACGTTAAATTCTTTTTCATAAGTGAGTGACAATGAGATTTGAACACAAGATCTCTATTCTCTTGTTTGGTCTGATATTAATACCATATTGCACGTGGTACTGTTCCGGTGACTTTTTTGGCCGGAATTCGTTCCCAGATGGTAAAGTCAAAAAATCGTGTAGTTTGGATGACAATCGGAGACAAAAAAGAAGTTTAAGTGACAAAATCAAAAAAACATTGTAGTTCGAATAACAAAAAATCATTACCTCTAAAAAATTAGTCAAAGACATAAACAACCCCACGTGAAGTATTAATATATTGTTTCCAATAAAATTTATTTGGGTTACTTAATCAGCTCCTAATTTTGTACCACAATGTTCATATATGCATACAAACAAAACCAACAGTATTTACTAGTTGGTTATTTACTGAATAAAAAGCTTATACCTGTGCGAAAATTCAACGAATGAAAAACTTCTCATTTTCACTATTTTATCCTGTTGCAAAATAAAATATGATGAGCAAGTGCTTGATAATAAAAATGGCAATTTAAGTAACCCAAACAAAATTCGCTAAAAGCAATATATCAATACTTACACGCGGGGTATTTAAGCCACGACTTGGCTTTTATTAATATATAGGAGTTTTTATTAATTGGGTATCAATTTGACAATTTTACAAAAAACTCGAATTAATTAGGTTATTTATAAAATTTCATGTATCAAATTGATTTTAAAGACAAAAGTCGGACTTTAAGGCGATACCAAGCTGTAACACCTGACCACTAACGCATGAAATTAAATTATGTAAAAGGAGACGAAACACCATTTTGAAATAAAGATTCCTATCTGATGATTTTTACTCTACACAATATCCTCTATTCCAAATCGTATTCCATCTTCTATTTGAATCCATGGATATATGTCAAATATAAAGATCTCAAAATAAGTGAATAATTAAAGAAGTAATTTTATACAAATAACATGAATGTAAATTGTGAAATAAAAAATGAAACACTATTTTAAAATAGAGGATTTTAATGGATTCTTAATCCGATAGCTAACTACTAGTAAGAGGGTCAAAGTTTCTCCATGCACGCTCAACTTCAGAAAAGCTTGCTCGCAAACTCATCAATGTCTTCACCTTTAACAGCCGCCGCCACCAGGTCTCTGAGCTCCGACGAGCTCCTCCCCAGCTGCAACCCCACCTTCATCTCAAACACTTCCCTGTCCGGGGAGTATACTGATAGATACCTGAGCATTATAATTTATAATGCATTTTAAATTATTTTGTACTACATACGATTTCAATCATAGTGAGTTGATTATAACTTTTATTTTTTTGAAAAAGAAAACTAATTCTTTTAGGCCAATGTTACCATAGCGAAATAGTCGGAATCTTAGGGGGATTGCAAGGCAGTCTGGATCCTCTGCTATAAAACGGTGCTACATCTCCTCCTACACTCATCAATACACGCCACGTGCATTGGTGAGCAGTTGAGATAAGGAAAAAGAATCTTCAAAAATTTTCTATTTATTTCAACCGCTCACCAATACACGTGGTGTGTATTAATGATTGTAGGAAAAGATGTAAAACTGTTTTGTAGCTGTTTTGTAGCAGAGGATCCGAACTGATTGCAAGACCCCCCTTTTAATTCATTGAAATAAGTTTTAATTGAAATTTAATCCGAATTTGAAGACTCTTAAATGTTTATAATGTACTATGGAATCAGATTTATTATAAATATTTGTAATCCCATCAAATATGGGATCAAGCGGTTCGATTTATGAAGAATCAAATTTGACTTTTAATAGTATTTTCTTATTAATTTAACAATTGTATGCATGTACTATATCAACGAAGATTTTTAACAATATAATTCTTGATATTTTTTAAAAAATAAAATGAATGAAATACAATAATTTCGCGACGCATTGGAAACTTTTTTTTTGTACAATATTGTATACCTAAACTCTTTCGAATCGTCTACAAATATGAATAATATGATTATCTATTCCAATTTTATGTTTAGGTTTAAAATAATAATAATAAAAATGATTTCACATAAATACAACACGGAACTTCATCATGAACTTAGTTTTTCGTTATCATTCTTACTAATGCCCTATTTATGAATTAAGATATGGGAAGTTAAATTGAAGTCCCTAAACCAATTCTAAACTTTTTTTTTCTTTTCCTTTTTTTTTTTTTGAAGATTCCCATTATTCTCCAGGTCGGTTTTCCTTTTTTTTTTTACAAAATTGGGTTTCGATTTTCTGTCAAAGTTCAAACAAATGAACAAAAGTCCTCTATAATTGTGTGTGTGTGTGGTGGTGGGGGGTGGGGGGGGGGCGCATTTGATTATCAAAATAAATAATGATTCAAGAAATTAATAGGAATAAAGACCTTATTCAATCGCACTCAATAAATCATATAACCATTATAACATTTGTAAGCATAATTGATTAATTTCTCTAAAATATGCATTAATTCACATAACAAATATAATTCACTGACCATTAGCTAGATGATTAGCATTGGCATGACTGAACCTGAATCGGGCTAGGATTTACTGCATCCCTACTGTGAGAAGTCTCATCATGACAAGTTGACAACCTCCTAAATCCTAATTTTTATGGCAATACCATCAATATTGTCTCACAGTTGACCAAACTTTAAGTTGATATTGCATGTGGCCCTAACCAACATCCATTTTCCATCTTTGCAGGGGACCGATGTCCTAAATTCATCAAAGGTTTCAATTTCAGTTTTCTTTCTAGTCAGATGGTGCCATACACCAAGAATTTCACTGGGAAACTATACAACAAAACACATCAACCACGTAAGCGATATAGCATGATCGCGGACTTTTTTTAATTTTGACACAAAAAACTATTTCAATTAATATTCTAACACAAAAATTGGATTCATTGTAAAAATAACCTAAGTTGACAACAAGGATGTCGACTTTATTAAAATATTAATAAATTTAACCATTTTTAATTTATTGTCCAGAAAAAAGGAAAAAATGAATTTTTTTAATAGAAGTCAACAATGGCATTGTCAACTTCAATTAAAAAATGCATTTCTTATTTACACATTTTTTTGTTTTTTTTTAAAGAAAATTAACATAAGTCGAAAACTCTATGAATATTTTTTTAAAAAAAATTGAAGTCAATAAGGGCTTAAAAATTAATAGCTGTTATCTTTGATGTTCTTTGATATATATATATTTTTTAAATCGGAAGTCAACATTGTCCACTTCTGTAACGGCCTAAAATTTAGCCATTAGATGTGCAAGGTGTGAATGTTCTTTTCCCCTATAAATTGGCAACATTCTAAAGTTACTCTCTCAACTTCAGATAATTTTTTCATCATCACCTCCATTTGTGAAATTGTTCTTTCTCTCAATATTCTGAAATTTATCTTTTGTCTAATATATTTTCTATATTTTTCCTTCTTATTTTCTATAATTTTCTAGTCTGTACTGGTATATTTTTCATCTGATTTGTTCAAAATAAGGTGAAATATATCAGTATTGCTATACATTATGGGGGTTAAATGAATCATTCAAATTACTCCATTTCATATGATCGTCCACTGATTGGAGTGACTTGGATTAGTCGATCATCATCATTTGCCGATCTTGTAGACTTACTCTACAATACAATAGGTGTAAATCAGAATGGATACACTATCAAAATATTTGGTGCATACTTTCTCTATAAGGATCCTTCTATGGAAAATATTTTGGCGATCAGTGATGATTCGACATTGTCTTTCTTTACCAATCCCCGTTCCAAACTTGAAGTTGTGCAACTGTTTGGTGAAATAGAAGCAGTCGCCTAAATTCCTACAAATGAGATGCAATGGCAACAAGGATTGGGGAATTACATGCTAATAGTCACGGAAGCTCTTCAAAACTTCAATTTGAATGAGTTTCCAATAGATAATAGCAGGTACATGGAACCCAATTTCAACAAGTATGAGTTCGTGCACAACAAACAAAATTACGCAGAAACTTCGATGTATCTCGACGAAGGTCCATCAAACCAAGGTGGGCTATCCGAGCATGCCCCGCCACCGGAAGATGATTCTGTTATGCAAATAGCTTTCGAGATGAAGAATTGTCAGAATCCGATTCCAACAATGATGACGAAACGAATGATAAGGAGAACGAAAAGATTGAAGTCGTAGCTAAGTTACTGAACGAAAAATTGGAAGATGAATCGTCTCAACCGGCAACAGCAATTCTAGTTAAGGAGATATAGATCGAGCCACCAATGCCATTCGGAACAACAACGCCATATGTCCATGAGATTCTACCATTCTATTTAAACACCGCACTGGATATTCTTGCAGATTCTATGGATTTGCCTACTTGTCCAACAAGATACTACGATCCAATAAAAGGAAAGCTTGCACTAGGCATGGTATTCAAAAACAAAGGTCATGTAATGGTTGTCGTGAAGAAGTATCACATCCAGTTGGCTAGGAGAGAGTTCACAGTTTATCGTAGTACTCTACAATTTTGGATAGTGTCATGTAAGCTTGGAGCTGAAGCTGGATGTTCTTTCTGGATGCGTGCGTCATTGAAGAAAAATAAAGGATATTGGAGGATCAGTGTTTATCACGGTGACCACACATGCTTCTTACCTGGTAGGTCCATTGATCATTCAAATCTCAATACAAATTTTATTGCCAGTTTGTTGGTAAGACATGTTAAAACAAACTATGATTACACTATTAAAAGTGCCGCTGACTTGGTGGAAGACAAATATAACTATACTATATCTTATGCCAAGTCATATCATGGTCTACGGTGTGCATGCCAAATTGTATATGTCACATGAGATAGCTCAGTCGCTAAGCTTCCAATGTACATGGCCACGATTCAGAAATGGAACCTAGGTATTATTTAATGTAAACAACCTGTAGTTGGATATCATTTATCGTTTATTACACACAAAATAAAACATTTTTGTTTTGCTTTGCAGGTAGAATTGTTGAATGGGTTCACAATCCACGTGGTTCGGAAGTGCCTGGAAAACAGATGATGCACTACATCTTCTAGGCTTTAAAACTGTGTATATATGGATTTCCACATTGTCAGCTGCTTATCAGTGTGGACGGTACCCATCTATACACCAAGTACAAGTATAAACTCCTAATGGCTACGGCAAATGGATGCAAACCAACAGATTCCACCATTAACATTCGTATTTAGATAACGAGAACCTAGTTTCCTGGAGTTGGTTCGTAGAGCTTCTAAGCAGATATTTTGTACTAGGAGGTCGAGCAGTTTGCCTCTTTTCAGATAGGCACCATGCCATCATTGGCACCGCACAATATATCAGTGCCTTCAGTGAGCCACTTGGTTGCCACCGATTTTGTTTGAGGCATGTTTGCTCTAACTTTAATGCAAAGTTCAAAAATATCCAATTGAAGGATTTAGCATTCAAGGCTAGAAATGCTCAAGAGATAAGAAAGTTAGAGCATTTCATAGAGCAAATAAAATGTATCAATGAGGCTGCGTTCAATTATTTGGAGTACATTGACAGAGTGAAATGGACCGCAGCCAATGACGGAGAAAGACGTGGTGGTATCATGACGACAAATATGTTAGAATGCATCAATGGTGTGTTAAAAGGGGGTCGTCGCCTTCCAATTACGCCATTGGTTGAACTTACCTTCGTCCATACTGCTACATATTTTATGAAAAGAGTTGCAAAGTAGTATAGGTGGAGATAGGAGAATAAGGCGTGGTCGGAATACGCTTTTGAAATGTTCGAGAATGAGGTGAAAAAAGCTGGAGGGTATGTAGTCCACAAAATAGACTACGCAAACCAAGCGGGTGATGTATTGGCACCATTACGTAATGGACGTGGCAATATAAAATGTGTAGTAAAATTGAGAAGTAGAAAATGTTCTTGAGGAAAATGGCGTAAGACAAGAATACCTTACTCACATGTTGTGCAAGTGGCAAGATCTTTTGGACATTTTTTATCTTCAGATGCAGCGTGTGGACACTACTGCCTTAAACAAGTTCAAACTCGGACATCCCAATATGATATTGTATGCCAGATCTGCATGTATAAATAAGTATTTAATCATGAGGGTCTTCCTATAGGGTCCATCTCCTAACGAGGTGGGCAGATCCACTGTTCCCAATGGCACGACTTCGATCCTCCAAATCCCGTTAGTGGTATATTACTAGCTTTATCGTTGTGACCCCTAACTCCATTTTCCTTAGTACATCCCGTGTAATTATATCAGTAGAGCTTCCATTGTCCACTAACACCTTGTGTACTGTGAAGTTTGCAACATCCATTGATATGACCATCGGGTTATTATGTGGCATGTATACCCCATCAAAGTCCTCATGTATGAAGTATATGGAGGTCTGCTTGAATTCAGTGACCATTATATCTGGCCATCTTGGGATCTGCAGGTTGCGAGTTACCCTAACATGGTGTCTTCTCTCATTCATTGAATCTCCTCCTATTGGGCTACCAAAGATTGTGTGGATTTCACCTCTGTGGGGTTGATTGTCTTGATCCATCTCCTCTGGGGCTACTCTTTGTTCTGGGTGCTCTCTCCTTCCCCTAGGGTTCTTGCGCTCTTCACTTAAAGACCTCTCCTTTCTGACCTCTTGTTGACGTATGTTGTCCCATTCGTTAGGCTCAGGTCTGCGTCCTTGGTCTTGTCTCTGCTCAAATCTGCCTCTCCATCCTCTACCTTTTTCACGGCCTCTACAACCTCCTCTATAAGGTCAATATTCATAAGGTTGATTCGCATAGGGTTGGTATTCATTGAGTCCATCTTCGGGGGGTCTGTTTTCATTCACAGCATGGTGTATGTAGTTCCTAAGGTATCCTCTCTCAATCAGGTACTGTATCTCATCCTGGAGTTGTATATATTCTTCCGTGTCATGGCCTTTTTGTCTGTGGATTACACAATACTTCTCAGAAGTTCTCCTATTCGGTAACGATCACGTCCTAGGCGGGTAATTCAATAAGTGACCCTAATCTTGCGAATCAATCCATCAGTACTTCTACGTAGTTCACTCATAGTGGCGTATAATATGTGTAGTGCCTTTATCTTTGAGGTTCTGTAGCTCTGTGCGACCTTCTTCTGCCTTTACGAGGTAGGTCATACCGACTCCTGCCTCTGGACTCTTCGTTCCTCTCCTGCCTCTCCCACTCATCCTTCATTGCATTTACTTCTTCTTGTCTGACATACTTATCCGCCATCTTCATCAGGCCCTCAAGTGTATTGGGTACTTCTCTAGCTAGGGCATCAACAAATGGGCCTTTTATCAGACCATGCAACAATATGCTTATCATGATATCTATCCTCAGATCTAGAACCTCCAAGGCCAGCACATTAAACCTATCCACAAAGGCTCGTAATAACTTGTCTAGCCTTTGCTTGATGGTGAATAGATATGTGGACATTCTTTTTAACTTCTTCATGTTTACAAAATGGTACACAAACTTCCTGTAGAGCTAGGTGAAGTTGACAACAGTACCCGGAGCTTGTGAGGTCCACCAATCTAGAGCTTTACCTCTGAAGGTTATGGTTAGGATTATTGCCTTCATGGCGTCATTAAGCCCATGCAGGTCTATTACGTTTACATAGATGGACATTGGGGTTTGTGGTCCCATCATACAATGGAAGCTCTGGGATCTTCCACCCTTCTGGCAAGATCTGCATAGCTATGTCTGCACAGAAAGAGGATCCCTGCTTGAGCATGAATGCATCTTCTGTAGCCTTCTTTTGTTGTTTCAGCTCTTCTAATTGCTGAGCTAGCTCGCGTATCTGGTTCATAAGGGCAAGGAGTGTATCAAACCCTATCAAGGGTGGGGTCATTTCTTTCTGGTGAGCCACGTCTTGGGTGCTATTATGTCCTCGCGAGTCCTCCATGGCCTTTTTCCCTTGTCTTTGAGATCTGTACTGCTGCCTTCCCTTTCCATCACTCTGGGGTCTACTCAATGCCGTCCTGGAAACAATTCCCGAGGTCTGATCCAAATATTCAGTGGTAGCCTTCTTTGGGGCGGGTCAGCGAACGCCAAGCCCCCAGAGCTCCTTGTGGCAGATGCATGTTTCTCTATCAACTGATGTCCTCATATCTCCAACATCCTTTTTAGCTAGTCCGGGGTCATAATCGGTATGTTCCCCATTTCAGCTCCCTCTTGTTCCCTTTCGACCTTTATTACCAATGGGTTTTGGATTTCAACCATGGTGTTTTACTCCTTTTTTTTTTTTATAGACATACGTATAAATTTTTGTATATAGTGATTTATATGCTCTAACAGAGTGAATTTTAAGTAAACACATTCAACTCAAGCGTGACAACCCTTGAACTTGAAGATCCCCACGGTGGGCGCCAATGAAGCTGGGATCAACTTGATGATCTATCTCCTAAAGAAGATGTGTGAATTTGTATGGAAAATGATAAGATAGTCTAGTTTCTTGAAAAAGAAGAATGTCCTTTCCAAGAATGGAAGATTGCTTAGTACTAAAATGGAAGATTTTACTATTTATATACTTAAATTGTTAATAAAACACTTGGCATAATCTTGTACTACATTATACCCTAATATTAAGGGTTAGAATTATTAGATTATTTGTATAATGTAATTGAACTTCTAAATATTTATATTCGATCTTTACTTAGAGTGGAATTAGTTTAGCTCTTTAATTATTTACTATCATCGGGCTTTGAATAATAATGGTCCATATTGACATGGTAGTGGGCCATATGTATATTTTTAAGTGATACTTCAGATTTGGCCCATATCACAACTTATGGACGTAGTAAAAATCGCACCTATGAACCAAATAGTTCAAATTATGCCGTAGCATGTAAACACTCATTAACAAGCACGCCCATAAATACATAAATCACACCATGAAGTCTTAATGTCACCTAGGGAAGTGTCAACATAAGTTAGGAAAACAACTCATTTGAGGTGACAACCTTCATACATGCGAAACATGCCATATTGAAAGTGCTTTCAAACAGCTATCTAACAACAAAATTTCCCTAGTTATTTTCAAGCATCACGTCCTCTAGTTACTAGATATAAGGTTATCCACCACACCAAGGCCAAAAAAGGGGATAACGGAGACGTGAAAGACCATCAAAATCTACTATTTGAACAAGCAGCAAGATAGCTAGACCATAACGCACCTAAATTACAAATCAAGACATCTTTTGTTCTATCACCTGCCATGTAAATACTCAATGAACAAATAATACACTCTTGTAAGTTCTCCGAGCTTCGCAAGCTTGTAGCCTCACCACATGCATCAGGTAGCAACTCGATATGCATAGTTCTCATATTACACCTTTTTGATGATTTGCACAACATCTTCATCCTCCAATTCGTGCTCCTAGTCGTGAGAACAGCCAAAATATCAATCATCTAGTAAAAAAAAGAATAGGATTCGCTGTATCGTGAAAAGGAACAACATGAAAAGTCAACTGAATTTACCTTGCCCACCCTCTGCGGTTTGTGTTTCGCGCTTGAACCCCAAACCAATGCACTACAAAGTTATAGCATACAGTTAGTTTAAAGCATTTAAAATTCTGAAAAAAGGTTTATCAAAGATTCAAGGTAGCCATTTAGCATAAAAAACAATGATATGATTGCAAAAGTTGTATCCCAGGGGTATGACAAACAATTAAATGTGCTCATGTTGGTCATAGATTTTCAGAAGTACAAGTCTGATTTTAAATTTTATTGAGCTTCGTGGTCCCCATTCGCACAATTTGGATGTCAAATTTTAAATTGAGTCCTCACGCTTGGGAGTACAGACCTCCTAATGACTTCTAGCATTTGCAACCCATGGTGCTGACACTTTAGTCCTGTGATGCAAGTGAATTACCACTAAATTGTATAATACAGAAAACCTACGAGCTCGCCTTTTATGATACATTAGAAAAAGAGGTTTCGAGAGAACCGACAAAAATTCCCCTCCACTTAAAACAGGAAAATGTAAGTTGTCTGTCAAATGATCGGGAATTCGGTTTCCTCTTCCTGCCTAAGCAATCAAGGAAACAATTTAGAAGTGAACTTGAAGTGGAGCAAATTCCATAATATCCTGCTTCTTAATATTCATCTACTTCATATGCATATAAAATCCATTAAATTTTATAGAGTTTAAGCTTTATCAATACTTGTGCCTTGGGAAGCTAAAACATCGACCACTCTTAACAATACTTCGGCAACTTGAAGATAAAGAACATGTTTTATAAAATCAGTCAATTCCCTATGAGGTAAGCCTGGAGATATTCAAATAGGCTCTAACCTAAATAGAATACCTTCCGGCCCTGGGTATCAGCACAAAATTTAATTAATAGTTAAGAAATAGTTAAGAAGAGCTTCAAAACTACGGTACTTACTATTTAAACTGTTTAAGCATGTCCTTGTGGATTCTATTGCAGAAGTCCTCAACTGTCCTTTTCTTTGACGACAATATGACAGGGTCTTCATAGTCTGGATTCATCCCCTTGGGCTTTGTGTATATACGAGTTAAATTTAGATATTCCCATACTTTGTCCAGGAGACCATCAAGGTTCCATTCCAAATGAGCACTGAAGCAATCCATCAAAGTAAATTATTAGTAGATCATTAACAACAACTGAATGTCAGCTAGTACATTCATTCTAATGTATAAAGGAAGAAAGAAACTAGCATTTTGAGGATACAACTTTGGTGCCCACATGTTTAATTATTTTGCTAAGTATATTCTATCTATTCAAGACTTCAGCTCTAGGAAGCCAGCAGCATAATTAACTTGAGGAAAGCATCTCAACTCAGCCAGCATTTTTGGTAGAACTCCCAAAGAGAAGCAATATAAAAATTGCATAGAGAACTATCAACCAAAAAGGAATTCAATTAATAATTTGTCACAAACGGGCATTTCCCCCCTTTACTGTTATATTCCAACCTTCATCAATTTTATGTAAGGATATGTGGAAGTTGTAAATATATCCCCTCATATTACATACTCTTAGTGAATTTCCTGCACAAATATTTTTTCGTCTGTTCTTTAAGTATAAAGGAGCCAGAAGTGCTTCAACCTTCCCATTTCAGGATAAATAGATAAAATCAGAACAAATGTGAACAATAGACTGGAAAAAAAGGCATGTCAGAGAAGAGACACATCGAGTCCACTTATAACACAGATGTGCAATCTGCCGTGGAGTCGAGATGGAAAGCATTTCTGATAGCTCAAATCCAGACAAAGGTAACAAATCTAATTGTTAAAGCTTGTATTCTAACTTGGACTCAAATGAATGTAAGTTCACTGTATTTCACTATTTGGATTACTGGTAATCAAAATTTTCCAGAAGGAAAATAAGAACATACAAGCTATAACAGGATTTATATGTTGACTATCAACAAAATCAGACAGGAGATACCTGACGGGGCAATAATGCGGAAGTTTGTCCAAAATTTCCAGTTCCTCAAGTGTAATCTGATCAATCTTGTTGACAACATAGATGCAAGGCATATATACCCTGCTTCCCTCAATGACATCTATGAGGTCATCAGCTGTTGCATCGTATCTAAGATTGATATCAGCATTGTGTATCCGGTATTCGCCACAAATTGCCTTCACTGTTTCGAGGTCAAGATGCGTATTGTTAACTGTAGATGTAAGATTGATTCCACCCTTTTCTTTCTTTCGAAACGTGAGATTTGGCGGTTCTTTGTTTAATCTGTCCATGGAGAACAAGAAATATAAGCATATACTTGTTGAGGGGGAGAGAGTGGATGGTAAAAATGTTCACATGCATGCCTGTATCCATGAGGTCACACTACCAAGTACCTAATACCAAGTTATGCATGAATTACATAGTTTCCTGAACCATATTCTTGATCATGCATGTGAGTCCATGAGGTCAAAATACATGCACTATCAGTACATAAGAGCACATTGTGTATGCATTAAGACGCTTTCTGCATCGTGCTCTAGATCATTCAGCATGTGGGAGGCACATATTAATTTCAAATACATGGAAAAATAGAACAAATGATTACAGAACTTCAGAAGAAACTGTACAGACACAGGTAGAGTCTATTATGATGGACACCAAGATGACAATTAAATAGATGAACAACAATATAACAAACTCATCACGATAATATGCACTTACCTTATACCAAATCCCTCGAGCTCTTTCTCTATCAGACGTTTATGAGTAATTGGTTTTATTGCGTCCAGAACAATCAGGATGCAGCTACATGTCCGCGCTGTACTGATGACCTAATTTACAAGACAATTTTTGAGTATTAATTGAAGGAATAGGGATCAAAGCAATGTTTGAGAAATACAACACCTTTATTGTCAAGCTAGATTGACACTTTCAGAAAGCAAAAACAAGAAGGGAAAAATATTGCAATCTCAATAAAGGATGAGATTAGCCTTCCACAAGGAACAGAAATCTAATGCATAGAGTACGACTAGCATTGGCAGCATATCAGACACTCAACACCATATAATAAAATTGCAGCAAGCCCCATTGAGAGAGGAGAGGAGGAGGAGGGTGGGAGGGGAGGGGGGGGGTGGACGATTTACAACCAACAAAAAAGCAATAATACATTGTGTCAGGTTGTACATTACCTGCCTACCTCGACCCTTGCCATCTTTGGCACCTTCAATAATACCAGGAAGATCCAATAACTGTCAAGAGGAAAGAACAATAAAAACTTGTATTAGAATGCAACTTTGGAGAACTCCTAGACATTCAAAAGCAATTCAATAGCAACCCAAAACAAGACAAAATTTAAGAACAAAGACCTCGATTTAGTTCAGCTTGACCTAAACTCTTCCACGACATCTTCAATTATGGTATCAAATAGAAATTGAGATTCATTTCTTGAGTTGCATGAATATCATTCAGATTCAGGGAAAAAATTGCAATAAAATGCAACCTCCTAAAAACAGGACTGACACCAACTATGAAAGAACCACTTAATAAATAATTTTCCTAAAACAGAATCATGAGCACGCAAGAAAGTCCATGTATCAATATCTCCCAAGGTACGTGTACGAAGTTGGCACCAAAGCTCTACATATTTTACAAGAGCAAATGTTTCATGTGATTATCCTCCAAGCAATATTCCTTTCATGCATACCAAAAGGTTCTGCCAGCATAACATCTAAGTAAAACCTTTTGCAGTTCAAACGATTGTGTTACCTTATATGCTAACATAGCGTAATTATTAAAGCATCTAAGTAACACCTTTATCAGTTCAGTCAACCAAAATGTAACCCGATGCCAATACAACAGAAGAAATGTTGACTAGGCATTTCAATGATATGTCTAAAATGCTTTTAAAACTCAATGTCTCAGTTCACCAGAACTAATCAAACCTTCATTTGGGAGATGATAATACCTGGATTTTAGCTCCTCGATATGTAATTACTCCAGGAATGCAAGTTAAAGTGGTAAACTCATACGAAGCAACCTGCAGTTCATGAAAATAAATGGGTATATGAAAGTTCCTTTGGGGCTTCAGCAACTGGAACCAAATTTATGCAAGTTAGCGCCAAAACAAAGAAGAAGAAGAAGAAGAAGAAGAGGAATCTATGCAATGGTAGCATAAGCGTATTGCTTGTATGCTTCATACCATGCATATAGTATCTTTTAAACATTCAAACTTCATATAGAAGGATGAGTATTGGTCTATAAGATCTATGAATAGCAATAAATCTGATGTAAATGATACAATTTCCATGTCTCAGGCCAAACATGCTGGCACATGATGTTTTATTTACGTTCCCAAACAACACGGAGAATACCAAAAATACAACTCAACAGTTACAAACCTCAGAAAAGGTTCCAGTTAATTTGTTTAAAAGTGTTGATTTCCCAACAGAAGGGAAGCCCACAAGGCCAACTCTTGCATCACCACTTTTTGTAACATCAAAGCCTTCTCCAGCACCACCACCCCCCTTTGTTGCTGGTGTAAGAATTTCCCTTCGAAGTTTTGCAAGTTTAGCCTAAGATCAAATCATCACAGAAAAGATATTAGCATGTTGCAAATCAATCAGTTCGGCATAAACAAACTTCTAACTTCTCAGACTGAGGGAAAGTTGACAAAATATTGTTAGGAAACCCAGGAAGGAAGTTTATAAATAAGTATAAACATATAGTTGGGTGTTATTTATGCGGGCACTTTCACCAGATGATAAAAAGATAATCAAATTACTCAATTCAAGAACCAGAAAACTGTTTGCAAGTTAGTCATCCAAATATACAGAGTAACACCACAACGGAATCCATCTCAACCTACCAGCATCATAAAAAGATGATATAATGGTCATATATAAATAAAGAATTCTATTTTTCTCATAGGCTAAAGCTACACTCAATATTCAGATACAAGTTAATAAATTGAGGATGATGTAGCTTAGGTGACTTTATTTCCTTGGTGTTTGTATACTCAACTAACATGTTATTCACAAACAACAGGAGTTCCACAGAAGAGAGAGACAAACTTTTAGATGTCCTAGTTTTGTAGCTGAAAATATAGACATTCTTACCCATATAACAACCTTCACCTTAGCTATTTCCAACAAATGGGACAAAGTTATAAAATAAAAACCCATAGCACTTCCCCCAAAAGGCTGTTGGCTAAACTGATGATTACAACCACCGGAACCATCATTTAAGAGTGATTCAATAACATTGCCCATCTTATCTCATATGACGCGGCATAGTAGTCCACTGATAGCGAGTACAATATCCACTTAAGAAATGTGCAGTCACGAATAACTAATTGAAGTACTTTCGGTCCAGAAAGTCAGTTCACTTATGAGGCACAACACTACAAAACATTAGGACTTCCATTTATAGCAAAAATCATCTACCAAAAATTATAAAAATACACTTATAATCTGCTCTCAATTCTATATATGCCATTTGTTTGATTTCATTCAACTCCACTCACAATTTGATAGGTTCAAGGTCTTGTTCTCTAATTGGAAGGGAATAAAGTCTCCACGTCATTAAAATACAAGAAAAGCAGTCATTGGCTATGAAACTTAAGTTTATTATATTCGTGTTTAAGACAATGATCAAGGAGAAAAGTAAAAAACTACCATTGCGAGGAAAAGAAAGAAGCATATACATATTATGATTAGAATATAATCATCTTCAGCAAGACAAGCATGCCGAAGTTTACCTTCAGCAAGCCCAGATGATGGGCAGTTGCTTTGTTCTTCTGGGTTCTTGCCATCTGCAACACCAAAAAATACAGAGAAATCAGCATTCTTAAAACATCATATGCAACAGAACATGAAAAACCAATTATTCAAACTTTACAACAATGAATAGCAATAAATCTAAACTAGCTCGAAAAAGCTTCAGTTAAACGCTGTCCTAAACGAACACAGAAAACGTCATTAACTCGAAAATAAACAATAAGAACCCTCAAACTCTACCAACACCATTTCCTTCTAGGCTTTGGTAAGAACATGAATAAGAAACGCTGGCTAATCAATTCAGAAACATAGGAATCAATTCCTCCCACCTATGCCTATTTCCAAAATCTTTTCTGCATATACATGGAATAACTTAAAGCATTTTTTTTTAAAAAAATCGATTTCTTCTGGATACTATCAATTAATTTCGGAGTCACAGCTTTAACCGCAGAACTAAGAACAAAACGACCAAATTGCTGGAAACCAAAAATCAAAACAACGAACATCCTAAACTAAACGATCAAATATTCAACCACACAATCGACGCAAAACAGAACAACACTTTCCCTAATCATTTTTTATTTCTACATTACCTCATCTTCGATGTCCTTGATTTTCTGCATAACGGTCGCCATTGTTGCTGAATAGAGAGAAAGAGAGAAGGTGAGGATCTCTTAAACGACGACGTAAAGGCGGCCGAGAGCTATATCAATATCACGAATGCGGAGCTAGCAATTGTTTTGTCTGCCGGAGACGAAGGCGGAAATTGAGTCTCACCCAAACGGGCCCTAAGAAGAGTTTTCTAGAAGCCCAAACCGTCTTTCCGGGTCATCCTCCGGGTCGGGTAAGTTTGGATCTTAGGCCCAATTTGTGATTTTACGGATATTTCAGTCCAAATTTCTGAGTATATGGTATTTGTTTGTTATATAAAATCAATACCAATATTTCGTTTGATTTGTTTGAAATAGAAGCTCGTGATATATCACTGGGCCCAATATAAATTACTGTTACGAAAGAAAACCAGATCACATGAGGGAAGGTTGTGATATTATTGCTAGCAGTTGGATAAAAATTGTCGTGATATAATTATCTTTATTTGCATTATTTTTAACCATAACTCAAATAACAAAATAAGGGAGGGAACTAAAACAAGGGCGCAATTGTACAAGCACAAATTTATGTGTTAATGTATCACACAATAAATTATTTCGACCTCACATAAAATTAAATTAACATATCCTAATGGGCTTCAGAATTGTCCATTTTCTTACCTGAATACGATACGATGAAGTAAACACGTCCCTTTTGTATAATAGTTTTGTGTATTTGATAATTTATGGTGATTAATGAAATAATATATTATCTATTCAAGAGTATTAATGTAATCAAATAATATATGATATATCATTTCCTCAAAAAAAAAAAGAAAAAAAAGAAAGAAAAAGCATACAATTACAAGGATAGAGTATTTGGTATGAAATTGTGCAACACCGTCCGCTCTAGGGAGGTGTGTCATAAATTTGAGGAATTACCTTTACTTCGTCGATATTTTATTCTAAAATTTATTTTGTTTGAGTTAACAATAATTGATTTTAGTATAAACTTCAGAGGACCCCCTTATGTTATAGCGAAATACTAAAAAAAATTTCTATAATTAGAAAGTAGCCTAAACACTCATATGTATTATTTTATATATGACAGAATATTCCATTTCTGTCAATTACGGACAGTGTTGACATTGCATGCGCCAGGGGTGCGGGTTGTGGTTGTCTTAATTCACTTTTTCCTTTTTTTTTATATTGGCCTCCTTCCTCACCAATTTAAAAATATTATCTGCTTTTTTATGTAAATTGCAACCAAATCCCTTTAATTTGTTAAATTTTCAAAGTAAACTAATTTTTAGTAATTTTTTTAAATCTTCGTCATAATATGCTTAAGCCTAAAAAATTAAAAAAATGCTAAATTTCTATTCTTTTTTAAATGTAAGCACTAAAATTATCAAAATTAAAATTCTAAAAAATAAAAATTAGGATTTTGTTAACTGAAGTTTTTTTTCTTGTTGAACTATAAATATTCATTATATTTTCATTTTCTATTGATGCAATAATTGTCTAAATAATTAATAAAAATTGGAAAAAAAAAACTATAATTAACTACCATTTTGATTGGTAAATATAAAATATCCATATAATTATTATCTTTTAATTTAAATTTGATTTCATGTTATAATATTAACTAAAACCATAAAAAGGGATAAAATTTCCTTTTCATATATTTTTTTAGATTTATAAAAACAATGCAATTTTTCCATTTTTTTCCCAACTTTTTTTCCTTTCTTCTACATTCTTCACCTACCACCATTGACACCAACCGTGGACTCCAAAATCTCAACCCACCGACAAATCCCATGGCCCCCCTTCGCTGCCAAGTAGATGATTTGGGGATTTTTCAGAGATTTCCCGAGGAAGTAGTTCTTGTCAAGGAACTATTTCCCAAGGAAGAGAGTAGAGGCATCGCCGCCTTTGTACTTCTCCGTCATCTTCCACTAGGAAGCTGTCGAGGGTGGCGGAAACTTGGGGGCATTGAGGGACTAGAGGAAATTGATGATTGTGGAAGGTTGGATCGGGATGAAATTGCCATACCATATGAGATTGACGGTAACGGTGCCTTTGAGGATTGCAATGTTATGGTATTTGAGAGCCAGAGATGGAAAGAGATAGGAAGGGGGGGAGGGGGTGCTTCTGCCCTGCTCTGTGTGAGAGAGAGATATTGGGGAGAGAAAGGTGTGGAGCTGTATTTTGAGAGAGAGGGGGAGAGAGACATACGAGAGAGAGAAACGCGAGAGAGAAACGTGAGAGAGAAAGTGAGATGTAGGGGAAGGGAGAGAGAGAGAGAGGTGTGTGAATATATATCTATATGTATATCACATATTTTCATTCATAATTTTTATTTTATATTTTATTTTTATATTGAATGTTCATGACCGTTCATTTTCTAAAATATAATCCAATAGTCATTAATAAAAAGGCATACTGGTACTTCAATAAAACTGACGGTGTTAAATCTACATTGTTGGAAAGGGCAAGTGTGCTGAGTTTTTCGTAACATATAGGGTTTTTAGGCTATTTTCCGATCATAGGAGGTTTTTTGCTATTTTTCGATAACACAAGCGGGTGTTATGGAATTTGGAAATAATTTTTAAATTATCCTATTTTTACAGATTTATTTTCAAAATATCCTTTCTTTTAAAAGGTTTTTCATTTTACCCTTTTTGAATAGTGATTTTACTATTTGAATAGTAATTTCACTGTTCAAAGTTTCTTTATTTGCTTTATTATCCAAACTTTCAATTTATTTATGGTTTTATACCTCTAAGTTTTAGAAAAAGTACGGTATATCCCAGTTTTCATCATATATAAATTTTATTAGTTTTATTCTTTCTAGATTTTTACAATTCATAAGAATATAATTTTTTAATATTCTATTTGTTTCCGAAAGTTCTTTTAGTTCTTTGTCAATTTGTTCTAGCTCTTTAACATAGTTTTTAAGAATTTTGAGATTTATATTTTTATTGGTAAAATCTAGAACATAATTTTCTTTATTATTATATGTTGCAATAAGAATTTTTAAATCTTTAGGTAAATCCTCTAGTGGTTTTAAAATTGCTATTTTATATTTATAATTGTTCTTTCTTTTAAATTGAGTTTTTATAATATCAAAATCTTTACCCATTTGTATATCTTATATATCCAAACAATAATCATACATTTGCACAAATCTCATAATTAATGATGATGAAGTACTCTAAAACCATATATTTTCATAACATCAAGTAGAAAAAATATTTCTATTTAAATCTTTTAAAAGTATATTACCTTCTTGAAGTCCTTAATTCTTCAATCCCCCTTCCGGACTCGTCTTCAATCACCTCGACAAGCCTAACTGGTTTTAGCCCAAACGCCCTCCTGGCTTCACGGGACTTACGATTCCAAACGGCTGCTGTCTCAAACGATGTAATCACTACGGCCTTTGTAGGGTTAGAGGATTTTTGGAAAAATAGAATAAATACAAGCTTAAAAGATTTCTATAAAAAAATTTCTAAACTTGAATATATATGAAAATAAACTAGTTTTATTTCCTTCAAAAAGGATTTATACAAACATGATTTAGAAGATGGTTACAAATATTTATAAAAGTTGGTTTCCTATACTATGGATATTTTTCAGAGTGAGAAATCAGTCTGAGTTTTCGAATGCTTTACAAATGAAAACTAAATACAATTTATAGAGCTAGAAATCTAACTATTTGGACTTCAAATTTTTCTTTGGCGTTCGTTGTCCTTATCTTTATGCGCTGGAATCTTTATCTTTATCTTTTTATCATCAGAGGTCAAAAGCTGTCTCCCACAACTGTCTGCCATAATGCTTTAGTGGAAGATGACGCCATGGCATCCGTCACTCCTTGCATTGACGTAAGCGCTTACATCATGATATGCAACAACCAATCATTCTGCAAGCTTTCTTCCTTATAGTCTCTGTGCAATAAAATTCACGTCTGAAAAATTTAGTGAGGAATTCTTTTAGCAATGGAGATTTTATTTGTCCTCCTTTCCTCAATAAAATCCAATTGTTGGCCTGCATGAGAGTTTCATATTGTCACTTCCAAAGAGACTCAGCAATGGATTGGATGGCTTTAATTCCTATGGCTCTTCGTTCTGTGATCTATGAGCTGGTGAACTTGAAAGATCGAAAATTCTTTATACCAGTTTCAATCTTTTAAGTTTGTGGTTATAACATCTATAGTGATCATATGTTGGACTTCATGCTAAATGCGCATCTCAAGTTCTGGGGCTATAGAATAGAACTTGAGTATGACCTCTCTATTTCTAGCAACTTGACTGACATGGGATTTAAAGCGGTCATCAAATTCTGAAATTTTCTTTAGACCCTTTCCAACATATAGCAGATCTAGAAATTCATAGTTTGCAAGTTAAAAAACTTTATGAGGATCAGCTCCAAATATGGCGGTAATTCATAGATGAACACTATATCCTTTATAGTAGAATAACGTTCTGGAATTCTCCCATTTATAGGTTTCTTCAGCAACTTCTTTATATTCTCTTTCCCATTTATTTGTAGGAACAAATTCTTCATTGAAACCCTTGTTGTTGAAGCTTTCAGATTTATTGATTTTTATTTCAATAACTTTAGCATCTCCTTGAGATTTAGAAGTTTTTTCTTTATTTTTTATAGAGTCCAAAAAGTCTTTATCAGATAACAGTTTATTATTTTGACTTCCAGAAAACTCTGTTTTATCTTTTCCTTTATTGATCTCCTTTTTATCACTCTCATTTTTAGCATTACTCATTTTTTTTCTTTTTCTTTATTTCTAGATTCAAGGAATAAATCTAAACTTTTTTGAAGGAAAAAGGGCTCTTCTAAATCTTTCTTGAGAGATATCTGTAATTGTTTTAAACTTTAATTCTATCAAATCTTTAAGAGTTTTATTACTGTCAATAATGTCTTGACAGACCAAGACAATATCGTCTATTTCATTCTTTAGCTCTTCAAGATCCATCTTTCTTTAGAATTTTATTCCTGCAGAAAAATAAGAATTTATAAGATGATCTGTATCATCAACACAATTTTTGGGAAATTGTCACTATCAATGGATTTGAAAAGTCTTTACCACCAACCATTAGATAGTGGACTAGCTGTATGTATAGTGCATACAATCACTCTATTTGCATTTATAGGGAAATGCACACTTATCTCATCCATTTTAGAGTTGGAAAACTCATTCTTTTCCAAATTCTGTATTTCTAGAAATGAAATCGGATAGAAAATTTTCTGAACCTTTTATATACTCTATCTTGAAACTATAAAAGGACAGGAAAACTTGCCATCTATATAGCCTTCTGTATTGGGGTGTATTTGGTAATTTATTGAAAATCAAGGATTGTATTTGGATATTGTCGGTTTGAACTTTAAAAGGTCTTTGATATAAAAAGAGAGAGAATTTCTGAATTCCTTTTATGATGGCTAGAAGTTCATTCTCATGGATTGTATAGTTGACCTTAGCTTGACCGAAAGTACCACTTGTATATCTGCATATCTCATTGAGATTGATTTTAAGTAATGCTGCCAATAAAGATCTGAAGATTCTGAACCATCCATTTGTATAATTAATTTATCATTTTCATCAGGGAGTTTTAATTCAGTCAAAGTTTTACATTCTTCCTTTAGATTTTTAACAATTTCTGTATGTTGATTACTCCATCCTTTAGTATTATTTTTTCGAAGCAATTTTTGAATCTCATGCTTCTTTTTAGCAAGATTTATTATGAATCCCACAGCATACTTTAGACAATCGAGAAAATTTTCAATTTGATTTCTATTTTTCAATTTATCAGGAAATTTACAAATTTTCTTAGATATATGGGGTTGAAGTTTAATTCCTTCTTTATTTAATTTTAACCCTAAAAATTGAATTTCTTCTTTGCAAATTATAGTCTTTCACTCAGATAAAACTATATCATTTTCTTTACAAGTTTTAGCAAATTGTAATAGATGAGTTTTATGGTCTTCTAAAGTATTAGAAGCAATTAAAACATCATCAACATAAACAACAAGAAAATCTTTATATCTATTAAAGATTTTATCCATTCTTCTTTGATATATAGAAGGTGCATTTTTTAATCTAAATGGCATAACTAATCATTCGAACTGTCCTTGGGTGAACTAAATGTTGTATATTGTATACTTTTAGGTTCCATTTTTATTTGTCAAAACCCTAAAGTACAATCAAATTTAGAATAATATTTCTTTCTTTTAACAAGGTTTGGTAAAACTTATTTATTAGGGAGATAATAACTATTTGACCTAGTAAAGTGATTTAGTTTTTTATAGTTTATTATCATCCAAGGTTTTCCTCATTTTTTCTCAGCTTTATTTTCAACCATGAAAGTTGGGCTACTAAAAAGACTATTACTCCTTCTAATTAAAGATGAATTTTTATATAATAATTTATTTATTTATTTATCAAATTTTTTTCTATCCTTTTCTGTATATAACATGGGTTTTTCTTTTATAACTATATTTTCAGTTAGCTCTATTTTTTGCCTTTAAATCTGACTCCTTATAAAAAGCCAGAGGATGATCATTATAATTTTCTTTTAGCTGTTTTATTACATCTTCAAAAGTTATCCGTTTTATTATTATATTATGTATTTTTATCGAAATTTATCATACGGTCCACCAAGCTTCGCTAGCTGAACTCGGAATGGCTCATTTATTTGGGGTAATTTTAAATAATGATTACATTTAGTTTTTAGGATAACATAATAAAGATTCTGCGAATAAAACTGAAATTGTTGTAGGAAATCATTTCCTAACAATATATCAGTTTCAAGAGAGTTATAATCATATATCGTATTTATAGTAATAATTTTAATTCCTAATATAATATTTACTTTATCTGTCCTTTTATTAATAAGTTCGGCTTGACCTGTAACACCCTTTATCTTTATATTACCATTCTCTTGCCATTTAGTACAGAGAAAGAATTTAAACAAAGTTATTTCTGAACCATTATCTATTAAGACACATATTGTTATATTAGTATCTTGTACTGTTATTTGTACAAAGACATTCAAAGAAAAATTAATTCCCTTCATGTTTTTTACAAAAGATCTTTATATTTCCAATTTATAATGTAACTCCATGTTTCTCTATTTTATAATAATCACATTGATTTAAGAAACTATTACCTAGAATTATATTGTAATAGTCTCCTGCCATATCACTATTTATGTAGCAAGGTACAATTATTCTTAAATCTTTAAAAATTATTGAAACTTGTACCTCTTGATCACAAGTTATTAATTGACCTTCAAAATTTTTATATTGAAATATTGTAGAACCAACCTTTGCAATTAAACCTTTATTTTTATGTTTTGTAAAATGATTGCCACTAGCTCCTATATCAATTAATATATTTGGTCCTTCAATATATTCTTGACCATTAAAATATGTAGCATTTATAATCATTGTATTGGTCATGTCTTATCTTGTAAATTCAACATTAGTAAGCGATAACTTACTAACACCTTTCCTAAATATAGTATTTTTCCCAAAATCTATTTGTGGTATTGTACCACTACTAGATCCATATTCTAAAATGGGTTTTCTATTTATTTTAATTTCATAATCTTTTATTTCTTTTATTTCTTCTATTATTGGTAACTTTATTGTTGTTATATCTCGACATTCATTATCAATTTCAATATAAAATTTATCTTGATATATTTTACCATAATTACTATTAGTAAAAGCATAAATTGCTCTATAGTAAAAGATAAACGCTTGACTTTTATCTATTAGTTTTAAATATTTTAAAAGTTGAAAATGTAAACTTAAAGTATCATATATATTCTGATCATTTATATCAACACTATATTTTGGGTAACAATTAAAACGAAATTGTGAATATATTAAATTTTCTTCAACTGTTCTCAAATGACTATTTTTAGCATCTGTAAACCTTTGGTCATGAAGTGAAATAACTATAGGACTATCTATTCCATCTCTAAATAAAGCTTTAACTAGGATTCGAATCCTTCCAAGATAAACATATTTTATCTTCTTTCTTACTTCTTTATTTTTGATTTTTATTTAAAGCTTGATTTATTGAGGATTTAGTAAGCAAATTTAATCTAATTTGCCCTTGAGTATATTCAACATGTATAGATTTTTCAACTGCATGATAATCATAAATATTTATCTTTTCTCTTTTTATGAAATCACCAAAAGACTTAAAAAGACTTTTAGTAAGGTTGGTTGCATCAAGTTTTAAACCTTTTTATTTTTACTAAAGTTCTTGATCAAAGGTTATTCGTTGAGCATAACCTTCTGATCCTTCATACATTTTTACTTTTTTATTTGAATCTTCAGTTTCAATTATATCTTTAGTCATTTTCAGAATTACTAAAGTATGTCTCTTCTTCAATATATATTTCTTTATCTAAATAATTTTATATATCAAAAACTTCAGACAATTCATCTTGAAGTTCTATAAATTCAGCTTCTATACTTTGAATCTTTTTAGATTTTTTATATTCTGGTGATTTATGTCCAATTTCTCCACAATTTCAACATTGGCATTGTGAAAGATTTTTATTTCTTTTATAGTTAGGTTTTCTTTTAAAATATCTTCTTTTTGATTTTATATTTTTCTTTTGAAAATTATTATATTTTTTATACTTCTTTTATGAAACCTTCTTTTCTTTTTATTAATTTTTTCTTTATTATATCCCCATTGGTTGGGTACCTCAAATTCATTACAATATAAAGGTGAAAATTTTTTAGTTCTTTTATATAAATCTTGGGATTTACATAATTTACTTAGCTCTGAAAAGAGGAAACTAATCCGTCTTTCTAGAGTAGAAGTTGATTCTTTATTTTCTTCTTTTCATTTATTCATTATATACTTATTCCAAGGATGTGGGAGTTTTAAAATGTACATATTAAGATATATACTCTGATCTTCATTACTATAATATTGAGTATAATAATATTCTTTAAATTCACAAGTATATTGTTTTAAATTCTTCATACTACAAATTCTGAGATTTATTAAGTTAGTTCTTGCTTCTTCTTTTTCTTTAACACTTTCTTTATCGGGGTCATGCCAATTTTCTCCTAGAAATTCACTAGAAAGATAGGCAACTAACATTTCAATTCCTTTATTTGTAGTATCTATTAGTTTAGTTTGTACATTTCTTTTTATCAAAGCTTTAGTGTTTTCAGTTAATCCTTGCCACCAATTGAAAACAATACCATCAAATGTAGCAATTAAATAATCTATTTGTCTATTTGATATACATGTATCATCAACATTATATAAAAAGAAAACTTTCATAGTATTTGCCCATGAAATTATAGCCTTTTTAGTATCTTCTTTACAATCTATATTTAATTTAGAACCTCCATGATTTATAGGTTCACTATAATTAGTATTTGGAGTGAATTTATTTAATTGTTTAGGATATTTATTTTTCTTTATATGATCATCATATTGCCTTCTATATTTAGGAATATGCATCATTTCTGATTCCTCTATTTTCATATCTTCTGGTTTTATTGTACCACTTGGGCCTCCAGTTGTATTATTAGTGTTAACTAATATTTCATATTACTCTATTTCAGAAAGATCTATTTTTTCAAATTGATCAATTAATTCATTAATATCATTCATCTTTATCTCTCTCAAATTCAGAATTTTATTTTTTAGGTGGTTTAGATGATGTAGCTATGTCTTTACCCTTTTCTTCCTTTTTAAGAGCTTCTTCTTCAGCTAATATTTTAGGTAATTCAACATTAATCATATATGCATCAAAGGAATTTGGATGCACTGTATCTTTAACAGTTTTTATTGACTTTATTATTATTTCTCTTTCTTTTATTTTTTTGTCGAATTTATTTTTCTTTAGACAAGTATTTTTTATTAAATCTTCAACGTTTGAATTACAAATCTTTAAGATTTGAACCTCTCTTTTAATTCTTTAAATTCTTGATTTAGAACATATAGCACTTCAAGTATTTTATTCATTCCTATAGTTAATTCTTCAATATTTTTAGTTATTTTATCCATTTGTATTTTTTATATCTATTCCAAGATATTTGAGCATTTTGTTGGGTACCTTTTATCTTTTGTTTGCAACTTTGTATTTTTGCTTTAGTCTCTTCAATTCTGTTTTAATGTGTTTATATTCTCGATTATATTTTTCACGAATTATATTTAAGCTTAAAATAAGATTTATATTATGTATCCATCGTTTAAGATGTTTATTTGTCTTCATAAGCGACTTAGAACATCTAAACCTTCTTTTATTTGTTTTATTTTGTTTCCCAAAAAACAAATTCTAAAAGCATCTCCTCTATGATAAGTTGGCTTTCTTAAAATAAAATCCAACTCTTTTTGATATAGATACAATTCTACTTGAAACCTATGTAATGTATAATTAGGCATTGCTAAGTAGAATCATTATTACTCTACGTTTTTTATAAGCTTCTAACTTTCTATAGTACAATTCTTTTATGTCAGCATATTTATATGCCTTGGCTTTTTTCTCTAGAGATCTCAGGATTTTATAGTACTTCTCAACCTTTTGGTACCTTTTAGTGTGTTGAAACGGTTTATTCTTCATGGAAAAAATAACTGCCAATCAGTTTCATCACATGAGAAATCACAAGATAATAATTCAAAATTTAAGTCATCACTAAATTCTTTATCATTTATTTTTTGTAAGTAAATAAATAGCTCTTTAATTATTAAACGATTTATGATTGATATTTTTAATAATTCTAAATATTCCATATTTTATAAATTTTTATTAATCTTTATGGCTCTGATACCAATTTGGACAGGGGGTTTTACTTGATTTAACATAACAAATATAAGAAAAATTAATAAGTAATAAAAATTTAAGATTTGAGTTTAAACAATGTAAATAAGGATGGTTGTGACTTTTTCTATTTTAAACATATTTTTTAAAGAAATTTTATAGTTAAAATGTACTAAATTGATCAAAAAGCTTTAGGATGGGTTTTAGTGATATAAAGAATAAAAGTTGGGTTTTTAAGAAATCACTCTGGCCCACATAAACAGTAAAACTGAGGTTTGAAAAGATAATTTAGGATATTTTTGAAAGGTTTTAAAAAGGTGGGTTATTTTAAAAGTTTGAAAATTAAAAGAGGGTATAATAAAAATTATTTTTGGAATTTGTCCTTGATTTTATTATCAAGAAATAAAAAGATTTACTATCGTTATTAAGTATTTATAGTGTTAATTTAGGCTAAATTAATCAATTAGGGATACACACCAATATTTGAGGGTGATTGCACTTTGCCACCTATCATTTGCATTTATGCGAGAATACTATCTAATCTTCTTGTATTGATTTCTAATTGTCCCGGGTTCCGATTCTAGCAACATGTAGACGAATATTCTATTACATATGAGGCAAAACCAAACCATCACTTATAATATACATTGAAATGCGAAAGGTATTCAGACAAAATATTCATACGACCGCAAATTGGGCCAAAAATTAATTACGAAAATTTAGCCAGTACTAGAAATTGAACTTAGATTTAGCTTGCTCGTGAAAATGTAGAACAAGATGATTAGCTAAAAGGATTAAAACTTGTGGCTAAAGTATTTCAAAATCCTATTCAACGATGACTAAAGTTATTAAAAATTGTGGATGTAAGTATGTAAAAATCTTAGCCCCCACTTTATGGGTAAATTTAATATAGCTCCAATTGCGTATATTGATTGAATTCTTTTTCTTTTTTCTTTTTTGTAATTAATCAAAATGTGCCTGTGCAAGTCCTGGTTTGTGTTAATGTGTTCTAAATAGGACAAATGCAGACTAAATATTACTCTCTACGTATGCGAGTAGTTAGACTTTGTCCCCTAATCTATGTTAGAAGGGCGAGTCAATAATCAATTTAAAAAGGTTAAGTGGTGTTTTGGATAAACACAAATGACAAAAAAAAAAAAAAAAAGAAAAAAAATTGCAATTGACCTCAAATATTGAGTGTTGTGCATGATTTGCCTTTTTTATTTTTGAATCACAATTACCATTAACACATATAGATGGCAGATTTAAGGTCACCTTTGTCCAAATATTAAGTTTAAAAATATTGTACTATTTTCTCATAGGTTAATTGAGATTTTTTTCTTTTCAAAATATTATTCTAGTGAAAAAGTTATTCCCAAACTATTACTTTTTCAAAAGTATTTCCCATATTATTACTTTTGTTGTCATATATCTTTCATTGTGAGCAAAAATAAATTAGTAAAATATATTATGCCCCCTTAAATAATTCTCTTTAAATCAAAGACCCTCATGAATATATTTTTATAACATTTGGCTCCTTAAATTTTTCTATATAATACTTACACCTTTGATACCCAATGAGTTGTCATTACTATCCTTCAACAATTTTTTTTCCTCTTTAACTTTTCACTTTTTTCGCCATTTTTTTATCTTTATTTCTTTATTCTTTATTAATATTAATAGTTGATTTCCTTATTTCAAAAATAATGATTGGAGAATTCCCTTTTTTTACTGAGTGATTATTAACATAATTTTGTTAAAAATTAACCATATACATTTGATTTTTAAGATTAATACTTACTTAGGATATAAAAACATGATTATACTTGTCAATAGCACTATATATATTTTAAAGATGACTAAAAATTTATAAAAATTCAAAATGATTTTATTTTTTAAATTAATAATTTTTATTTATATCTATATTATTATAAAAAGAAAGTAATTTTTGTGTCTAAAATGACAGTTTATTTTTGTAATTTTACAAAAATTGCCCTTCAACTCTATGTGAAATAAATAGAACTATGTAAAATTGTGGCTAAAATTGAAAATTCACATGAAATCAATTCAATTCGGATACCAAATTTTGATATGTCAATTTTACTCTTTTAATTGGTAAACACATGCAATAAATAAGCAAATAAAAAGGTCAATATTCTAATATTATATCCAATTTTAAAACCTATGTTCTCAATCCACAAACCACTTTCTCTAATTACAATTACTTATTTTTTTTTCTTTTTGTGTTTATTCTTTATCATATAATTTTATTTCATATAATTATTTTATTTTTAAATTATTATAATTTAATAAATTATTTCATATAGTTCTTAAAAAAGTATTCTTATTTATAAAAGAAATTTAATAATATATTCATATTTTCAACCTAAAGAAAAATTAAGTACTAAATTGAAATATATTTTTTATATTTTACCCACACGTAGAATGTGCAATGCTGCTAGTATTTTTAAAATCAATTGAACATGAAACTGTGTTATAATGTTTAAGTTTTCAAAAAATATTTAACTTCTCATATTCTAGATAAAGAGGAATTAAAGAGAGTAATTAAATATAAAAGGCATTAAGTGCAACGTAATATAATTTAGGCGAATAAATGATAAAAAAAGTTTTATTTGGAGGTGTGTTTGATACAGGAAGAATAATTTAAGGGGGTAGATTATATATTGGAAGTACAAAGAGATAAATAATGCAAATAGGGAGTAATAATATGAAAATTAATTTAGAATTAGTAATAGTTTGGGCATTATTTTCTATGAGAATAATATTTTGGCGAAAAAACTCTAGGTTAACTCTAAATGTATTAATTAATAAATTTAAAACATATTTATAATAGATTTGGAGGACAAAATTTACATGCATCTACCCCTTTTTTGTCCCCTTTCCTACCCTACATTCATATTCATTTTTGAAATTATTAATTACATTCTATTTTTTTTAAGAGATAGAATTATTAATTATATTCCAAATCTTCATTTTCTAAATACTTTTTTTTTTTCTATTGCTCACGTGTAGGTAGTAAACATTTTTCTGTTTATTTAATTTACAACTACATTGAGTTCATTCAACTATTTTGCGGAGTCACCAACCAATTTCCAATTTTCCGGTTTATATAAATACAACTATTTTTTGAAGTTGCAGATGTTCCTCAATTCTCAAAGCCCACCTACCACAAATTCCCACTTCTTCATCAACCACTGCTCTTCGATTTTTCTGGTAAGCAAAAACGATTCTTTATTATTCACCCTCACTCGTATGTTTTATCTCTTGTTTCCCTCTATTTTCGGGATACGTTCACCACGATTCCAGAAAAAAAAAAAATCGTTGCTCTCTACTTTTTCGTTGATGTGCGTGGTTCTTTTATATTTTCATTTGATTGTTATATGTATTTTATCAAATTTCTGCTGTTATTTTATCTGGGTTTTGTTGGGCTGATCTTGTTATGTGTGGTTTACGCAACATTTGATTTACTAGGTGTGAGTTCATGGCATTTTGGTGGAAGAGAAGAGAATAGGATATGAAAGATGGGATCTTTTTCCTTTTTTTTTAAAGGGGATTTACTTTTGATTCTTATCAACAAAAAGTTTGGATGTATACTGGGATTTGTTTAATTTGCTAAAAAGTTTGGATTTATGCTGGGATTTGTTTAATTTGCTGAATATGTTAGCTCACTTTGTTTGTAGTGGTTATTTTGTTACTATTGAAGCATGTCCTTGAGGTTTGTTTTCTGTTGGAAATGTAGTCTGAGTCTGAAGACGAGGGAGTGACATCACATGGAGGCAAAAGTTTCACAAGGTTTGCAATTGCCCACATGGATAAGCCTGGAAAAGGTTGCACGAAAACCGGTTAGTTCTTTGCAGTTTGTCCAGAAGGGCCGGGAGCAGCATTTGTGTCAAACACACGCTTCTTGTCATTTGCCAACTAGAAAGGGAAGATCTCGTAGACCTTTGGTTTTGAAGGTCTCATGTTCTTCTGAAAACAGTCAAGGTAGTTAGTAATTAATAGATAGCCTGAGCTGTCAAATTGAAAGCTGTGAGGAATTGTCTTGATAGTCCTTGTCTGAGCTTCTTGTGGATCCTTCATAGCGGTTTTGCCATCTGACTTGAGTGTAATTGATTATCTTTTGTAATTAGTTCGTTAAAGTTACTAAAATATCTGAACATTACCTTATTCTGCAACCGTCACTCCCTGAAAATTAGTTTCATCGTACCTATAAATGGTCCTATGTAGGAATTTATCTGCACCGTTGATTTGGCATGTTTGATATTTGGACCAGGGAAAGTGAAGTATCGTCCATTTCATTATCTGTTTGTCGCTCCATTACCATATACAGGATTTCTTCAGTAGCTGTTTTCAGTTACAAAGATAAATTCATAGCAAATTCAGGATTTAACCTTTTGCATTATTCTTATTGGACATGTAAATATTGTTGATTGCCAGTTATATGCTCAAACTATGACGTCAAATGATTGTTGCTTGTGAAACTGTGAGCATTTGTGAAGGCACTCATACAGTTCATCTCAATTCTTTGTTTTCTTGTTTCGCTAATTCTGCTTATAGCATTGGACGAGAGAAACAACTCTCCGTCGCTTCTGTGGTGATCACATAAAATGAAAGAACTTAGTGAGAGCTTGGGAGAGATTCATGGGCCCTAATATCCTTCTATTTCCTTCTCTGTTCTTTTCTAGTTTCGGTGCTGGAGTCTGGAAAATTTCCAGCATTTGATGAATCAAAGACCATAAAGGTAAGTTCTTGTGATGTTTTATTCCATGTATTTTAACAGTTCAAGTCAGCTTTTGATGCAGTCTAGATTCTATTGCAGAATATATCAGAAGAGGTTGAACCATATCTAAATGGACGATGTATTTATCTTGTTGGTGTGTACACATCTGTTTCCTTGAATCAGTGTATTCAGTTGCTTAGGTTCATTTTAACTCTTTCTATATGTTGCAGGAATGATGGGATCTGGAAAAACAACAGTGGGCAAGGTTTTGTCCGGAGCCCTTGGATACTCATTTTGTGACTGGTTAGCCCTTTATATTACTTCAATTTCTTGCATTTGAGATTATGTTATTTTTTATTTTTCATTTTCGTTTGCAAAGATAAATGAGTAATTTTTTGCTGCCACTCTAGTTTTGACGATTGGCAAAATTGGTTATCTTATCTCAATTACTAATGACAGGAAAATATCAGTGATATCTTTATATACTTCTCGTTATCCCTTAGCGACCGAGGGAGAATATGGTCTTTTCAAGAAAATATTAGATAAGCCTAACTAATGGGATTAACAAATAAAATATATATTAGTTGGATTTTGATCCAGCATTTTCCCTCTATTATGCCAGGCTTTTCCAACATATAAGCGAATATTTGATTAGTATCTTATCCCATCAAGAAAAGTGAACATTGGGTATATTGTTTTTGGTTGTACTTCTCTGACAAATATAAGTCGTGTTACTTGTGAATGATTCAGTGATACACTGATAGAGGACGCCGTTGGTGGGAGTAGTGTGGCTGAGATCTTCAAGTTATACGGCGAGAGTTTCTTCAGAGATAACGAGGTTAGCGACCGACCACTAAGAAGTCGTTTTCTGACTAAATGGGTCATTTCCAGGCCCTAACACCAAAAGACTTTATCTTTTCAGATTCAGTTAATTGTTGGTTTGCTCTGCAAAAGGCCTAGTTTACTAAATAAGTTAATTGTTTGAATTATTTCATTGCTTTGGTGAATGATGGATATTTTTAGAGCACAAACTTTGTCCTTCTTGTCTGTACTTTTTCTCTAAAGGTTCAACTTTTGCAATTTTTGCTCTTTAGACTGAGGTATTGAAGAAGTTATCTACGATGCATCGATTAGTTGTTTCCACGGGTGGAGGTGCAGTGGTTCGGCCAATCAATTGGTAATAATATGTAAACTTGTGATCGCTTTTAATACTATCAACTTTTCCTATGCTTTACAGTTGTTTAAAAGGTTACCGTTCTTGTACTATTAGGAAACACATGCAAAAGGGTATCAGCGTTTGGCTAGATGTACCTTTGGAAGCCTTAGCACAACGAATTACAGCTGTTGGAACTGATTCTCGCCCTCTTTTGCATGACGAACCCGGAGATCCTTATGTAAAGGTAGGTTATTAGTTTTGTAAATGATTTTAGTCATCTTCAAGGAAGACATAGTTTTTATATGTCTGAAAGATCAAAAAATTTAGCGTCTCTCCTCTCTGACAAACTTAAAAGTTTAGAGTGGTCAGATAATTGATGTGAAAACCTAGGCGAAACAGGGGATTTTGAATTCAAATCTCATCCCTGCCTATTTGTGAAATGTGTGTCACGTGCCAGGTTTGGCAAAAAAAAAATACTGCCTGCACGTGGAGATATGTGTTTGAGATCTTGAAATATTTACTTCCTCTTCTCCTCTCTAACAACTAGTGTTAGATGAGACGGTTACTTAATGGTATAATTGAACTACGAATGAAAGAGAGCTGATATCCTTTAAGTGCTTATTTTGTTCACTTTTACAATTGCTTCTACCCTGTTTTCTCTTTTGTTTTTTTTGGATGGTTAATTGCGTCTACCTGGGTTCGTGTAGACCATGAAGCGATTATCTGCCCTTTTCGAAGAGAGGGGTGAAGCATATGGCAACGCTAACGTCAGAGTTTCTCTTGAAAGTATGGTTTCAATGCATTTATATATTTATATGCATATAATATAATATATATACATATATATATATTGTATGTATATATATTCTCTCTCTCTGTGGGTGATCATGTTGAAGGATACACGTCTCTTGTAATAGATATTGCAGCCAAACTTGGATCCGAAGATGTATGCAGTCTCACACCAACTATAATTGCAATCGAGGTCCGTCTCCTTCTTCCTATTCATTCTTCTCTCTGTTAGATTTCATCTATTTTATTTTGTCTGTGTTGTTTGGTAAATGTCGCTACTTTGATTACACACATTGTCAGGTACTCGATAAAATTGAGAACTTCTTGAAGAAATAAGGACATACGTCATTCGATAAAATTGAGAACTTCTTGAAGAAAAAAGGACATACGTTATTCAATTATGTCGTCTCGTTCAATAACCGGCAAGGGTAGTGCCATGTTTCAATTTTTCAGCTGAGATATGGCACGAATCCCTCAAAAACAATTTGCGGGGCGGCCTCATCTAATAAGTTCCGTTGTACGCTGTAAATATTGTTTTCATGTTCTTATGGTCGATGTTTCGCGTGAATTCAACTGGATTTTTGGTCATTTCTTTGTATTTTCATGTGACAGACCTGGTATTTGTTTGTTTCTAATCATTTTGTTTGTGTTATTTCGTATTTATGTATTCCGAATGCTCTTGTGATTTTTCTGATGTGGGGGCTTGATTTGGTTTGAAGTAGTGCATTTTTTCATCTAGCATTATGTATGGTGAAGGAAAGTTGACAAAAATAAACATGTTGTGATTAATGAAATTCTTATCATCTGTAGGGCTGAAAAATAACCAAACTACTTAGACTTGAGATTAATCAGAAAAAGTTCATTTGAGCTCAGTTCGTAAAGTTAAACAAATCAATCTTGAACATATTTTTCATTCGATAAAATTTAAAATTCATTTTAAATTCAACTCGATTACTTAAAATATGATAATTTAAAAGTAAAAGTATCAAATTACTCGAACTAAGCTCGTGTATGATTTGATTAAAACTTGTTTGAATTTGGTTCATTTAATAATCAAATAAAACTCAAATAAAAATTTAAACTCAATAAGAAATTTAAATCAAATTCAAATAGTACTTAGTTCGGTTTGATTCAAATCATTTACTCCTCTAATATCATTTGTTATTATAGCTAAAATTGGCTGACACTTACGTAGCTTCTAATAAACTCAAAAAACAAAGAGCTGTATAGACTATAGTTGAGGTTTAGTAGGTGGAAACTAGAGTTACACTCATTAACGGGTTGTGCCCAATTTATCATTAGTGAATCAAAACTAAAATAAATTGACAAAGAGCAGAAATATTGAGGAAAATTAATAAACTTGCCCAGAGTACAACTGAAATGAACTTTTAGAAGAAGCAAATTTCCAGAGAAAACATGTGTTGAAGCTATATTAATCTTATTTAAATTCCCATTCTGATACAATTTAAAATTAAAATCAACAAAACATGAGAGATATACAGAAAACACACATACAGATACCAGCTGATCATGTCCAACTGAAACAAAGAAAAAAAAAAAACGCAAAACAAGGATTGCCAATTCTACTCTTGTAAGAATCATAGCCTTGCTCACCCGAAATACGATAGCAACAGTTCCGTAGATAATCCTTCAAAAGCAGTATCCAGAAGGCATATTTATTGCCATCTTCCCATAATGCACGATCATTTCTCCAAAATAGAAATGGGGCTGGTGTGATCACTTGAAACACAAATAGATGAAGATAGTGTGTATACGTATATGTTCTGTTTAATCAACCTCACAACTTTGAGGGGGCGGGTAGCCATGCTAAGTTCGTTGTAGCAACATGTATAGTCCTGCATACCGGACGTTATCTTGGGGGCTTTTGTTCTGTCGATAAAATATATGCATCAGAATTAACAGCCAAAGCATAAACGGGTGATAGAAAGAAAGGTAACTTTTACACGGTTGTCCACACAGAGAACTACTAAAAATTTCTAAAATGCTATTCCACGAGCAACACAATGGCTGCAAGACATTCCGACATAGGAAGTAGCAATAGTTATTTCTTCCTGTTTTGGAGTTTCTTCATAATCCACAAAGTTCTAAATAACCTTTATACTCAAAGGAATAACAAACAAGATATCCTTTTTGTGGTGGTAGAGTGTCACACTCCACAAACTCCCCCACGATATTGACCACCTAGTGGAGGTTCAAAAGTGACATGCCTACTTTATTTTTTTTGTTGAATTAAGTGACATGCCTACTAACCTAAGAAATTTTGCCTTTGTTCACAGATCCATACAAAGAATATGACCTCGTAAGCTGATAAATTGCGACATATGAAAATATAACAAAAGAATCACCAAGTAAATACATTTCACCGTATAAGTCCTAACCTAAAAACTTCAAGCAAATTATAGAGTGGCAAACTGATGATTAAAACTTTGGAAGCCACCTCAAAAGGTAGAAATGTAGCAAGGTTGAACAAAAGAAAGATATACTCGTTGGTTAACTTTATGTTGGAGTCAGATTCACCATTAACAGTGGTTTCTAGTTTCTTAGGGAAGAACCTTTTTTTAATCATTTGGCTTGTGAAATAGATCAGGTTCTTACTAACAAGCAAGGAAATAGTGGACTGCTAATTCTCTGATTAAGGACAGAACTCGTACAATAATTCAACAATCGTTAGGGTTCACTTAACAAAGAAATGAATGGATTGAGTACCCAAACTTGTGCACTCAAAATACCTTACTTGGTTAGTTTACCAGTTCTGGTCAGCTTAACACTGAAGTGCTAATCTAACAATCAAGCTATGCTTCTAAACGACTTTAGTGGTCTTCCCACCAAATGAGAACTGCAACTTTCACTTCGTAAACCATTTCACTCAATCAGACACATCATTGATAGTCAACACACTCATCTTAACTCAGTTCTTCAAGTACTTGATCGAGCGAAAAAAAACCATACAAGAAACAAATAAGAGTTAGCACTAGTTTAACAAGTCTTTAAATCATATCACACAGAATATTCTCCACACAGACAAAAATCATTAATTTTCACCTATACAAATGATAAAAAATCGAATGCAAAATCAGCTCAAAAATAGCAAGACTCAAAAATCATACCTCCTGCATCACAACTGCACCAGTACATTAAAATTCAACGGCCAAGCAATGTGAAATGGACGCCCCTTTAGGAGCCACGAGAATCACCTCCAACCTCAAGATTGTCCCGCTTAATCCTCCATCCGCATCCCTCTTCACTTCAATCTCAGCACACATAATATCCACCTCCTTCCCATTTACTTTCCCTTCCCACACAACACACAACTTCCCATCCATATTCACCATTGTTGAGCTACACAAGAACTTAGGCAACCCTTTATCCACCCCTTTCAACTCCTTCCAAACATCCTCCTCCACAATGTACCCGCGAATCTTGCCCAAATAATCATAACAATACAACACATTGTCGACCACCGCAGCTCGACCCCTCCACCCCAAATCCAGCCTCTTAGGAACACTCTTCCACTCCCCACACCCTACATCATACACCACCCCACCCCTATCTGCCATAGCATAAAATCTACTCCCGATCATCGCGCTCGCGTGCATCCACTTATCCCTCAGCTCTATCTCACTCGGAACTGCAGCCCACAAGCCCGTTTCCGGATCAAAAACCTCAGCCCAGAAAATCGATCGGGCCCAATTATCCACATTACATCCACCCATTACATATATCTTCCCCTTCCATTCCGCCGCAGCGGAAAATTCCCGAGCCACCGTCATTCTAGGCCCCATTTCCCACTTATTAAACCTGCAATCAAAAACCCATACATTGTTAGACGGGATATCATTGATAGACCCGCCGATTACGTATATTTTCGGGCCCAGGGCCAAGATTGAAGACCCGACGGGGTGTTTGGGCATCAAGGGTAGGGGGATGAGGGTTCGTTTGGATTTTGGGGGATTTTGTTCGGAGTACCAGTGGAAAGATGAGTCGATGCGGAGAGTGAGGTGGAGGGAGAATTGGGCTGTGCGGAGAAGGGATCGGGTGCGGAAGAGCTGGGGGGAATTTACGGTGGAGCGCCAAGATTTTGAGACTAGAGAGATGAAGGGGTAGTGGAAACGAGGTACTCGGGCCAGGATTTGGAGTGAGATGTCGTCCGGGACGTTGGGGATGAGTGGGCTTGGATACGGCGGCGTTGTGGCTGCGTAGTTTGTGGCCCTGGCGGTGGCTTGGTCCGCCATGGGGTGTGTGTGTGTGTGTGTGTGTCTGTGAGAGAGAGAGCGAGAGAGAGAGAGAGTTGAAAATTGATACAGCGAGCCACGGGAAAGTGCACTAGGCTAAATTTTGTTTGATCACTTTCTTGATTTCTTTCCCTTTCTTTAGGGTGTTTATTTTTTTTTAAATAATATATTTGTTCTAATTCGTATTATAACCATAGTTTAATTAAAATTCATATTATACTCATTTAAAATGCACATAAAAACAATACAAATTATAAGTATTCTCAATTTAATGATCATTGCATCATAATTTTGTCATGAAATGTTCAATACATGCATGTAATAATATTATATAGAGTAAATTAACTAAACTATTTTGCGATTTGTCAATTACGAATAAATCCCCGTTATTTTGTTGAATTACCAATCTAATCCTAACGTTTGTCAACTGCCCTACATATGTTAATCCTTTGTGACCTGTGAGTTGTCAATAGAATTTTTAACTAAATTCGTAAAATTGTTGCATATATTTTTCTATTATACCATTATCTCCATATTTTGACCAAATTTCGATAAATTATTTTGAATTACCTTGAAGTTTGTCTAAAAAATAAATGAATCTCTCGGTCTTGTGGAACTACCAAGTAAACCCTAAACACTTGTTGTCCATTCATCTTCAGCATCCTATGATTTTTTCATTTTCTTGAATTTTTTTGTACAATGAGATAGTAATAAAATATATGTTTTTTGGGCTCAAATGAAGGCATCGGGTTCAATCACATCAGAACGAATTATGGGATGGGTATTTTACACTTGCCATGTGATTGGTGTATAATTTAGAGAGACTGACCATATGACAAGTGTATTATCACTTGCTACATAATTGATTGGGTGCGATCAAACTGGGATTGGGCAAAAATCTTCTCTCAACTTATTGCCATTTGATCACAAGGTGGTGATTGGTATGAAGGAAAGAATTTGGGTGTGAATAAAATGTAGTTAGGAATGGTAATTAAGTAGTAATGAATAATAGTAATAAAAATAAATTTAGCACATAATTAAAATAATTTTTATATAAAAACTATTTAAAATTTTTTAATTCATATAAAATTTATATGTTGTATTTAGATAATATATTAGTATTATATATTGATGATCAATGTATACATTATATGCTTTTAACATATGGTTGATATATTATTTTTTATACATGTTATAATTATGTTTGTGTACTAATATATTATAAAGGACATCTGAATATCCATTATTTCATATTTATATATGAAATTATACAGGTATTTATTGTATTTGATATAATATAATCACCTAAAATATTATAAATATCAAATACACTAGTAAATTATTTAATATCAATTTTATATTATCATATGTGTTTACACATGAATATATGTTTACATGTGAATATATGTTAGCATATATGAATATATTATACATCTTAAAAGAATATTAAACATAAAATTTAACTACATATGAATAATATATATGGAGAGATATTTATATTATACATCTTAAAAGAATATTAAACATAAAATTTAACTACATATTAATAATATATATAGAGAGATATTTATGTAAGTATAATTTAATACATATTTAATGTTTTTATTAATATTTAATTAGTGTAAATATAAATTTTACAATATATGACAAATTTAATAAGTATTGTAATAATAATATAATATAGTTTATTGTCAACTTATTGAGAATAGTCAAATCCATGGAGATAAAAAGAATCACTAAATCCACATATGTGAGTATGGTGATTCCTACGAGAATGAGTATTCTCAATTCTTTTATTTTTTTTCTGTTTTGAGAAATGAGTTCTTGGAATTTTAGATTACTAGGGTAATTTCAGGGCACTATATATATAACGTACAATACCAAATATTGCTTCGGTTTTGATACCAACTAGACAAATGACAAATAGAGTCAATACATACTAGATCTGCAAGTCCATATATGGTTCTAAATCAGTACCGTGTCTCGTTTCACAACTTGGATCTGACTCTAAAACATGTATGATTCCTATCATACAACATTTATGTAGTTCACATTAGTAATGTACAAATGTAACTAATACCAGATAAGATAAACAAAGAATTAGTTTGAAAACTTATCTTTTTCAGCAACTAGTACTAGAAAATGTCATACCAAACATTGGCAAATGTCATTCTAGTAACTTGTTTCAATGAACGAATCGTTGGCATTTGCCGACTTGCTTTAAAGAAATATTCGCCCCACTATCCGGTGCATTGGGACAGTGAAATTCCTTCTAGGATAAGACAATCCAAAGATTCTACTACACGCTACACAACTGCATAGGAATCTCACTTCGAAAACTAATCAACTCTTTATACATGTATGCAAATGCTTCGATTTATGACACTCGTATTCGAGTAAAGGTACGAATTACCAGACTCAAATCAAGACATAGAGACGAAGTAAAAAAGTACGAGCTGTGTTCACTCACAAAGATCTTAGGCACGTATTTAGAGAATAGAATTCTCACAAAGATCTCATAGAGATTTTCATCTCATGTCAGAGTTACTTATATCTCTACATCTTTTCCAAGTCTTGTACTATTTATAAAGAGCATAGAATTTAATACATAAAAGGTGCTTTTAACGTATTAATTTAGTAAATCAAAACCGACTATAACAACTAGAAATATTCCAGCAGTTTCTGTAACTTAATACCAGTTACATCTGAAACCGTTGGTATAATTTTTAGCAATGGTTAGTAATGTTCCAAGCAACAACCAGAAACGTACTAGTCAAAATAGTCGTTTCCATGATTAACACTAGCAGTAAATGACATATAAATGTTTTGTAACAACTCACTTCGATTTGAATTTTGAATTCAAACTAAGTTCCAGTAAAAAGATAAAACTAAGACAATTTGCCCTATGCGGAACTTGGTTAATATTTTGATAAGTAATCATCATTTAACCACATAAATGCACGAATTGTGTTAGTTGAACATCCAATGTGGGATATAACATAGCCCACAAATATTTATCTTTATGCTTTACTTATTCCATAATATATATGGACTTTATTCTATGGATTCAACCATAAATAGCATCATTCTGTCATTTAATAAAAACAGCTATAAATATTAACATACAAACACGTAATTTCCAACACGAGTATTCCCAATTCTAAATTATAATAACCGTGTCATTAAAAATAGACATGAGAATACAAGATTCATCCCATTTCATTCCTACATACTAATCATGCCATAAGATTGTACTAAAGCATAGTGAGAAATATTTTCTTGCTCAATTGATCTATTAATTATATATCATGCGGTATATTCATTGCTTATTTGATTCAACTTTAGAATTATGTTTAATTTTTTCCAAGTTCTTTGTTTTTTTTTAATAATACACACGTATATACATCACTGTTAGGATCTGAAGACTGACATTAATTTATCTGTATCTTTGAAAATGGAGTATATATCCATTAAGGCAAAGTCTCGAACATTTTTTTATAAGTCCTTATGTTAGGCACGCCTCACACCAACACTTACATAAGTGGCCCGCGCTTTTTGCCGACAAAATGCTTAAGAAAATGTGAAGAATAATTAAATTTGAGGAAAAAAATAAAACATATGATATTAAATTTTCATAACCAAAAAGACGAAAAATTGACAAATACGAAGATTTAGAATTTAAAAAATGGTATTTACCAATCAACTTTCCACAGTCGAATAAGATTCATATTCTCAAATATTTCTCGAAAAACAAAGTTGCTATAATTGAGATTTTTTTTCATTTATGTGGTATCACATATTAATTAATTAGATACAAGGTATTGTTTCATTAAAGGAGCACAACGATGTGATTCGTTAGAAAATTAAATAATTGGGTTCGTAAAAATATTATATTGGGCATTTTGCATATGTGGAAGTCCATTTACACTTTAAATATATTTGACGGATCCATAATTAGAGTATTTAATGTAAAAATTGCGATCCCTAAACCAAAAACATAAAACGTTATTCTTTTATGACCATCACAAAGAGAATTGAAATGACAAGTTTCTTAGCTCAGAAGAACACGAAACCCAATATTCAATTTTCTTCCATTTTATGATGGATCAAAGTTAGTAGTTTAACATGTAAATCATTATCTAACCATTTGTCTACATGATTCGTACGAGTAATATTAGAATTCTTGTTGTGGATTACTTCTGTACAAATCCACATTTTAATTAAAATTTTTCAATAAGTGGTATCAGAGTAGGGCTTGTTGGATGATCAGATATATATGATTTTTGGACTCACTTGATTATGCTTTTATATGATTATTGAGCATATTTTTTATATATCGACTGATATATATTTATGATTGGTATATTCCTTTCGATATATTCATAAATCTAGCATTGATTATCTTTTTTTATATAATTTTGGATATTCATATATTGAATAAAATGTTAAAGGAAATCAATCCATAAAGTGTTTTTTTTTCCCCGAATGTTCTTATTGACCAAGTTATTTGTAAAACAAAAAAGAACGAAAAATGTTCGAAATTGGCGTTCCTGTGGGGGTGCAGACGCTTGCGGCTCAGCACTACAGAAAATCCCAGGTTTTCAACTTCAGAAAGGATGATAATTAATTGTTGGGAAACTTCAAATTCCCTATGAATGGAGCAACCTCAAACGTTTTGTGTAACAACTAACAACAATACATCCTCATAACACACTCACTCATTCATAAAATTGTGTAGAAATATGACAAAAATCCAAATCTCTCGTGGCATTATTATCTTAACATGATTAATTATTTAATTATTTTGAAAAACATGCTAGCATATATCATTAAAGAAAAATATTTTTAGTACATATGGAGCACATACATCGAGCAACAAAAGAGTCAACCCTCCATTTATATCACCGACAACGTGACCATATAAAATGTTGTAACAGTTTTATTTGTTTATTTTCCTTCCAATGAGAAAAATCAGCCACTTCACCCATATAAATCCAAATGTCTACTAAAAAAAAGTTAAAAAAAAACACTATATATCCAAATGAACAAGCTTGAATCAAATTAAAAGTTCTGTCATTTTTATGGCCCGTTTGGATAGGTTAAAAGAAAGTGTTTTTCAAACTATGTTTTTTATAGTGAAGTTCTTTTTTATTTTTTCTTTTCTTTTTGAGACATGCAGTTTTACTTTAGATGCAGTAGTTAAAAATATTTTAAAATATGATTTTATTTGAACCTATTCTAAATAGTTTTTTTTTTAAAAAAAAGTTACTTTTGAGTTTTTCTCCAAACTTCTGCTTTTTTTTTTTTAAAAAAAAAAACAACCAAACACTTTTTTTTAAAGTGCTTTATTTTTTTTTTCCAGAAAATAAGTGGTTCTCTTCTTAAAAAAGCCCATGCAAACGGGTTCTTTCTCTGTTTCGTTATGGTAGAACAAAAGGCTAGTGATAATGCCAAAGCAATATCCATATCACCGTAGCCAATTTTAATTAATCACTCTACCACCTCAAGATTGCATACATTTTTGGTTTCTTATTATATTATTGACATTTAATATTTTCAAAAGTGACTTAATCTTAATCTTTAATTATTCCCTCTCACCTAATTCATGAACATGTTTCTTCTTCTTTGAAAACACTGTAAAATTAATTTTGCTTATACTTTTCAATCTTAACTCCTCTTTTTCACATTTTTTCAAACTTTCTATAATTTCGCAAGAGGTTATTTATCTATCCATATAAAATCCAATATTTCATTATTTAGTAAAAAAACTCATTGTTCCGTTTAATGTCACCATGTCATGAGTGATTAGACTATGAATTTCAAACTCATTATTTATCAATACCCACAATCTATACGTGTAATTAGGTGAATTTCTGAAAACATCATGCGATACATCCCTTCTCTCCCATCGAAATCGACAATGAAATAAGGTAGTTTGAAAAAAATTCGTACGAAATTGCCAATGAAAGTTGTCCTTGACGACGAGCGTATGACTGCCGAGATCGTCATCTTTGGAGGAGCAATGGGTGAACAATGGAGAGTTCATATCGTTTGGGAGGTCATTAACAATGTGTACTTCATACCAGTTGCCTATGACTATACCGAAATTGATGTTACTATCTTCTGCGATTTTTGTAGTAACTCGAGATGATATAACTATAGTCAAATCAAGAAGGAGGAGGAAAAAATAAATAAAGAGAAGAAGGTATTCTTTGTAATAGACACCATCTTGCAAAATTGACTTTTGATAGGTTTTGAGTACAATGGTTCATCCCTTTTTATAGGAAGTAAGAGCCTACTTTTACAATGCAAGATAATTTAGGTTTTTCTTACTATATTAGGAGATTATAATTAAGCATCATCAATTCGAGATTTCGAGTGCTATTTCAAATTCATAATCTAGTATGCTAGTGACTTATTAATTGTAACACATTGTGTTATGGACTTTATCAAAGATTCAAACTTTAAGGGGTTTATGGTAATTTAAGAAGAAAGAGTGTTTTATAATTACAATAAATCTTAAGGAATGTAGCTGTAATTCACCTAATTACATGTATAGATTGTGGGTCTTGATAACAACCTTAAGAGCATCTCGCTTGTTTATGTTGGGAACACAACATAAATTGAGAATCCGATTGTTATAAACTAAAAAATATTTTTGGCATGAACTAATTAGATTATGGAGAAATAAACAAACTGGTTTGGAAATATTACTTGTGAAATCTATGATTCGGATTCTCACTTTAAATATGATATTGCAATTGCTTGCTATTGTATCTAGACTTTAGCATCCATTAAATATTATTGCCTTTTATACTATATAAAAAGTGAATTAGACATATTTAGCATTTTTATGACAAAATATAGGCTAAAATACATTTTGCCTCCTCGTATTATACCATTTGTAACACTTATCTTTTTATACTATCGAAAACATCATTTACTCCCTTGAAATTGATTAGATTAAATACTAATGATAAAATTACCCTTTATTTCATTATACATATATTTATCTAGCTTGTTGTTTTAATATCAATATTTGTGTAAATAGTTATTTCTAAATTTTTGTAGTACAATATATATATTTTAAAAATACCAAATAACTTTCTAATTTATAAATGTTCAATTCCCAAGTAAGGCATGTATGTATGCAAAATTTTAATGAAAAAAATAGTTAAATTGAAAATATAAATAAATTATTTTTCGAACAACTTAATATTAATTAGTTATGCATAATTGATTAATGGAGTATTTGGCTTCAATATTTTAAAAATAAAACACTTTAACCAATTTCATTTAATTAGTTAATATTAATTATTTTAAAATTTTAATTATATTATATTATAATATAATTATTTTTTATTATTAATTGATGGATGAACGTTTATAATTGAGAAAACTATTTGACATTTTCATTATTCATTTTTATGAAAAGAATCTATGATTTGAAGAAAACCGATGTACACTTAAAAGTTAAAATTATTGTATGGTGATTTTTGTTCTAGTGGATTACGAAGATTCATCCATTCAATAGATGTACACTTTCGATAAGGTGCAACACGCCTTATGAAGGCGGAAAGTTTCAAATGTGCATAAGAATAAGAATGTTCTTTCAATAAGTCGCGATCGCAATCACGGCTTAAACTGAGGGCCATTTGTGAATTTTGCTATATTTCTTTCTTTTTTTTAACACATATCTTGTCTAGTAAGTTTCCTATTCCCTTTAGGGCTTTGGGTCATTTTGGATGGGTTTAAAAAAAAAGTATTTATCGAGTGTCATTTTTTATAGTAGAGTTTTTTTTAAACTAAACAGTTTTGCGTTTGGATGTGGTAATAAAAAGTACTTTTATTTGAAGCTACTGTGAGTAGCTTCTAAAAAAAGCCCCCCGGGCTTCTACTTTTTTTAAAAGGCCATCCAAACACATTTTTTTGGGCTCTGAAGTGCTTTTTTTTTTTTTCAAAAAATAAGTGCTTATCATCTAGAAAAAAATCCGTCAAAACGGGCTCTCTATTCTAGGACTAGGGAGTTCTATATCTACATGTTTAGCCTTAATTCTAGGACTTTGCACGGATGATCCTTTTTTCCATTATAAGAATAATTTGTCACATAAATGAATATTGACTTCATTTTATTATAAGATATATAGAAGGGCAAAAATATATATGTAAAAAATTATGAAAAAGTTTTAATTCAAACGGTGTATTTACGGATATTAAAGTAACATAAAAGAAAATCGTGAAAATAAATAGCAAATAATAGGTCACAAATTTGTTTTTAACGAAGTGTGTAATTTATCATAATATATACTCTTGTAGTTTTAAGTCACATTTTAATTACAATATATCTTCTAGAAATATTTTTAGCATACACACTTATTATTAACTTTAATTGCATTTGTAATGAAGTAGGAGGAAAGTCTTTTACATCATAAATATTATTATTTTTTAAATAATTTGTATATTAATAAATAAAAGTAAAATATGGTTGAGAAGATATTTCTATGTATTAACTTTTAGAAATAAGGATACCCACTCTCTAGGGGTATATTAACAACTTCATACTTAAACTTTAATAACAAAAACTAACTAACAACAACAATAACAATTATCTATTTAAGCTACAACAGTTGAAAATTTCATAAGACAACTATAAAAGAAAGGTTTATAATCATGTCATTTACAAATCATTCCTTCAAAGGATATATATCTTAACCAAATAATTTTCAAATTTTCTTCCACAAACTATGAGGACTTGCATTCTATTTAATTTCATGTGTAGAAAATAAAAATTCAACAAAGAAAATTTAATTTTAAATACATAAATGAAGAGTATATAATATGACAAATAAATGAAGAATAAATATACTTGAATAAAAACAGAAATGACAATCATAAATTTAAAAAAGAAATTCAATATTTTGCTTGAAGATGCCAAAAATTCACAAATAGAATGCATAGAAATTTAAAAGATATCAACTTGTTTGTCTTAAAAAATTAATAGGAGATAGATTGTAAGGAAGGGGGAAAAACAAAAAAAGATAAACGGGACAAAAAGGACTCAAAAAATTTATGTGAATGTGACATGGTCTGAATTATATATTGATATATGCATGTGCTTTTCCAGTCAATTAAGTAATATCAAATTGGGCAAAAATGAAGGAACTAAAAAAAATTAAAATAGTAATTAAGATAATGAATTTAATGACTTTTTCAAACTAATTAAGGAAATAAGTATATTTGGAATGGAGCAAAAATAACTTATCCAACTCATTATCTACATAAGAAAGAGATGAACACATAGGGTGGACATAATTTTTAATATATATATATATATATATATATATATATGATTTGAGAATATACTTTCTAACAATATTTTTAGTAAGAAAAAACTCACCATGAATTAATTGTAACTGCATTTATAAAAAAGCAAGAGAAACGCCTTTCACGTCATAAAATGTATTCAATATATTTAAGAGAAATATAAACAATGACAGTTGTAAATGTAAACTCTAAACATTGATAAAACTTAAAAATACGTGCCTTGTTAAATAAAAAATTGGGATAAAACAATTTAAAACTTAATCACTAAAATATTTATTTATAAACAAAAAAATAAAATTTACTTCAAATTTAAATAATCAATATTAAATAAAAAACATCTTTAAAATTGGGATAAAAACAATTTAAAACTTAGTCATGAAATATATGCGAACAAAAAAATTTTTTACTTGAAAGTTAAATAATCAATATAAAATAAAACAATGAAGCATCTTTTTAATAATTTTAAATATCAATAGTTTCTTACTTTAAGAAATAGTCATACGCCAACTTGCCTCAAAATCGAAATTTCGAATATACTTACATAAATTGTTCTATTTCACAGCAAAACAATTGAAAATGATACTCAAAATAAATAAATATCAATACTCTAAACTTATTTACCTTCAAGAAGTATAAATTATGACTTACACAGGGTGGCTTAAAGATGAAGAAATAGGAAAATATAGGTTGTTTTGTTTGTGTGTGTGTGTGTGAGATGTATGTTTGACATATGTCTATTATGATTTAGTTTTAGGGCTTTGTGCTAAATTTAAGGAATTAAATCAACTGCAATTTAATTTAACTAAAAAGTTAAATTAGCAATAATATCTGTGCATGATTTTGTTTCTCTTTTTGAAGCAACTATGTGTGCATGATTTTAGAGAATGATTGTTAGCAAAACTATGATTATAGATTCATGACCCAATGTCATGGGATGGATTTAAACATGTAGATTATAAGATTTTTGAAACTAATGGAAGTACAATCAACGAAAAAATTGATATAATTGGGCCAAAATTAAGGAACTAAAAAAAGTTTAAAATGCATATTGATATATGTATGTGCTTTAAGAATTCCATTAATTAATATGAAATCAACCCAAAATCAAGGAATTACAAAAGTTTAAAATAATAATTAGGGATAATTACACTCAACTGCCCAAGGTATGACCAAATTATAAATAAAACTCTCAATTTTTGAAAATTATCTAGAAACCGTTAATTTTAACATATTTTACCTATTTTACACTTCTGTCAAATTTGATCAAATTAATTTTGTAAATTGCATAGGGTTGATTTCATAATATTTTGAAATACATGAGGTTTGTTTTGTAATGCTTTATATTAACTTAACAAACAAAATCGCTATTAACCAAACAAATATATATATATATATATACAAATCTTAGGATCCGCATTGAAAAATTGGGAATTTTTTCAGAAAAACTAAACACATGTTAATTAATCTTCATAATACAACATATATATGATACCTTAAGTATCACTCTCAATGAAAAACACTAAACTACTAAAATCATCATTTCGATGAAAAAACATCATTCATTACAAAGATTTGAGGGAATTTTGTTTTTATCAAATCCATATTAGCACTATAATTTAGTATGCATACCTTAGGGTTATCTAGGTAGTTTCTGATAGTAATTTTGTCAAACCTTAAAGTGGTTTAGTGTAATTTACCCTTTTTTCAATAGTAAAAGATTTGAAGACATTTTTGTCTTTCTCATATCCCCGTTAGCATTATAATATAGTATACATAATTCAGGGTTATCTAGGTAATTTTTAGAAACTGAGGGTTTAATTTGTAATTTAGCCATACATCAGGGTCGCTCAGTGTAATTATCCCTAATAATTAAGATAATGAATCTATTGACTTAAAACTTATATCAAAATATTCACGCAACATAAGTAAGGAAATAATTTGTCCACCTTATTATCCACATAAAAAAGAGATAGACACATAAATTGGTCATTATTTTAAATATAGTAATAGATTAGATTAGATTTCCAGCGCATATTTTCAGGTTTATTTAACATGAAACAATCTTTTACTCTTAAAAAAATGAACTCTTTGTTTTTGAGTAATTAGACAAGCACATATACCACTCTTCTCCAAGCCCAAGTCATACACATATGATAGTATTCTTAACTATAGATTTACTACCAAATATATTTTTTAACTACATTTGCAGGAGGAATTTGATTGCCAAGATAAAAACCATCACTCCTAACTAACCACGAACATATGTTGCCATTTGGTTTTATCATGCACAACCTCACAAGAAGGAGCAACACCCTTGTTAAAAACGTCGAATTATATGTCTTTCGAGTACCACCTGAATCGACAGAAAAACAACGTCGTTCGAATAAAGTTGATACGAAAGTGTCAGTTAAAATCATTGCTCCCACGAAGCGTGTGGTCTCCCATATTGTTATCTATTGAAGCACAATGGATGATCAGTGGAGCCGAATTGTTTGGGAGGTTATTTTTTATGTGACCATAATAGCCTTTGAAGGGTTCGGCTTGGTCTTGGGGAGGGGCAATAGTGTTAGTCAAGGCGACTAGATTAAGCGAACGGGTTAACAAAGAGATGGCATTTTCCTCTTAGTGAAACTCATGTCGGAGAATAAATGTTTTTGGTTGTTCAAGTTGCTGAAATAGATCATTGTTTGTAGTTAAGTTTGTTCAAGCTTGAAAATCTATATTGCCAAGTGCTTGTATTGGATTGAAGATTTGGAAAGTTACGAGCGGGATTGGGAAGTTTTGAAATTAATAAAGAGGTAATAACTTTTAGGTATTTAGAGATTTGGAGATACGGGAAAGGCAGTTGTTAGCCTTTATGATCTTTTGGTGATGATTTGAGCTCGGCTAATATTGGAAAGATTTTGATACTAGTATCTCTCATGATCCTTTGAATGAGGATCTGACTTTGGGAATATTTGATCGGCTAATATTGAGAAGATTTTATATGAACTTCTTACCTTAGGAGGATTGAATTGAGCTTAGCTAATATTGAGAAGATTTGATATAAACTTCTTACCGTGGGAAGATTGATTTACTTACATTCACTCATCAAAAGCCGAGAAGGAAGGATCTCTTGTCTTTTGATAGGCAAAGGGCTGTGGCTATAAATAAGCTACATTCAACACTAGAAATTGCATTTCATTCACGTTGCTTGCCTTTGATTGATTTTGAATGAGCCTTTTCGTATTGACAAACTAAATAAGTGTACTAGTTAGTGTGTTAAGGACCAGACACCTCTATATTGGTACCAGGCTCCTACCAGTTGCACTTTAATTTTGAGAGTAGTTAGAGACACTCTGTATTGTTCCTTTTCAGTTTGTTATATTCGCAATACTAATAACATACGTTTCACAGGTTCAAAAGCCTAGGATGAAAGATACCTAGGTAGTGGATTAAGCTTCGGTCCAACACTATACATAACTGTGTTTTTTTTTTCTCCAAGTTATTGTCCACTATTTCTAACAGAAGTTTTTATACTTTCTCTGTTCAATAATATTATTTGTTTTAGAGAATTTTTATTGTCCCATAATATTTGTCAATTTGAAAAGTTTAAGAGAGCATTAAATTTTTTTTCTCAAACTTACCCTAATTTATTATTCTACTGCAAATTTCCAAATTCTATCCCCACCCATTCAATATTCCTCCTATGGTCAACAAATTTAATATTCCCTCATTATTATTTTTTTCATTCACCAAGATTAAACTAAAATCAAATACATTTTTGTAGAAATATTTATATCACTTAAAAGTGTGAAAGATGTATATAAAATGCCAACAAGTGAGGGAGAGAGATTATTTATAGGAATTTCCATGGATATCCATTGAAAATATTAAATTATACAAAGTTCGTCATATTTAGTTATCCATATCATTCAAATATTTGTATAATCAATTTTTCAATTGCATGAACATTAAGTTATACAAAATTTATAGTGATACTGAAGGGAATAAAAATTAATGAAGAGATTGAAAAAAGAGACAAAAAATTAAGAGAGAGTTAAGAGAGAGCGAGCGAGCGAGAGAGAGAGAGAGAGAGAGAGAGAGAGAGTAATTGAGAGGAGAAATCACTAATCAGGCTTTGGATTTTCAATTTCCAACTTTTTTTAGCGGAATGTGATGAAGAATGAGAAGGGTAATTTAATCAAATTATTTTAAATTTAGTTAAAAAGAAGCCTATTTATTAGATTAATTTATTTGCGCGAACAAGTCTAACACATCTAATATTATGGGATAGAGAGAATATTAGTAAACTAGCATTATTGCACACTCTATATGTGTGCAACATATAAAAATTATATAATTTAATTCAATGCCTAATTTTTTTTAAGATTAAAACATAAATATTATTTAACTTCCTCAATAAGTATGCTTTTTTAGAACTATTTGAAATAATTTATTAAATCAATGACAAGGTAAAAGTAAAATAAGTTAAAAATAAGATTATGTGATAAAGAAAATAAACACAAAGAGAGAAAAAAATGTTCAATGGGAGATTAGAGAAAGAGTGTGTGTGTGTGTGAGAGAGAGAGAGAGAGAGGGAGAGAGAGAGAGCCAAAAGAATTAATGCTCGGTAGGGAAAAAAAATCTATTTATTAAAGATGGGTGGTAACTTCCAAAATCCACGATGAAAAAGGAGCTATAGAGGAAGTTATGAGTTGAGAACGTGGTTTTCTGATTTGATTTGATTTGATATTATGATAATGACCCTTTTATTTGCTACTTTTTATTATATGTATTTTCTAATTGATTTGATTTGATATTACAACCAATGTTTTCAAAATCAGACCGGACCGGCCGGTTCGATCGGTGATCGGTGGCTGGTCCGGTCCGAACTATCCCAAAAAACCAGCAGTGACTTGGATCGGTCAAAACCGGTAAAAATCGGTCAAAAACCGATTGAACCGGTCCCGGTCCGAGGACTGGTTCGGCGAGCTGGAATTTTTTTTTTTTTGGTCTTTTTGGAACCTGGTCAGGTCTTCCCCAGCACAACAGCACCAGCCTCTTTCTCTCTGCCTCAGACCTCAGTCCCCTACTCCCTTCTGTTTTTTCAAATCTCACAGTGAAACGCGCCTCACTGCCACGAACCGCCGCGCCTCACCGCCACGAACCTGCTCCTGTCGCCGGCTGGCTGCTGCCTGCTGGTAGGTAATTCCTTTTCCCATTTTTTTCATTGTTTTCCCCGTTTGCCCAAATATATCCCCTCTTTTTATTTTTGTATTCCCGCCCCCCCCCCCCCCACCAAATTTCAAGTATATTAGTATACTACTTGTAAATTATTAGTTTGGAAAGTGCAATATGGAAAAAATCAATTTTATTTATGGTGTTTAATTCTAGTTTTGTCATATCATTGCAAAAATTTTAGGGTTTTTAAAATGAATTTGAAAATACAACAAATTTTAAGGCATTTAAGATGAGTTTTAATATGGTAAAAATTCTAATTCTATGTATGATATACCATTGCAAAAGTTATAGGACATTTAAAATGAGTTTCAAAATGGCAAAAATTTTAGAGCATTATGTAAGTTTAGTTTTATATTTTTATATAAAGTTACCATTGCAATTTTTTAATGTATTTATAAGTTTTTTTATATAAAAAATTAATTTAATAATTATTACATATTTATGACGTCACACCGGTCGAACCGGTCGAACCGGTTCGACCGGTAACCAGTAAGGCCGCTGGTTCGATGTCCGGTCCGATTTTCAGAACATTGATTACAACAGTGATTCTTTTATTTGCTACTTTATTACATGGTTTTTTTAATTAAAAGTGTAAATTTGACACCACAAAATTTGATATTTGCAATTTTAGCTAGAATTTTATATATCTTTATTTATTTCATATAAAATTAAAAGATAAATTTTGTAAAATCACATAAAAAATTATCATTTGTGAGACAAAAATGAGTTTTTTTTTGTATGAATAACTAATAATTTTTGGATATATAGAGATAAACAACCAATCAAATTTAGATTTTATTTAGAAGATAATCTAAAAGAAATAAAGAAAATAAAAAAAGGAGTTCAAAATATATCCAAACTCTCTACTCTATCGTTTTTTCACTTAGTGGTGCGCCAAGGGGCAATCTTACGTAGATAGCTTCCACGGGGCGTAGACCTCTCAAAATGTTACTTTCTCTACCAACAAGAATTCTAGTATTGGAATCTTGTGTTTTTTTTTTTTTTTTTTTTTTTTTTTTCATTGGGGCCAAAGGCCTAGGACAGGATTAGGAAGTTTTAAAATTAATAAAAAAGCAATCACTTTTAATCATTCAGAGATGAGGGATAATGAAGTTTTAAAATGAATAAAAAGTTACAATTTTTAGATATATAGAGATAAGGAACTAAACAAATTTAGATTTTATTTAGAAGATAATCTGAAAGAAAAAAAATATATATAAAAGGAGTTCAAAATATATCCAAACTATTTCAATGTGATTTTATCTACTCTATCATTCTTTAATTTCCTATTGGTACTCTAGAAGAGGAAATGGCAAAATCTTTTAATTCAATATTTAGAATAAATTAATTAAACATCAAATGGTAATAAAAAAGCAGGAAGTTTAGGTAAAGAACATTGGTAGCCAACATAAATGTGATTTTTGCATTATCATAAACATTTTAATTTAAAATTCTATTAACTTATTTATAAAAATTAAAAGTATTTGCCTCTTTAATATAATTTAACAAGTCTTTAATCCCATAACCACAGCTTTTTTGTTTGATTAATTCTTTATGGCCCGTTTGGATGTGTTTAAGAAATAATTGCTCCTCGAATGGTGCTTTAATGCTTTTTATAGTAGAATATTTTTTAAAGCTACGCAATTTTGTCTTTGAATACAGTAATTAAAAATGCTTTAAAATATATTTTTATTTAAAACTACTTTGGGGTACCTTCTAAGAAAAACTATTTTCAATTTTTTTGTCTCTTCTTCAAAAAAAGTCCATCCAAATGGGCTCTATATCTAAATAGCTAAAAGTTATTGTTTATACTATTATATAAAGGGTTTGAACCTTTAATAACTACATTGGTTTGTGTTTAACACCTTTTCATTTTACTTTATCTTTTATTTTCACTCTCCTATTCCCTTCCACTACAGATATTTTTACTTTTTTAATTTCTCTCCTCTCTCCTCTCTTTTCTCTCTCATATCATATTATTAAATAATTTTCAATTCTTTTGTATAATCATTTTTAGTCATATAGTTTTGTCTTATTTAAAATTTTCAGTTTTCAATAATTTTAAATTCAATAAATGCTAAAATGTTTTAATTCATATAAAAAATTAATGAGATTTAATTTAATATATTAAAATTTAAATATAAAATTAAAAATTTTATAGCTTTTATTTGCACACACATCCAATGTGCCAACTTAGACTAGTCTTTTTATTAATTTTAAAACTTCTTAATCCCTTAATTAATCATAATTTTCCCTATGTAAAATCTCTTCTGAAATCCTTCTCTCTAATTTTCTTTTCAAATTCAAAATTTTCAAGTTAAATGCAACTAATCTTAGATATTTAGAAGATTGAAGGTTCCTATTGACGTGGGTTTAATTTTGAGTGATATAAGGAGTGGAAAAATAAGCTTATTTGATACGTTGTGAGAGTATCAATACATGTGGCCCTCAGAAAAAAAAAGAAAAAAAAAGAAAAGAAAAGAAAAGAAAAAAAATATCATGTCTAATGACACCAAAAAAAGACATGAAAAAAAAGAAAACGCAAAAAAAAAAAAAAAAATAATGGAAGGGCACATGTATTTGATAGGTGATAAAAGGGACAATGAGCTATTTGATAAATAAGTTTGGGGGGAAATGTAAAGTCGGAAAAAAAAAATTGGGTGATTTAATACAAGTTATTGGGGTGCTGAGTTACTAATTGCCCAAATATTCCCTACCTTAACCCCAACCTTACATTACAAGTTGAATAAAGTCCCTTCGATCCTTGACATAGTGTTGTCTATATCAGTGGAGATAGAGCGGAAAGACAAACTTATGGATAATAGTGCTAGTAAGACTACAGGAGTATAAGTTAATCCGGGTGGCTAGAGATGGTAATGCAACTCAATCAAACAACTTAACACGAGGGATGACTTGAAGGGTAATGTCACTTATGAATGAAGCTTGAATCTAAAGTGCGTATGCTATCTTTTGTTATGTTGTGATGAGATGGTACCTGAGAATATGATGGAAGGTCACTTATGTTATTTTGTGCTTCAAGAATTATGTTTAATCATGGTATTGTCATTTGTTATGAAGTCTTGTTTGTTGTCTTAGTTGGTTTCTATTTTTGTGTCGTGTTGCTCGAGGACGAGCAAACGGTCAAGTTTGAGGGAGTTGATAAGTCCATAAATTATATATATTTATGTACTTAATTGAATGGATTTATTATGCTTTTCCATATATTGTGAATTATTTTAAGATGTTTAACATTGGTTTTTCTTATTCAAAAAGTTAGCAAAGAGGCGTGATCATGTGCAAGAAATTGCGAATATCCCCAAAAACAGAGATATTGGACAGACTAGGCTGCGATCCTGCGCACAAAATCTATAAATATGCGCAAACTGCGAATTTTGGCAACTTTTCACTCCTACCCTAATTAGGATTCTATATTCAAATTAGGGTTTTTAAGGGCTTATAACTAGAGGAAAACAACAAGCAACCTCAGATTATTCATACTTTGATTCTCTCTTTTAGTTTTTTCATAGTTTTTAGCTTAGATTATAATTTTTCTTTCAAGTTCCATCAAGCAACACAAGATTGGAGGCGAAGGAAGTGAAGATTCGGCAATCAATTGGAGTTTTCTCCTCTTTAACTTTAATTTTAGTTGTATTGATGGATAGTTTTTATTTCCTTTTGAATTATGTTGGCATGAGTAGCTAAATATTTTATTTTAGGATTATGACTGAACCCAATATGAAATTTGTATGAGATTTGCCATGTTTTTATAATTTTGTGTATTTACTCTGATTGTTCAGTTTGGATTGTTTGCTTGCAATTGTTTGTCCACCAATTGTATGTTAGGAATCTTATCTAAGCTTTGACGAAGGAAATTTAGGAACCGAAAAATAAACTGAGCAATGCATATTCGATTTTATGCTTATCAAAAGTCGATTAGTTTGTATGATAGACATATACCCTGCCAACTATGTGTAACCCAATGAGTGAACTTAATACGTTATTGATTAATTGCTAGCCATAGACATATAGGATAACATTATTTGATAACAGGTTTGTGGAGATTTTGACAGAAACCCATGAATAAATTCGTTCTCTAGGTTATTAGAATAATTCACATAATTATAAGAGTTTTGGTAATTCAAGTAAGAAAAGAATATTGGGGGACGTTGTAATCCTAGGCTTAATTTAATTTGGTTAATTAATCTGCTATTTGTTAGTTGCATTGCCTATTTTTATTTTATTTTGATTAGTTTAATTTAATTTCTATCCACCATAATTGAATTTAGGCCAAGAATAAGAAGTTTAATTTCAGTACTTAGTTGGGAATAATTTACAAGTCTCTGTGGGATTCGACACTCTATTCACTCTATTACTTGTTGGCACACATGCACTTGCGTGTTAGAAAATTCCACAATAGTGTGCAAATTAAAATTAAGATATAATCTAATTATATATTTAAAAATTGTAAATATTCATTCTCTCAATATATTTTTTAAAAATGTTTAATATTTTTATTAAATTTAATAAAGAAAAAAATTAATTTAAAATTATATAAAATTATAGGATTGAAGAAATACACAAATAAAAAGTAAAATTAAAGATGTGTGAGAAGAGAGAGAAAAGAACAGAAAGAAAAATACTAATACCATGTGAAAGAGACGAGAGAGAAAAAGGATAAGAGATAAGACTTATGAGGGAGAATAAAACTTTTAGACCAAAGATAGTTAGATCACAGGTTTGGTGCTTTATTAGAATTAAAAAAAAACTAGATCGATGCGTGTGTAAAATATGATAGAATATAATATATTTATATTTATATTTATATTTATATTTATCATATAAAATATAAATTTTTATGACAATAAGTATAAAAAATTCAAATAAGAGTTAATTTTATAAAAATGAAATAGTAAAGAGAAAATATATGATTAGATTGAATAGTGAAGAGAAAAAAATAAGAAAAAGGAAACACATTGGGCAGTTGAAAGAAGAGACAAAAGATAACAGAGGTTAACAGTGGATATGATAGATGAGAGAGAAATTAAAAGTCATATCAAACAGTGATTAGATAGTGTTGATATTTTATTAAAAAAATATAGATATAGATAGTTAAACTTTCTCCGTGCCTTGGCCGTAGATGTAGACATTTTTTATCAAACCACATTAAATGTTTAACGTATGACTGTGTGTGTGATTATCATGCGCAGATCCTAATTGTACCACCTCTACGAAAAGGGCATAAAACAAAAGAGACTTTCGGCAAGACTACCTTGTAGGATGATACAAGCTATTTTCTTCCCCAATTTCAACTACACAATATAACCCCACTCCCATCCACCCCACCCAACCCCTTGCTTTGCAATATCAGTAAAAACGAAAGAGACTTTCGACATGACTACTTTCTAGGATGATATAAGCTACTATCTTCCCCAATTTCAACCAACACAACATAGCCCCACTCCCATCCACCCAACCCTACGCCTTGCTTTGCAATATCAGTAAAAAACGAAAGAGACTTTCGACATGACTACCTTGTAGAATGATAGAAGCTATTTTCTTCCCCAATTTTAACTACACAATACAACCTCACTCCCATCCACCTTACCCTATGCCTTGCTTGGCAATATCAGTAAAAATGAAAGAAATTTTCAACATGACTACCTTGTAGAACAATAGAAGCTATTTTCGTCCCCAATTTTAATTACACAATATAACCCCATTCCCATCGACCCCACCCTATGCCTTGCTTTGCAATATCAGTAGTTAATTGTTAATGAAGTCTAACATATATATATATACACATACAATTCTCACTACATAAATTTTATAGTTTAAGAAAGTATATATGTGTTAAAGAATAGACATTTTGTAGTAACATAAAAGTTGACAAGCTAATAAAAAGTTATTCTTTTTAAGAATTGTGATGAATTACTCATAAATTTTAACTATAAGGGCCATAAATAATCAAAGACATCTCGGTTTAATGAAAGGAACTTTATCCTAATTACAACACAGCCGATTTATTTAATTCATGCCTAACTTTGCACATGACGTTCCAACGTTTTTAATGGGCTAGAGCGAAAAACTTTTGATTTACTATTAATTTAAAAATATACGATATAATACTGATAAAAAATTTCGATGGATATTCAGCCTACGATAAAAAAATAAGAAAGAACACAAAATTAAGAATACATGTATGAATGTAACAATTTCATAAGCATAAAAGTTAAAAGAATAAATTAAAAGTGAAATGTGCAAGAACAATAGCTTAATTAAACAAAGAGAACTAAAAAAGAAAATTTGTAGAGGAATGAAAGACGTACAATAAAATATGACTGATAAAATAAATTTTGAATAAATAAAATAAAATTCCTCCCTTGGACTTATATGCATATCCTCACGGGGCTATCTTTTCCTAAAATTACTCCATAAAATATCTGTTGACTTTTTTGGTAAGTAAATATCTATCGGAATATTGATTTGGTCAAATGAATTTTTAAAAAAATTACTGGGCTATTTTAGCAAATAAACTGATATTTATATTTTTGAATGGCCTTATTTAATTTGCACAAAAAAATGTAATATGTATATGTGGGGTCCCAAAATTTCAGGGATTTAAAGCCCTTACTTGGACAATTTTACCCTTAGGTCGGAACTGACGTTGTAGTCCACTCTAAAAACTTTGCACTCTACTCTAAAATTATCAAAACGGATAAATTAAACCCACTAAACAGCCAAAAAAAAAAAAAAAAATGAGCTCGTGTATTGTGCAAAATTATGAATTTTGATAACCCACATGGTCCGTGAGATTTCAAGCAAAACGAGCTCCCCCTCCCCTCTCCCCTCAAAAAGGCCAAACTCATAATTCTCCTAGCAAATTATTATTCCCTCAATTTCACATTGATGGCTCTCATTTTCTTTTCCAAACCTCTTATATGTTTGGAATAAAGATTTTGGCGAGGAAAAGTGGGAGGAAAATAGAAAGGATAAAAAATAAAAGCATAAAGTACTATCATTTGAAGCAAAGAAAAAATTTTCCATCCTATTTTCCTAACCAAAATCCTAGAACCAAACGGAGGGTTAGTATAAGATTTCATTTTCATTTTTATTTACATTAGCCTCTAATTAATCAAACTAATCACTTCAAAAAACCACCCTGTTTCACTAACAAAAAGTTTGTGATGGAGAGATTTTGTTACAAACAAAAGATATTTATGATAAATTTGAGACGAAATTCAATAAAAACAAAACTAAAACAACAACTAGTGACAACTGACAAACCAATCCCCAATTAATTTGTGATGGACGAAATCCATTACAAAAATATATTTTCTGATGGATTTTATTAAATTTGTGATAAATTGATCTGTTAGTAAGAAGGTACATTCTTATAGTAAATTGCAATCCTCAATCATTCATTTTTCGGAATAATAATATAAAAAATTATTATAATACTATAGTTGGAGGAAACTTTTATTTTAGAGTGGAGAGATGTTAGGGTAACACTCAGATCAAGTAGTACGTTTATTTAAGTAGACGACAATAACTTGATAATAAAACGAACGAAAATATAAAGTGACACAATATTTACGTGATTCGGTTAATAACAAGCCTACCTCCATGGGCGAGAAACGATTCCACTATAAGAAGTTTTACAGAGAGTTACAACAATTAGAGAAAATATTCTCTAATTAAACCCGAACCCCAAGAGAACAACTTCATAATTCTCTTACAAAGAATTTATCTCTCAAGTATTTCCCAACTCTCTATTTTTCAAAGCTCTCAAAGAACTTGACTTGTCTTGAAAGCTCTCTCTACTTCTCCCTACCTCTCTCTCCAAATGAATGGCCAAGCTCATCTATTTATAGATGCACAAGCCGGCAAGATTCACTGTATTGTAAGAGGATGAATTCAATTTGAACTTTACTTTCTAAAAGGTATTAAAATTAAACTTTGCTTCCTAATAAGAATTCAAGTTGAATTTTACTTCCATAAGAGTTGTAGTCAATTTGAATTCCTCAACTCCTTTGCAAAATCTTGGCCAGAAATATTATGTTGAGATGTGGCCAATTTTGATTCTCAAAATTCAAGTCATTTTGTAACAAGAGAAATAGTATATATGTATAGGGATAGCGAGCGACTAATTAATTAACTAGCTTATTTATATCCTATGGTACCCTCTTCTGCAAAGATATTAAAGAGCAGCAGCTAATTTTAATACCCTCTAAAATAGCTAACTATATTGTAAAATTGGTAGATATTAACGGCCGTTTGGATAAATTTAAAAATATGTTTTTCAAGCCATACATTTTATATCAATCTTTTTAATTATTTTTAAAATCAAATACTTTTGTGTTCTGAATTTGGATATAATAATTAAAAATGCTTTAAAGGAGCTTTTAAAAGAAGCCAATTTTGGACTTTTTTATTTTTTTAATTTTTTCCGACTTCTTTTTTTTAAAAAAATGTCCAATCAAACACAATATTTGGTTTAAAAGTGCTTTTAAAAGGTGTTTTTGAATTTGGATATAATAATTAAAAATACTTTAAATATACTTTTAAAAGAAGCCATTTCTGGATATTTTATTTATTTTTTTTTTCTTACTCCTACTTTTGAAAAAAAACCCAATTAAACAAAATATTTTTCTTTTAAGTTTATTTTTTCAAAAAATAAGTTACTTTTCGTTTAAAAAAAGTCTATCCAAACGGGCTCTAAAACTCGAAAACTCGATGTTTATAGTTGTTGCATTGCCAATAAAATTTGTAGATATTACTTGATAGAGGTCCTTTATATTTGGAATGATATGAAATAGATTCGTTGTAGAATGTTCAAAGAATTTAATAAAGCATTGGAATTTTTTTTAAAGAAAATGATATTTTTCAAGAAAATTAGTACTTGTAATTTGTACATATTAATTTTCTTTTTTAATTTTTTTGGTACACTTCAATAAAATAAGTAGAACATTACTGTCAAGAACAAATTTATAACTAGAAATAGTTGACCAGTAGAATTAGAGAATAATAGGTACAAAAGCGTTCGGAATTTCAGGCATAGACAAGTGGTGATCCAATAAATTTATGTGGGCTGGGACCAATTGCAATAAATATCAACGATCGATATTTTGAACCATATATTCAAAACTCATCTCAAAATTATTAACGACACAAAAAAAAAAAAATTATAAATAACCTACTTTAATGTTATTGCACTTTTTAGAAAAAGCACCCTCCCCCAAAAACTAAAACACACACACACACATAACGCACAGTAAGAGATCATCGATCATGGTAAGTTGGCGAGGTCTGTGGAACCATCCAGCGGGTCCTAAAACCATTCATTTTTGGGCACCTACATTCAAGTGGGCACTAAGTGCTACAAATATTTCCAACTTCTCCAATCCGCCCGATGCGGTGTCGTATCCCCAGCAGGCGGCCTTCGCCGTGGCCGGGTTCATTGGGGCACGTTACTGCACCGTGATCACCCCTAAGAATTGGAATCTTTTTTCCAATAATTTCGCCCTGGGTTGCACCGGTGTTTACCAACTCGCAAGAAAAGCAAACCATGATTTCTTTTTATCAAGAATTGATGATTAACATGATCAGGGCCGGACGTCAGAATTTTTTGTTTGGAGGAGTGAGACCGAATTTCTACAAAATATTAAAGGTATTTTTATTTTTCTAGAAGGGAAAAATTTAAAATTTAAAAAAAAATACATGTAAAGTTTAGTTTAAAATAAATTTGAGGGGGCCCTCCTCTAGGCTCCGCCTCTGAACATGATGTTAGTAAGAAAATTTTCGATTTTTGAGGTTTGATAGATAGTTATATCTGGTTTGAGGAGTGTGTATGAAATATAGAACCATATCATGTTTTAATTATCAAAGAACAAAAAAAAAATAAAAAATCATATAATGTTTGATTGGAAATTTCATTCAGAAATACATTTCTACTTTTTATTTTAAAACAATGATACATCCTTTAT